>JAKRZM010001003.1:0-105478 GCA_036379175.1 Heliconius cydno galanthus | reverse complement strand
TAATTTACATAAGAATGTACAAATAATAAACTATATATAAACCTTCTACGAAAAATACTCGACCTAATGGTGAAAACCGCAATAAAATCCGTTGGGTGGTTTAGAAGAAGAAGAGTTAGAAACAACAGACAGACACGAAAAGCGACTTTGTTTTATAAGATATAGGATTATCACCAAAAAAATCAATATTAAGGATTATACAACTATTTTTTTTTAGAACTCGTCTATATTAAACCATTATTAGCCTGGAAATCATTATAAAAATAGGACATTTTGAAAAATATTCTCACCAAGAAGTCAAATACTTTAATGCTCTTAATGATAACGTTTTAAATAATATACTTATATAGTGTATTATAAAAATAATTTCAAGGATATAAAGACTCACGTAAAACAAAATCCGAATAATTCAAAAGGGAAATTCGTTAGTAAATCCAACCACACCCACAGTTTGTGCCTGTAATATCTGGCGCGACATTTGGATGGCTCTATTATGAGATTGCCATGTCGGTTCACAAATCCCTGAGAAACGATAGGTTTATATAAATTTTATAGGTAAAAATTCTTTTATGATTATAAATATTCAAATAATATTTTAGGAAATATCTAATATCGAATTTTGAGGCCAATCATGGTACAGGGGAACAAATGTGCAACTATAAGTACGAAAGATTGTTATTCCCACACGTGAAAATGAAATATTTAATATTTTCTGGCGGCGGCGTTGAATTCCGTTAGACGGAGTGTGTTAACACTAGATTCCCAGTTTCTCTCTGCCTACCCTTCTAAGTTAAGAATATAGCGTGAAGTTTAAAAAATGTATGTATGGAAAAATTAAACTGAAATAAATTTTGATATATTTGAATTTTGAAAGGATGTTTATGGGTAACCAAAGTTACTTATAACACCAAAATATTTAAATATTTTGTTTTAATTTACATACTTTATAAATAATTTATAAATTTTGTTTCTTTGTTTTCTGTTTTTTTTGTTTAAGTTAAATTTTGTTTTTAGTTTTGTGTTTTAGTTAATTAATTTTATTTTATTATGGTGTAATAAAGTGTTAAAATAAATAAATAAGTAAATAATTTATTATAATGAAGCTTACCTGATGCATAGATAAATACATGTAGATGTAAAAGTATGTATCAAATATGGACTGTAACCAGAATATAATATAACAATCGTTTAGAGTGACTATTTCATACAACGTCAACACATAATTAGCGACTGCCATTATACAAGTCAAATAGCCCAAACCCTTAAAATAGTAAAAGTATATATTTATTATTATTATTATACATATTTATAAAAAAAAAATTGAGGCCAGTCGTGGCGCAGAGGAGTTTACATTTCCTCGTAATAGTAAACAAGGCAAAGCGCGGGGTTCAGTTCCGCCGCTGATCGGGAACGGAAGTGTCTAAATAGAAACTGAGTATCTTAACATAAGGTTCCCAGGTTCCCTGTGCCTACTTAAATATATACAACGTAAAGCTATTTATTACAGTTTTTGAAAGTTATTTGCGTTGTAGTATATAATTATAAAAAAGAATGAAAATAACTTCATTGTAGTACAAATGGCACGCGTCTAAGTGTTTTTATGTTCACAAAGTGCGATATTGAATACGGCACTCAGTACACAATATCTCTTAGTAAGTTGGAAAAGGATGACGGAGTGACGTCATTAGGGTCATTGTCTGACCAGAAAAATGTCATAGGATATAGGTAACTAAGAGAAAAGTTACTATAAAAATCATATTAAAGGAAAAATCCTTGTTAAACGCTGGTAAGGTAAGGTAAGTTTTCGCCGTTTTCCGCATATAGCAGGGTAGGCAGAGAAAACTGGCGGACCTAGTGCTAAGCACTCCATTCTCATAAAGACACCACCGTTCCCCACTTTTCACCAAATTCTGGAGGCATTGAGATTGAGGGATTGATGGAGACACCAGAGTGAAGAAATGAAAATATTAAAACACGCTTCACACGCTTGTTCCCTGCCCTCACTACAGAATACTTGTTATAAATAATTTTAAATATTTTCTAAGCTTCCATATACCTGAAATAATCTTGAGCCTGGCTTGAAGAAGTTATTCACGTCTAAATAGCTTTGGTACGTCATGACGCTGGCTAAAGATTTAACTTGGCTTACGTTGCTTCTAGAATGCGAACTAGACAAACTGTATTGACCTATTAGAAATTTTTTTTTTAATATTAATAATTGGTTTAATATAACTTAAAAACAGTTTTCTTTACAAGCCATAATATATTATGTTACAAGTATTTTCTGTCACATAAATGATTGTATAAAATTTTAATTTAAACCTAATTACCATATCTGCTGGAGCCACTTCTAGAATCAAAAGCCGAATCTTGTGACAGTACATCTAAATCTGAATCTGCAAGTATAAATAAAAAAATATATTATGTATAAAAAAAAATAGCGAAAATTGGCGGAAATTAGGGAACGGAGTGTTTTAACACTAGGCCCTCTGCCTATCCTGCGGTTTGGGTGAGACAGCGTGGAGCTAATTATATAAAAAAATATAAACGTAATTCTACTATCCATTACACAAAGAGCTCAGAAACTAAAACTGATATATCAAAACAACATTAAAGTTATAAATTGAAATAGCATTGTGCATCGCCACTCGAAAGAAGAAACTTTTAATAAGATTACGAAAGGAGGAAAGTTTTCAATTTTTCACCTGAGGAGTCATCCTCCAAGTTGTCCATGGATATAGGTAAAATGTAATCTTTAGACATCTGAAACGCCTTCTTCAACGGCGCTTGTATTTTAGGGTAGTATTTAACTAAGTTGAAGAATGTTTGGGATGGAAGCACCAGCAAGTCTAAATTTCGGCTTGCGAAAATTGCTACTTCCGAGCTTGACATAGATTTCTGGAATTATTATTTTAGTTTAGGCTTATTTTATGGTATTTTACAATGTCTATTTTTTATTTATTGTTTTATATTTTAAGGATAGAGTGACGATACCCACCCCCGAAAAGTTGCCAAACATTCCACCAGGGCCCATACAAGTGATCATCTCGTTGTATGAACTTAAAACGTCGACCTGAAAATTTAAATGATATAAATCCATCGCTTTTAATAATAGAACATATATGAAAGACAACAAAAATATGAAATAAATACCTTCCCCCTGTAAATAATATAAACGTTTGTCTGCATGTCCTTACATTGCACAACAGTATCACTCTTAAGAAAATACATCTCGTGGAGATGCTGCGTGATGACCCTGATGAAAGAGCGTTCCACTTTGCCGAATAGCGGCACTTCGCGTAGCGCCCTCTCGTACATAAAAACAAGGGTGTCTTCCATTAACGCAGAGTTCAAACCTCGGCAGATTTTCTACAATTATAAAAATAAATCAATTAAATCAGGTTCATGCTATATCCCGCATTCCATCGAATTTTTCAAATCATTACGTATTGAGTAGCGGAGCTTAACGCCGGCCTATTGCTTTGGTGTCAGAGCGAAGAAATGAAAATATTAATAAATAATAGTTCCCGAGTAAGGATCGAACCCACCACCGTCGCGTAACCGTCACACCGTCTGCACCAGGATAGTCTCTACAATTTTACAATTATGATAAACATTATTTAAACTAACCTGTTTTTGGATGTATAACAAGGCGAGCAACAGAAATCTCGCGATGTCGGCAAATTAGCATTTACGTATCCTCTATATAAAAGTTAATTTGGATAAGTAATAATGAAAGTTTGTTTGAAATACTAAATTCTCGCCCGAATTAACTTTCATAAAATCATCATAGCAGAAATAATACAAATTAATGAAATACAAATTTGCGAAGTGGAAAATTTACGCACCTGTGGGTCGCTACCGTGGGTTCTTTTCCAGACGTAGTCAAAATATTTCAAAGTTTTTATAGTTAACATAGGATCTACGTTTTCTCGATATAAGAAATCGGTCAAGTCTTTTATTTTCTCCTGTTTACAAATAAAATTCGTTAAAGCATGTTTTTTTGCCAGCTTGTCTCTTCTTCTTCTTCTTCCTGGCATTAATCCCGGCTATTACCAGGGTCTGCCTTCCTACTTAACCTACTCCACTTTGCACGATCTTTTGCGTCCTCGGTGGTTAGACCATTTTTGGTTTTGCCAGCTTGTCTCTGTATCCTGCATATAGCAGGGTAAGCAGAGGGTATCCCGCCACGGAATTTCGAGTTTCACATGTTATATAGCCTAATTATAAAAGTTTCGCACACATTTTCAAGGTAGAATATTAAAATATTCATAAAGAGAACATGTTGCTATACAAGTATAATATATTTACCTACATTACCCTGAGTTCTCTTAATAATACCTGATATTATATTCTAGTCGAATAAAGCTCGTCGTTTTTATTATTTCATTATGGCGGTAAAATATATTTTAATAAAGTGATGTCTGTTTTTATTTATTATTTATATTAATAGTAATATTATGTTGGGCCATTGCGCCATGATATTTCAAAATTTAATTTCATTTCAGCTTTAAAAGTTGTGTGTATAATTTTGACTAATTCGCTTTTCACTTACGCTGGGACACAACCTGTGTGAGGGTGTGAGTTCGATTTCCACTCGAGGAATTGAAATATTTAATATTTATTGTCGCTCTAGTGTCCAGAATTAGGCAGAAATATAGGAATGGCACTTCTTTTCCCTTCTTAATTGGAGTGGAGCTTAAAGTAGGTTCCTTAGGTTCCCTCTGCCTACTCTTATACAGTGTGAACCTATTAATTTTGAATAAGTCACTGTGTTTTACAACAAAACCAATCAAAATCTTTGATGTAAAACTTGACAATATTTGCTAATTTAAAGTTAATAAAGGGGACATAACAAAAGGGACTCTCTAATAAACAAGAGCCAAGAAACTTTACATGTACGATATTATACTACGAAATCCAATATTGTTATTGATCAACGTTTCTAATAAAGCATATTACAAGTTTAATTTTCTACTCGAGCTGCCTTTTCATTTCTTTTTTTCGATATTCTTTTAATATCCGTTACAAGAAGATTCTGAGCACGGAGGCATAAGTATTTTCTATTATTATCATTTGAAGTACTAATACATTAAAAATACAAAAGTTTGCTTGGAAATTAAATAATATAATATACTTATTATATAGTATAGTAAATAATAAACAATTCATTATTGAATTAAATTATAATATTAATATTTTTTCTTTTTACATTCTGCACGTAGCAGGGTAAGTAGAGGGAGCCTTGTGTTAAAACGCTTCGCTCCCCAGAGCGCAGAAATGAAAACATTAAATAATTCATTTCCTCTAATCGGAATCGAACCTACAACCTGTCGAGTTTTTATTCACTCGCTGAGCGGAGTGTTATAATACTCTACTTCCCACTATTCCTCCCTCCTTCCTCTGCGTTCCTGCTACATGCAGAATACAGCGTGAAGCTAATAAAAACCTGTTACAAGGGTTTACTTTCATACAATCACAGCTCACGAAGTAGAATCATCATCATCATCATCAGCAGCCATCTTTCATCTTCATCGAAGTGGAATAGAAAAGTTAAAATAACTACAACCAAACTTACATTATGAGCTAACAGAGCGTGAGAAGCTGCTGATCTCGTAGAAGTGATATACCCATACATGAGTGCGAAGTATAGAAGCCCAATAATTTGTAGCGCCATCGTCAACCACACGTCTATGGTGTTGGATACTATTACTGGAGTACATCCACACCCTGCCATGAAAGATTTTTTTTTTTATTTTATATTTATTTATTTTTTTAGCTTCACGCTGCATCCCCCAAATAGCAGGGTAATCAGAGAGAACATAGTGTTAAGACCTCTCCGTTTCCTCCTGAGACTAAAAATCAATGAGTAAATATATATTATGTATTATTAGAAGGTGTTTACAATTTCGAAAATTCAGTTGGGTTCTACTATTTTAAATTAAATGAAGGTTACTTTTGTATGTTTTCCATAGTTTTAAGTAAAGAAATGTACATAATGAAGAAACAAAAAATTGATTTAACAGGCTATGACGTAATTATTGTAGTTATTTAATTTATGATATTAATAAAAATATTGATGCTTACCGACAAATATTTCGAATACCCAATAAAATACATGAACGTACTCCACGAGGGCAGCTAGAACCAAAAACAAACTAACTAGGTATCTTATTTATAAAAAAATAAAAATTATTAACTTTCCAATTATTTCAGTTGGTCATTAGTTGTGGTTTTGAAGCCCAATTGCCTAGAAGTTATTTTTTCTTACATTTTGTGTAAGCCTGTATATCTGGGTTAATCGATGAATTGACTTATTTGATATAGTACGTGCTTGAGGCCAGTGGCTGCGCAGACGCACAGGTTGGATTCTCACTCGAGGAAATGAAATATTGAATACTTTCATTTCTTCACTCTGGTGTCGAAGCAAAGCGCGGCGTTGAGTTTCGCCACTCAACACGCAATTCCTTCAGGATTCGGCGGAAAATGGACAGCGAAATGTCTTAACACTAGACTCTAGGTCTACCCTGCTATATTGATGTAAAGTAATTTTTCTTACGTTTCGATTTAAATTTCCCACCAGTAAATGCGAGTATCCTTGTACAATTAACCATAATATTATAAGTTTCAGGTACCATGAAGGAGTTGCAAGAGTTCATAAAAACAAACGCTGAGGCAAAGTTGACTATCGTCAAAGCTATCGGGAGGAACTTTAGAAGAACGACCAATTGATTCACTTCCATTATATCGCCTTCCCAATATTTAAATGTTCCAGTTATACGGAATATCTAGGAAATAATAGAAAATATAAATGTCTTACTAGGAAAATGTGCGAGGATGGATATTCGCTTTGCCCCATTACCAGGGCGAGAAATATTAGGCGAGAAAATATTAAATAAAAATTGAAATTTAATTAATATTTAATTTTCTCGAGTAAGAATCGAACTCACAAACTATCGCGTTAACAATCACACGCTTGTATCCCTCCATTACTATCGGCCTCTGTAATAACATTACAGGACTTTTTTTCACTTTAGTAGCATTTTTTTAGGTTTTCAAATTATTGGCTAGTTAAAAGAGACAAAATTTATTTTGCAAAAATATTTGGAAATTCTTCGCTTCAAGCTATGCTTAGAATTTTTTCAATAAACTATTTAATTAAAATATGAAAGAATCAGTGTTATAATGGTAATTTCAAATTAAATAATGGTAATTTCTAAGTGAAAATGCCTCAATTAAACCCTAAACCAATTGTGGGTGTCTAGTTAGAATATTTTATAATTAATTATACTGTCCTGGAAGCCTATTAAATAAATTGTATCCATTACGTGTACGTTCCTATGGTTTAATACGTACGTTCTATCTTATGATATTATAATTCAAGTTTTTTTTACTTTTAATGAAATGAAATCATTAATGAAAATTTATATGTCATCAATAATTTAAGATAACTGAGCAAATTGTTATTAACATAAGCACTTCTTTACATCTTGTAGGTTATATAAGCCATTTTAAATAAATATATGAATAATAAATATAGTATATTATGTCAGTACATATAAGAATACAGTTAGAAACATAGCATGGCAATGATCATCATCATCATCATCAACAGCCATCTTTAGTCCACTGCTGGACATAGGCCTTCCCCAATTCTCGCCATCACACTCGATCCTCAGCTCTTCGGACCCATCCGCTATATGGCAATGATATACTCGTAAAAAGATAAATATTCCTATAACAAAATATACGCATATAATACTTACCAATAATATTCGATTTATCCTATAAATGTCTGTGTCGGCATCCTCATTTATTATTTTGATCTGAAAATTATGTTATATAACATACAAGTTACAGAGAAGTCATAAGTAACCTGATATTGAATTATTATTTATTTTATTTTATAAAGTTTACTAAGAGTTTAGTAAAGAATTAATTAAAATAATTTTGAGGCCAGTCGTGGTGCAGCAAGGGTATGTGGGTTCGATTATCTAGCAGGGTTGGGTATTGTTAAAATACTCCGTTCCCCATTTTCCGCCCAGTTCTGCAGGCATTGCGTGTTGAGTAGACCACGACTGGTGTAGATTGGACTCAGTCAATAATGTTAACAACATACAAAATCCTCACCAATTCTTCAAAAGGAAATATACTGATAATATCCAATAAAAATGCATGTTTTAAATATTTTGTCAACGTATATAAAGGGTGTGTCACTAGCAGGGATCTCTCGTCGTAGTACGCAACGTAAGACATCAGCACGATGTCTATATATAAAATTATATCCGGCCAGTTGTAGTTCCCTCTATTTTGACTTTGTCTGGTCTAAAAAATTTATAATTTATAGAAAAAATCCTAAAGGTGGAACTAGTAGTGATCTTTTTTTATAAATATTTATTTCAGCCCGAATTATATAAATAAAAAATACATTTATAATAGCCCTTTTAAAAAAATCTGGATTACAAAGAAAAATTTGCCTGAAATTGGGGCACTAATGTTTTTTAATCGGGACTGCAGTGTCCGAACACTAGGTGCTCAGCTCATCCCCTCTGCCTACCCTGCTAAAAAAAGTTCTTCTGTTTTGTCTTTCCTCAAGGAACCTACATGCAAAATTTCTGCGCTCTACGCCACGTAATTCTGCAGTTATATATATTTATAGATGTATAGATTGTATATACAAAATTTATATAATATATATTGGAAATATTTTAGAACAAATGGACCTATTTCATGGACATACGTGTTACGTGGGGCTCCATAATCGTTAACAATTTGCATACGTTTAATAACACATGCTACAAAGTCCTCTGCCAAGAATATTGATATAGATTCTCCTCTACAGTTTATCTTTAGGCATTTTCTGGGCAATCGAGGCCCAGGGGCACAAGCGTCAAAGGCGACAGGTCGTTGGTTCGATTCCCATACGAGGAAGTGAAACATTTAATATTGTCATTTCCTAGCAATTAACACGCAATGTCTCCAGAATTTAACGAAACGGAAGTATCTTAATGGGAACCTAATTTTCACCCACTTAAACTTTTTTTTAAAACGATTTTAATTTCCTTTATAACTTACTGCAATATCGTAAGGCACGATCAACACGTAATATATTGCCGTTATAAATCTTACGCTGCACCAAAATTTCAGGAACAGCCCATGTGGAGTTATGCAGCCGGGTAGGAAGAAATACCTTATATACCTACAATTATCAAATTTATTTATAAATAAAAATATAATAATATATTAATATTTAAAACAGTTTATTTTTCAAATATTTTTAAATATGGTTGATTTTTTTTTCTTTTTTCTAACATATACAAAAATAAGTACTTCAGAATTTAACGTTATTTTTGAATTGATATAATCAAATATAACAAACCTTATAACACCTAGTTTATTATAAACCTCCATAAAATATTCCTTTTCCCGTTTTCCATTCACTACTACGAAACTTTCTTTTATTTCTTGCTAAAATCAGTAATAGAAATAAATAAAATATAATTTAATATATTTTTTTATAATATTTTAAACTAACTTACAGCAATTCTGTTAGTTTTCTCATCTATTTTTCCAATTAGAGGTTTGCTGTCTATAAACTTGGCGGCTTGCTTTTTTATTTTTGGGTGCTTTATTACCTGTATATTACTCATATTTTTTTATTAATATAAAATAGTAAATTAAAAGTGTAAGATATTTAAAAATATATCTTCTATACAGGTATTTTTAATCTTATTTCAAAAATGGCCGTAAAAAATAGCATAAAATGAAAATAAATAATATACATACATATGTAAGGATTACTTAGTTTCTTTAGCCTACTCTGTACTACCCCTTAACCCAAAAAAACTTTTTTTCAGCTTATCTCCACATTCCATACTTACCGTTGAATTTTTATTTCATTGCATTTTGANAATTCTGCAGTTATATATATTTATAGATGTATAGATTGTATATACAAAATTTATATAATATATATTGGAAATATTTTAGAACAAATGGACCTATTTCATGGACATACGTGTTACGTGGGGCTCCATAATCGTTAACAATTTGCATACGTTTAATAACACATGCTACAAAGTCCTGTGCCAAGAATATTGATATAGATTCTCCTCTACAGTTTATCTTTAGGAATTTTCTGGGCAATCGAGGCCCAGGGGCACAAGCGACTGTAAAAGCGACAGGTCGTTGGTTCGATTCCCGTTCGAGGAAGTGAAACATTTAATATTTTCATATCCTTGCTCTGGTGACGAGGTAAAGCGTGGCGTTGAGGTCCGCCAATCAACACGCAATGTCTCCAGAATTTGACGAAAACGGAAGTATCTTAATGGGAACCTAATTTTCACCCACTTTAATTTTTGTTTTTAAAACGATTTTAATTTCCTTTATAACTTACTGCAATATCATAAGGCACGATCAACACGTAATATATTGCCGTTATAAATCTCACGCTGCACCAGAATTTCAGGAACAGCCCATGTGGAGTTATGCAGCCGGGTAGGAAGAAATACCTTATATACCTACAATTATCTAATTTATTTATATATAAAAATATAATAATATATTAATATATAATCAGTTTATTTTTCAATATGTCTCAATAATAGTTTTTTTTTGTTTGTCTAGCATATACAAAAATAAGTACTTGAGAATTTAACGTTATTTTTGAATTGATATAATCAAATATAACAAACCTTAAAACACCTAGTTTATTGAAAACTTCCATAAAATATTCCTTTTCCCGTTTTCCATTCACTACTACGAAACTTTCTTTTATTTCTTGCTAAAATTATTAATAGAAATAAATAAAATATACTTTAATATATTTTTTTATAATATTTTAAACTAACTTACAGCAATTCTGTTGGTCTTCTCATCTATTTTTCCAATTAGAGGTTTGCTGTCTATAAACTTGGCGGCTTGCTTTTTTATTTTTGGATGCTTTATTACCTGTATATTAATCATATTTTTTTATTATATAAAATAGTAAATTAGAAGTGTAAGATATTGAAAAATGTATCTTTTATACATTGAGAATGTATATTAACTATATACATATGTGAGGATCACTTAGTTTCTTTAGCCTACTCTGTGCTAAGCAGAAAATATACAAAAAAAATTAAATGAAAAAACATCACTTTTTACCCCTAAGCCAAAAAAAGTCTTTTTTTCAGCTATTCCTCATATAGCGGGGTAGGCTTAAGGAACCTAACCTTAAGATATCTCAATCTTAATCTTATTCCTCACTTTCCGTCGAATTTTCATTGTGTGTTGAGTGGCGGTACTGAACGCTGCTTGCCTTGTTAACAGAGCGAAGAAACGAAATTAATAAGAAATAAATAAAACTGAACCTACAAAATTAATTACACACCAACTAATTTCCCAAATTCCAACCTAAAACGGGGTCTAGAATGCATATTACCTAATCCAAGGAATCCTACCTTGACAATGGGGTGACTGATGTCCGGGAACGTGCTCCAGCACTGCACGAGCGCGCTGTACTCAACATGCAGCAATATGCAGTTTGTCGTTGTCAGCACTGTGTGTACCTGAGTTAACAGCTTTAGATTATAAGGATATGTATATAATTGTAAATTTGTTTATATTATGTAAATTGTACAGTGTGGGTTCGATTCTTACTCAGTACAATGAAATACAAATTACCATAATGTTGTAAAAAAACATGTTAGAAGTCATTACAATTGTCAGTCAATTCTATGTATTAAATGAATAATTATGTACTTCATGCGGGCAAAGCCGCGGGCGGGCCGCTAGTGTTGACGATTTTCATTTTGATCTCCGCCACTAAACAAATGTCTCGAAAATTCAGTTTAAAGTGAAGAACGGAGTGTCTTGACAATTATATTTCCTCTGTCTATTCCCTCTCCACTAGATTGATACAAACAACTTTAAAAAATAAACTTATTTATATAGATCTAGTGATAGAAAATGATTATGCCTAGTTAATTTATTTGGATATATATATATAGGAAAAATAAAATTTTGCCTATTAAGGCTTAAAATAGGTGAAAAATAAAAAAAGCCGTATAAAACAGAGAAAAGAGGTGACAGATGAGATATTTTAACTCATATCTCAAGGTAATCTTACTATTTAAAATATTATTATAAACATAAGCAGGAAACTCACTTTAGGCAAACCATACAACATTTCTATAACACCAATGTCTTTCCCCGGTCCAATCGACGAATCTATCTTGCCTAAATTATTAAGTATATTACAATGACCCTGCAATAAAAAAACATTAAATAATATTGTTTTCGCTCATCCCGCTGTATCCCGCACACATCATGGTATGCAGAGGGAACCACGTGTTAAGACACTGCATTCCCCACTTTCTGCCGAATTCTGGAGGCATTGCGAGTTCTATGGCGGAACTCTAATCCGCTTTGCATTGGTAGCGAAGAAATGAAAAAAAAATAAACAATAATTCATTCCCCGTAATGGGAATCGAAGCCGCTACCGTCGCGTTTAAAGTACACGCAGGTATTAACCTGCTTATAAAATATTCTAATAAATAATAACCATCTTTAAAATATACATGTCCCTGCCTATATCGGCCGCGTGTTGGACGATCTCGTTGTCCGGCAGTACAATTGTTTTGGAATTTGCTGCTACAGTTTGAAGGAAGTCTCGGGAACAATCCTAAAGAAAAATACAGTTCAAGATATATTTAATAACTACTTATTTCTAAATATTTGTATGTCTGTATGTATATTGTTTATATGTATAATTTTTCTTTATTTTTTTATCTTCACACGATATCCCATTTATAGCAGGTCAGTCATAGGGTTAATACACGCCTTTCTCCACTTTTCACCCAATTTTAGAAACGTTGCTTATAAGTGTCAAAACTTGACGCCGCTCTTCATTTTGTTACCAAAACGGGGAAATGAAAAAAAAATAGTTCACGGCCAAATAATGTATGTGGAATAAAGGGCCCCTTCAAAATGTAATATTATTAATATAATAATTCAATATTTTTGTAGTATACTTTAGTATAATTTACGTTAATTTAATTTTTATTATAGTTGAGGCCGTGTCGGGGCATAAGGGTGTGACGATAAACATGACGGTGTTGTGGATTTGATTCCCACTCGAGGAAATGAAATATTTAATATTTTTATTTCTTCGCAACGGCAACGGCAAAGGCACGTCGTTGAGTTTCGCTAGAATATCTCAAGAATCCATCAGAAAATGGGGAACGGAAGTGTCTTAATGGAAACGGGGTATCTTAACACTAGGTTCCCTGATTCTTTCTCCCCGCAATGTGCAGAACAAAAATCTTTTCTTATATGGACCGTTTATTTTGTAAGTGGTGTAAGTCCATTTTTGAGAAAAATGAGCTATCACGTAATTCATGCTTAATTTAATGTAATTTTTTTGTATATAACTAGTCCGTGTTTAATTTCTCAAAAAAAACCCATGTTTTGAACAACTTAAAATCGGTCGGTAAATGAAATTGCATAATCATCGACATACTAACCTTTAATTTTCTCGAAACAAAAGAAAATGGACTTACACCACTCTCAAAATAAACGGTCCATATACTAATTTTAGCACTACATAAATGATAATAATTTTGTTGTTATCAGATTACTTGAAATAAAGGACAGCTAAGAAGTGTTTCAATCATTTCTAACGACAAAATTTCTTGTTGGACATTATTTGACATATCTTTGAATATTTCTTCACTTGATACAGCGTTGTTATAGTACCTAAGTTAAAATAATAATTATTTAATCAATTACTTATATATTCCATAAGAACTTTCAACATATATATTTGTACATATAATATTCTAAATATATAACATTTATTGGTAGTTATTATTTTCTGGGTAATAGAGTGTCTTAACACTATGTTCCCTCTGCCTTCCCTGCTGTGTGCGGGATACAGCGTGAAGCTGATTTTTTAAATTATTATTTTCTCGCTTTTTAATTGCTTTTCTGGGCTTGTAAAACGTAATTTTATTATTAACTAGTGGACCCGGACGCGGCTACGCCTGCTTGAACTATAAGAATATTTTCGNACTTACCAGATTTAGATTAATATTTCAAATTAAAATACATCTGAAATCAAAGCCAGTCAGGTCGACTACCTTATTTTCTACTCAAATATACTGAAATACTTTGGTCCTTATTTGAATAAGAGTTATATATTAAATCGACCGTTTGTGGAACTCGAAGTTTAGTAAAGCGAAGCTAACCACTGAACGCAAAAGAACTTTTTCACTCGAGCTTTGATTTTGCCGCTCACGTGGTTCACAGAGAGGAAGTAGAATAGTTTTCTCATAGATCCCTATTACAGAATTAGTTGAGGATAAACTGAATTATAAACTTGACGTATTTAAATAACGTTGTTAAGAAATACTTAAAATATTTAATGAGAAAAGCATATTTATTTAAATTTATATTTTCATTTCTTCGCTCTGGTGTCGAGGCAAAGCGCGAAAGCTTACGTGTTGAGTGGTGGTACTGAACGCCGCGCTTTGCTTTGATATCAGAGCAAAGAAATAAAAATTATTATTTAGCTTTTACCCTACAAATATGCAAAACAATATTTATTATTGCTACGTATATTCTACAAATTTAACTCTCTCATTTTATGGTATAATTCATTTAATAAATATATCTGACACTATAGTAAAAAAAAAATATCAATTGCCTCTACTGGAGTGTGTTACTTTGATTGTAATGTGGCTGAACAATTACCGCACTCGGTCTCTATCAGACCGCGACAAGCATTCGCATTGATACAAGTTACAACGTTCACCGTTACTTCATTTTTTTAATTTTTTTTTTCAGCTTCACGCTCTATCCCGCACATAGCAGAGTAGGCAGATCGAACCTAGTGTTACGCTCCGTTCCCCACTTTCTGGCGAATTCTGGAGGTAGTGTGTGTTGAGTGGCAGATCACAACGCCGTGCTTTGCCTCGACACCTGAGCGAAGAAATGGAAATATAAACGCAAATAAATATTTCACTTCCTCGAGTGGGGATCGAACCCATAACCGTCGCATTACAGTCACACCCTTGTGCCGCTGCGCCACGACGATCTCATATATAATGGTTATAGTCAAAAAACACAAAATGTGAATTAAATGAAGTAGATTTACTAAATGTTTTAAGTTTTGGCTTTTCAAATATTAGTCCTTACCTTAAACTTTAATTTCCTTTGCGTTGACAAAACGTAAATAGAGCATATCTTGGCAATGTAGAAGCAAGATAAATAAGAGCCACATATAAAGAGAATTATTATCTAAAATATGAAAAAAAATATGTATATTTAAATAGTTTTTTCTTGGTACACTTATACGTAAATGTGCATATTTATATTTACATAAGTTTTCTAATATTTTATATAACTTGTATATTCTTTTCGTCGCAGTGATTTATCACTTATCTTTACAGTTCTTTGTCGTAAATCAAAACTCTCCCTTTTCCCCTTTACCTGACTAAATCGTCTTAGCAGACGGGGAATAAAAAACTTATAATATAGTAATTATTCCCCTAATGAAGTAAGATGACCCTCACGCTTTCCAAGATAATAAATGAAGAAACTTCTCCATAATAGAATATAACTAAAATATATAAAGAAATTATTATTATTCATATCACCAATAGTAAATCATCGGGTCCAGGTGACACATCAGAAGTGCCGCTACCAGTAAAAACAGAAGTTCCAAACGAAAACGAAGACGTCACCGGTCTCTCGTGCTGTGCATCAGTTATTACGAACACTTTCGTCTCCCAATAAATTAATAGACCCATCCAGGAAGTCTGTTTTTATAATAGCTAATATAAATTTTGGTTAAATGGTGAATCTTACTACAGTTATATTAAAAAATCTGATAAAAGCCTAGTGTTAAGACACTCCGCTCCCCACTTTCCGCTAAATACTGAAGGCACTGTGTTTTGTGTAGCGGAATTCAACGCCGCGATTTATTTCGACACTAGAGTGAAGAAACTATGTATAATAAAAAAGATAAATATTACATTTCTTCACGTAGGAATCGAACCCACAACCGTTTATAGCGTTTACAGTCTCGCTTGTTCTCTTCCGCCCCAACTGGCTGGCCTCTTTCTCTTTCTTTTATTTATTTTATTATTTTTAATAATAAAATTTCTTTAATATAAATAAATTACCTCTCGACAAAGGCCTTTTGGACAAGACGTTATATACAAAAGGCATCCAGACCAATAGCAGAATATGAGGAATAATATGCAATATTTTGTAACACATAAAAACTGAAAATTTAGAATTTTTTTATCTTATACATAATTATGTTCATTAAAATAAAACTTATAAGAATGTAATTTTCTATTTTTTTTTCAACTTCACATATTTTTCTAAAAATAATTATATTAAAACAATTTTTATCAATATCTTGTATTAGCCCAATATCCCAGGGCCAGGGCAGGGCAGATATACGTCATTTTAACAAATTTGGAATTTGAGGACTATTAGCGATGCGAAATACAACATGAAATTAACTTAAATAAATATTTTTTTAAAATAAAAAAATATAAATATTTTCCTAGAGACTTTTAGTACAAACTAAATTACATAAATTCTTCAAACTAGCAACTAATCCTTAAAAATAAAGATATCAAAAGATAAACTATCAAAGAAAGAAATAAAAAGAAACACAATATACATTACCTCCGCGTTACTATTAAAGTTTTTCTGCCATTTATTGAGATAGTCCCAAATGTGCCATACTTGTAGAATCGGGCACAGAACGGCTATTTGTGATACAATCGACTCGTTGCCAGGGTCTAATGTATCAGTAAATATATATATTGGAAAAACTGAGAGGACGTCTAAATAAAAGCCAACAGTGGCCATTTTCTCCTCTACAATCTCCCGTACTGTCTCTTTTCTGACATTCTGCAATTTAAATTACGGAACAACCGATACTGTGACAAAGAATTTATTTGCATATTAAAAAGGAATAAAATTGGATAGATAATTTAATGCAGTTTTTGCTATATTATGTGGCGGTATTTTCATTTTGTTTTTTTATTAGCTATTAAAATGAATTGAGGTCAGTGGCGGTTTACTGTAAGCACGACAGGGTGTGGGTTCGATTTCTACCCGAGGAAACAATTAGAATATAATGCAATACGATATTTAAACATACGTTGTTAAAAATATACCATCATAAATGAATACATAGTGTTAACACACTCCGCTCCCCGCTTTCCGCCGAATTCTGGATACATCGTGTGTTGAGTGGCGGAACTTAACGCCGTGGAACTTTATTGATGTAAATATAGTACAATATTCTTACTTTTTCCACAACAGCTGTAGTANATAACTTGTATATTCTTTTCGTCGCAGTGATTTATCACTTATCTTTACAGTTCTTTGTCGTAAATCAAAACTCTCCCTTTTCCCCTTTACCTGACTAAATCGTCTTAGCAGACGGGGAATAAAAAACTTATAATATAGTAATTATTCCCCTAATGAAGTAAGATGACCCTCACGCTTTCCAAGATAATAAATGAAGAAACTTCTCCATAATAGAATATAACTAAAGAATATAAAGAAATTATTATTATTCATATCACCAATAGTAAATCATCGGGTCCAGGTGACACATCAGAAGTGCCGCTACCAGTAAAAACAGAAGTTCCAAACGAAAACGAAGACGTCACCGGTCTCTCGTGCTGTGCATCAGTTATTACGAACACTTTCGTCTCCCAATAAATTAATAGACCCATCCAGGAAGTCTGTTTTTATATCAGCTAATATAAATTATGTTTAAATGGTGAATTTTACTACAGTTATATTAAAAAATCAGATTCTAGCCTAGTGTTAAGATACTCCGCTCCCCACTTTCCGCTAAATAGTGAAGGCACTGTGTTTTGTGTAGCGGAATTCAACGCCGCGCTTTATTTCGACACTAGAGCGAAGAAACTATGTATAATAAATAAGATAAATATTTCATTTCTTGACGTAGGAATCGAACCCACGACCGTTTATAGCGTTTACAGTCACACGCTTGTTCTCTTCCGCCCCAACTGGCTTGCCTCTTTCTCTTTCTTTTATTTATTTTGTTATTTTTAATAATAAAATTTCTTTAGTATAAATAAATTTATTACCTCTCGACAAAGGCCTTTTGGACAAGACGTTATATACAAAAGGCATCCAGACCAATAACAGAATATGAGGAATAATATACAATATTTTGTAACACATAAAAACTGAAAATTTAGAATTTTTTTATCTTATACATAATTATGTTAATTAAAATAAAACTTATAAAAATGTAATTTTCAATTTTTTTTTCAACTTCACATATTTTTCTAAAAATAATTATATTAAAACAATTTTTGTCAATATCTTGTATTAGCCCAATATCCCAGAGCCGATATACGTCATTTTAACAAATTTGGAATTTGAGGACTATAATGCGAAATACAATATGAAATTAACTTTTAAAAAAAATAAAAAAATATAATATATTCTCCTAGATATATAGTCAACATAAGACATTTCTATGCCCTTTAGTACAAACTAAATTACATAAATTCTTCAAACTAGCAACTAATCCCTAAAAAAAAGATATCAAAAGACAAACTATCAAAGAAAGAAATAAAAAGAAACACAATATAGATTACCTCTGCATTACTATTAAAGTTTTTCTGCCATTTATTGAGATAGTCCCAAATGTGCCATACTTGTAGAATCGGGCACAGGATAGCTATTTGTGATACAATCGACTCGTTGCCAGGGTCTAATGTATCAGTAAATATATAAATGGGGAAAACTGAGAGGACGTCTAAATAAAAGCCAACAGTGGCCATTTTCTCCTCTACAATCTCCCGTACTGTCTCTTTTCTCACATTCTGCAATTTAAATTACTGAATAACCGATACTGTGACAAAGAATTTATTTGCATATTAAAAAGGAATAAAATTGGATAGATAATTTAATGCAGTTTTTGCAATATTATGTGACGGTATTGCAATTTTGTTTTTATATTAGCAATTAAAATGATTTGTGGTCAGTGGCGGGTTACTGTAAGCGCGACAGGGTTTGGGTTCGATTCCTATCCGAGGAAATACTTAGAATATAATGTAATACGATATTTAAACATACGTTCTTAAAAATATACCATCATAAATGAATACACAGTGTTAACACATTCCGTTCCCCGCTTTCCGCAGAATTCTGGAAGCATGGAGTGTTGAGTGGCGGAACCCAACGATGCGGAAGTTTATTGATATAAGTATAGTACGATATTCTTACTTTTTCCACAACAGCTGTAGTAATCTGTATATAGATGTTGAGTAAGAACCCAGCGGTGACTATTGTATTGAGAACTTTCTCCCAGTCGGGTTGGTAACGATTCGTAGAAAATTGTGGGCACATTATACATATGTATAGAACCATTATAAAATGGGCAATGTCAAACATATTTGTCTGTAAATTTAATAATTTAATATGATATAGATGTAGTGTTGGTATTTGGAATTCTACATATTAAATGTAACTTTCCCATGTATTTATCCCATGCTTGTATCTGAGTGGCACAGGCTAGTGACTGTTAACGCGATGGTAGTGGGTTCGTGATGGTTGCGATTCATGGGGGAATGAATTATTTTTTATAAATATTTTGAGGTCCGCCACTCAACAGGCAATGCCTCGAAAATTCGGCGGAAAATGGGGAACGGAGAGTCTGTGCTCTAGGTTGCCTCTGCCTACCCTGCGGTGCTGCTGGAGCGTGAAGCTGATTGAAAATGAGTGAAAATAGGGTAATAGAGTGTCCTATCACTACACATTCTGTCCATAAATTTTATGCATATTATTGTAATTTCATGCCAAGGTAGATTTTATAAATATACATACAAAATCAGTATTTGGTTCAAGTATCCAAGGAAATGTAGCGCGAAGACATATCCGAGGTTCCTCCACTGTCGTCACGTTATCCGACATTTTGTACAGCTCTAAATAATCAGTAGTAAATTTTCTTTGTCTCACATTATTTGAATCTACAAATAATTTAGTTAGTGATAGTTTTAAAAAATGTAAGTAGATACTTTTAGTACTGCTATAGTTTAATATGAATAATTTATCTATAAAAACAATTATTTATCATACTAATATTATAAATGAATGTAAGTTTGTTTGTTACGCTTTTACGCCAAAACTAATACAATAAGAATAAAAAACTCGGATTAGATCGAATATTTTTTAATAAAAAAATATATTTAAGTTTAAGCGAGCGAAGCCGCGTTTGTATCTCTAACTTAAGAAAATTCATAGAGAAATCCAAAATGATTAAAAGTAATCGTATAATTTGAAATGGTACCTTTATAATACATATGGGAGTCATCAATAAACGTAGGATCTTCTTCTTCAGCTTCTGTCAAATGATTTTTAAGTAATTTCATTGGCCTATACCGTGTCCTAAGAAGCCTTGAATCGGCTTCCTCGTACTTTATTATATCTTTCTAAAAACAAATATTGTTATTATGAAATATCTAATTTATATATTGACTTTCACGTTGTATTAGACATGCAACAGGGTTAGCAGGTTAGGTAGAAGGAGCCTAGTGTTAAGACACTCCGCTCTCCTTTTGACGCCGAATTTTGGAGGTATTGGGTATGGAGGGGCAGAACTCAATACCACGCTTTGCCACGATACTAGGGCAAAGAAAATATTATAATATTTAATATTATTATCAATTTTTTAAAGTTTTATTCCACACTTAGGAAAGAAAAATACTTATTTAGAAAACGTATAAAAATTTCAACGCAGCGACTCGAACCCACGCCTCCTGGAAACCGATTAGGTGCTCTGACCACTAAGCCATAGGATCTCATCAAGCTACATCGAAATTCTTATACGCTTGTTACCTATTGAGATGCTTACAATATAAATAAGTTGTATTAAATATTTCATTTCCTCGAATAGGAATCGAACCCACACTTGTCGAACTTTATAATCACACGCGTACGTGTCCCAGCACCACGTCTGACCTTTATTTTTTATCTTTTGTTTTTTATTAGAATGTACTACAAATAGCGTATATAATATATATAAAGCTTATATAAGCATATATTTAGAAGTTTTCCACTGGAATAGGTACGAAATGATAATATCAATGTCGAAGAACACATCCACCTGCTTGCCTTTACAACTTTTAATCCGAGTTTCGACTTTTTCCCGAATTTGTTGGAGCATGAAAGGGTTCTCATTCATCGCCCGCAGAAAATCCGTACGGCGAAGTACCTAAAGACGTAATATAATGCTGATATTATAATGAATTATATACTTTTGTGATTATTATCTAAAGACTGCTAAGTTTGCTTTTCATTTTCGTTTACGTAGTAGCTAAAAAAAATTTGAGTAAAAAGATCAATCAAAAATACATTATTACCTTTTAGCTTCATGCTTTATCTCTCAAGGTAAGGGAGGCAAAGGGAACTTAGTGTTAAGACAATTTGTTCCCCGTTAAGACACTTCCGTTCTCCACTTTCCGCCGAATTCTTGAAACATTGCGTGTTGAGTGGCGGAACTCTACGCAGCGCTTTCCCGCGTTACCAGAACGAGGAAATGAAAATATCAAATATTTAATTCCCCTGAGTGGGAATCGAACCCACAATCTCACGTGTACAGTCACAAAAAACATTTATGTATCTTGAATATTCCATATTCCTGAAATGACTTTATAGTTAAACTACATTATATATTTAAATATTTTCCAATTTAATACCTAAATAAAACAAAATATGAAAACTAAACCTGAAGTTCCACATAGGTAGCAGCTTTGACTGTAACTTTGGAGGGTATGGAATAAAACAAACTTATTTCACCCAAAACCTGAAACAATAATTACTTTCTCTATAACACGATCCTTTCGAAAGTAAAATGCTTCTTTCACATTTCTGGCATACAGTACTGAATAATATTTTTACATAAAAAGTTGTATCCACTTATCAAAATTGGCCCCAAAGTCAAAACTTCTTAGAAGTTATATGGAAAACGGAAGAATTCCAACAAAGTATGTATTACATAAATATGAAAAATAAGTGTGGGAAGTGTGAAAAAAGTTTCAGTTACTCTTAAACTTAGCTAAGGCTTATTTATATATTAAAACTTTACTTTTAAAACACTTAAGTACTACTTAGGATATATTTGGAAGTTTTAAGACTATCGTGGGATTTGAGAGTTATTTATATTATGTTTATGAGGCCAGCTGTGGCGCAGTGGCACAATCGTGTGCCGGGCAATGACAGGTTATAGGTTCGATTTCCACTGGAGGAAATGAAATATTTATGAAAAATATATTTTCATTTATTCGCTCTGGTGTCAAGGCAAAAGCAAATTTAGAATTCGGCGGAAACTGTCGGTTTTAAACTACCTTGCTACAAAAGAGAAACAGAGTAAAGCTAAAAACAAATATTATAACTTACTGTTCCTTCTTTAAAAGCGATCATGGGACTCTCATCATCTTCATCCGACAGCATTTCTATGACACCACGCTTAACAAAAATCATACCATTCTTCACGACATCCTGGTTCCATATATATTGACCGGTTAGGTAAAGCTCATGTCTTATATATAACGACATATGACGCATAAACGATTCCCCTAAGTAGTAAAAAAATAGAATTTTATATGTTTCAATATAATTTAAATAAAATTCGGTCAAGTGCGAGTCGGAATCGCTTTATCACGCATATAACGGAGCATACAGAGAGAACCTAGCATTAGAGATATTTATTTCTCCGTTATTCCTTTTTCATACTATTTTCGTATTTCAAATGTAAGTCGTTTTATTTTTAATCCGTTTAAAGATCCCCTTATATTTCATTAATAATCTTTCATAGAAATTGTATGAAATTGTGTAAGTTGCGTATTCAACAGAATGAATGCGTAACAGGGTTTCAATAGAAAAAACATTTTATTTTAAATACTATATATATTGCACATGCAGTTTTTTCCAATTCTAAAGTAATTCCTTTGCATAGAAACTGCATGGAGCTAGCCGTGCATAGTAAAAATAATATAAAACTTGTATTGGCATTTTTATTAGTGGCAATATAGAAGCGATAGGAAATAATGAATAGAATTTTATTTTTTTAGAGTTCGTTAACCACAAGGATAGATGAACAAGATCCTTTACTAAAACTATTTAAACAGCTGAATTAATAGGGTACTTCCGAATACTCTAGAATTATGAAATTTGGTAGCTAGCATCTAGAGGTAGTACTACTTCAAATAATAGCCTTAAAAGGGTGGCAAAATTTGATACTAAGCTAGTTCAAGTGAAGTATAAGATAAAAAGGCTCAGCTCGAAACCTCAAATTTTTGTACGGAACCCTCGGTGGACGAGACTGACTCGCGCTTGTCCAGTTTTTATATATTGTATACAGTGATTAAACTTTTTTCTCGTAAAAGCTGTTGATTATTATAAATTTTCACTTCAATTAATGAGAAAAGAAATTTACTTCATGCAATTGCACTTAACGGTCATTAGGCAGCTTCAAAGGTTTATAAAATTATTGGTAAATAAAAATGATTTAACTGTTTATTTTCTTTTTTATTTTTTTTTTCTTTTAATTTCTGCGACCCAAACACAGTTCATTTAATATGTTTTTTTTTTTTATATATTTCGTATGCAATATGAATTTTATAAAGTGACTAAAGTTATTTTTATTCTGAAAGATTTTTTTAGCTTCTTGCTTTATCCCGCATATATAAGAGAGAAAATAATGTCAAAACACTTCTGCCTTCATTTTCTGCCCGAATTTGAGATAATACACAATGTAAAGAAACTCAACACTAGCTAGCTTTGTAGCTCTAGTGTTGTAGCTCAACACTAGAGCCAGAAATTAAAATAATTTATTATTTTTATTTGTTTCATTACGCTGTATGTGCGGGACATAGCAAAGTAGATAGAGAGAACCTGAGATACTAGTGTTAAGACACTCCGTTCCCACTAAGACACTTCCGTTTCTTACTTTCCGCATTGAGTGTAGGAACTCGACACCGTGTTTTCGAAAACGTCTCTCGGGCGGCCGAGAGACCTCAATATGAAATTATAATTAAAATACTCATAACTAACCAGTATCCCTCAAAAGGAGAGAATCATGAAAATGTTGAACATTTACATCGAAAATAAGTTCCATTTGAAGCGGCAAAGGTAATTTTTGCAATTGAGGACTAGTCAGGATTCCATCTTTCATATTCCACAGGGTTTGTTTGTATAGCATAGCCTGTTCTACCAGCAATGGCGGCGCTCGACGAAATTTTAGAAAGTTTATCATGTGATGATACTGTGGAAGAACTTTATGTAAACACGTATTCTTCGCTTAACAAACCACATATATATAACAAATTGGTACTTTATAAGCATTTTTAGCTTGAAGCACTCTTATATACATATTTAATGAGTAATAAATATCTCTATTTTTAACCTCTAAGTATAATTGGCAAGCTTTTTAATTAATTTTATGAAAAAATGAGATATTTATGAAGAAAAAAGAAACAGGTAGACGCCGTATCAGCACAACGGTGCCTAAATACTATTAAGTATGAATAAAGATAATAAAACTATTTTTACGTACTCCTACTAAAATATTCAACGATCGTTCTAACTTACATAGAAAGTTTAAATCAATTTCAAATATACACTAACCTGTTCCACAAATATGGACCACCGATTATTTTCCAGCACCAGCTCCCAGGTGAGACCTCCAATGAAACGGTAACGTAAGCAAACATACCCAAAGATCATTAGGAAAGATGTCAGCCATTTCTCGTGGGGATGCTGAAAAGGTTTTACTTATTTATGTTACATGTAATAGAAGGTAAAAAAGAGATATCAGAGTTTTTAAATTAAAATATAACGAATGATTGTTATCACATATTGTATTATTTAATTTAGTTTTACTCTGTATTCCGTTTATAGTAGAGTGGAGTGGAGGGAACCTGGGAACCTAGTGTTGAAACGCTCTATTTCCATTAAGACCCTTCCGCTCCCCACTTCCCGCCGAATTCTTTAGGCAGATGATTCGAGAAGTCACAGCAATCATTTAATTATCGTATCTTGTTAATAAAAATATGTGTCTATTATGATACGTCTAGTAAATATAATGTATATTTACAAGAGGAAAGCTGTCTCCGAAGATGCAGTTAAACAGACGTCCAGCGCTATAGTACCAGCAGGATAAGTAACTGAAAAATGTTATATAAATATTTCATCAATATTTAAGGCGGTCGTGAAGCAGATATAAACATATAACGGTAGTGGGTTTGATTCCTCCGTTCCCATTCCTTAATATTTTCCTTCCCTCGCTCGTTGAGTTCCGCCACTCAACATGCAACGTCTCCAAAAGTCGGTGGAAGTTGGGGAACAGATGTGAGGCATTTTGCCTAGTAAGTGTATAAAAACATAAAAAAGGATGACTTAAAATAAACAAAAATAGTGTTGTATTTTGGCACTTACAAAAACATGAAAAATAAATAGACAAATAAATGAGTCCGAATACCTGTATTACAATTTTGAAGCTACAACTTTTTTTGTATCCCATATACAGCAGTATAGGCAAGTGTTAAGATACTCCGTTCCCCACTTTCCGCCAAATTTCAAGAGGCTCGCTTGTTGAGTGGCGAAACTCAACACCGGGCTTCTACCTTGGTCCCAGAGTGAAGAAATGAAAATATTTATAAATAGTAATTCTTTCCGCCGAATGGGGATCGAACACACATTTTTTTTAATATTACCGTCTAAACACATAAAATTTATATATTACTTGTCGAATATGATTTTCTTATTCACATTATTTAAGGTGGCCAAGTAGTACTCTTTGACGTCCATCAGGGTATGGTTTAAGGAATACCAAAGGCAGGTGGAAAGATGCAACGCCAACATTACTAGCACTATGTGCTCCATGACATAAAGCCTTTTACGGGTGTTTCGCATCTGAAATACATATATAACTCGAACATTTATATAGTCTCTTTACAGTCTCAGTTCTCTTCTTAAACGCTTTTTTAAAAACTTATATTTTTATTTTCTTTCCTAAATGTGGATTAAAAAAATACCAAAATGCAGGTTCACATTGTATCTCGCATACAGCAGGGTAGGAAAAAGGAACCTAAAATTAAGACACTTTGTTCCTCATTTTCCACCGAATTCTAAAGGCAATGCGTATTGAATGGCGGAACTAAACGCCGCGTTTTGCCTCGATGCTAGAGCAAAGAAATAAAAATACATTGACACGTGATTATATCTTACTTATGTATACAAAAAAACCAACCTTTTCGTTGATTTCACAAAAATAAACTAACACCCTGTAAATTCGTCCTATACCCAACCATCTTCCTATCAATATTATATATTCGTGGCCGCCGCTTCCAAATTGATCTAAAATTATATAAAATATATCAGAAAAATAATATAAATTTCCAATTATTTCTGTTGTCACAGATACTTACAAATAATGCTTAGAGGCAACAAGGTGACCACATCGTATGCCAAGAAAATATAATTTCTTTTATACAACCGTACGTACAACCTCAAAATGGGCCAAAACCTGTGTAATAAATGTATGAGAACGTCGAAAAAGAAAAATGTTTCGCAAATTATTATACTCAGCTTCAATAAGAAGTACGACCGGCGTAAATAGTATGCTATTAATAAATGCACTATATACTCGTAAACTATTAGTAATAATATCCAACTCTGAAAGGAAAATTAATTGTTATAATTATTTTTTTTGTTTGTGTTACTAAAATTTTGCTTTAATTAGAAAAAAAATTCAGCAGTAAAGGCAACCATTTTCTCTTAATTTCTTTTCAGCTTCATGCTGTATTCCGCACACAACATGGTAGACAGAGAGAACCTTGTTAAAACACTCTGTTCTCCATTTTCCGCTGAACTCTGAAGGCATTGTGTGATAGAACCATCAAAGCGAACAAATGAAAATATTAAATATTTTATTCAATCGAGTGGGCATTGAACCCACAACCTGTTGCGTTAAGTCGCATTTTGTGAGCTCTTCTGTTATAAATAAGAAATAATAATATTTTTTATAATATATTCAGTCTAAGATTACAAAGAAAATATGATTTAATAAAAGATTACATTAATTAATCTAAAAATATATATAGTATCTTTCCTTTTACTAACAATTTTGACATTAATTGCAGTTTTCATTTAATTCAATTAATAAATGAATATATACAAGTAGGTATTTGAATATATCACCTGCCACCAAATGTTCCAAGGAGCCACTATAACGCGCCGTGTGATGCTACCAAGCCTTTTCTCAAAGAAAAAACTCCCTCTAAAATGCTGAACAGGTTTTTTGACCGCTACGTTTATACGACTGGTTGGACCAGTCGTTATAGAAGTTAAAGTGCTGAAATAAATATTTATTACTTGTAAATTGAAAAAAAATGCTTTATTTGTAATTTTAGTTCGACTTAAATTACATAGTAAGGTAGAAAAAAATATTATTGACGTAGCTCCAAAAATTGGTCCGAAATCGTAAATCGTTGGTGCGGAGGGCCTAATGGTAGGGCATTTCACTAACTGTTTGACCTCGAAATCAAGACATTACGTGCTAAGTGGCGTAACCCAACGCTGCTTTTCATATCTCAAAGCGGGAAAATAAAAGAGCTTAATCCTCTAAATGGGATAGTCTCCACAATCTTTGCAAAGTCTATTTAATACATATTTTATACGAAAAATTAGTTGCATATTTTGAAATACGTTATAAAAACTTACTCTGTAAAGGTTCCTAAAGACGGTTGACTGATGCTACCTAACATATTTCTAGTATTTTACCATTTAATCGTTTATTATTATAGAAAAATATTTGTATTTTAAATCAGCTCTTATTTTTATCGTAAGTAAAATGCATGACCAATAAGATTCTTACTTTATTATAATTTTAAACAATTCACGTAAGTGTAGCAAAAGGGGAGGGGGGGAGTTCGTGGCGTAGGGGGGTTGTGTGACTGTAAACTCGACTGGTTGTGAGTTCCATCCCACCTCAAGGAAATGAAATATTTATTCAAATTCATATATTCATTTCTTCGTTCTGATGTTCAGTTCAGCCAACCAACACGAATTCGGCGGTTAATGTGCAACAGAGTGTCCTAACACTAAGTTCCCTCTGCCTACGCTACTGTTTGTGGGATACAGTATGAAGCTGATGAGAATGAATAAGAACGTGCTCAGCCAGTTTAGGCATTTCGAACGAATGATGAGAGAATGGCAAAAAAGACTTATGATGGAAAAGTGAGCGGTAAGAGACGTAGACGGAGACATTATCTAGGAAATTTAAATAACAAATAGATTTACATTATATGTATAATATCAAAATAAATAGTGTAATTACTATATACATGTATATATTTAGTTATAACTAAAGTTTCTAACAATACCACCCTGACGCTACCATACGGCCATACTTACCCACATATACCGTTTTAGGGTAAAACATACGGCGAGGATGGCAAGCACTGCAGTGCGCAATTTATATAACACTTTTACTACCCGTCCACATGTTGCAGCGATTTAATACTCGCTGTCTGATAGCCACGAAAATACCCTTAAATTGGAGAGATTTAGAATGGTACCTACCTTCTACATACTGGGTATAACTTTTAGTAGATATATTTGTTTAAGTTAAATTAACTTTCACATTTTTCAGTGAATTCTGGAGGCATTACAAGTTGAGTTGCGGAGCTCAACGCCGCGATTAGCCTTGGCACCAGAGCGAAGAAATTAAATAATAATAATAAGCACACTTGTGCCCTGCGCCATGACTGGACTATTTATTTTGATTCTAAATAATAGATTTACTATGTAAGTCTTAATAATTATCTAAGAGCTGTATATTATTATTATTATTATTATTATTATTTTTAATTAGTAAAAAACATTGTAATATTTGGAACATTAAATTAAAATTAAATTAATTGATTATATGGAATAAATATGTCGAAATCAATAAAACTTATATTTATGAAAATAAAAATGCATCTAAAACTATTGAAATAAAAAGTAACATTAAAATAGAAACAATATTAATTCATATACAAATTACAACAATCGGACCTAAAAGTTACCCGATTCCAGATGGCAGTTCTGAAACGAGCCCCAGTAAGTATATTACGTACATAACACGTTTGTATGCAAATTTTATTCCCAAAATCCAGCTTGATGGAAAACGGTCCCTCCAAGTATTATCAGGGCAACCCAAAGGAAGTTTTGGGTCGAGATGATAACATATAAGCATTGGAGGTACATACATCGATTAGGTTATCATATAAAGCGAATTATAATATCGATTTGGCATCATTTAAATCGAATACTCGAATCGGTTTACGATTTTCTGCATTTTATCTGTCTCCAAAAGGGATTTAGATCAAATGGAAAACAATCAGTTGGAGTGGACGATAATGAAAGGAAATCCCCTCGTTTACATAAAACGCTTAGTGGAGCTTCAAAACAGTTTCTTACCGAAATGTATTATGAAAATATTTTTTAACAAAAGAAATGCAAAATCTATATTTTTTGTAATTTGAAAAATTGCTATTTTTTACTACAATTCTTTTGTTTAGTGTTAACTTTTATAGACTTTCTTTTTCTGTCGAATTCTGAAAGTACTGCGAGTTGAGTGGTAGAATACATCGCCTTGCCTTGCATTTGCCTCGACACCAGAGATAAGAAATGGAAATATAAACATAAATAAATATTTCACTTCCTCGAGTGGGGATCGAACCCACTACCGTCGCTTTACAATCACATCCTTATGCCGCTGCGCCACGACGGCCGGACGGACGGATGGAATAAATGAATTATTTATAAATATTTTCATTTCTTCGCTCTGGTACCAAGGCCAACTAGCCCGACGTTGAATTCTGTCACTCAACAGACAATACCTCGAAAAGTTCTGCGGAAAATGGGGAACGGAGTGTCCTAACACTAGGTTCCTTGCTACGGGATACAGCGTGAAGATGATTTTTTAATTTATTTTAACTAACCACCAAGCAATGCACCAAGTTCAGTGACAAATTACGGAGCAGCACAGATTAGTCAACCCCACGTGCGCTATTAATCAACGGTTTAGAGCTAACACCTCAGGCTCCTGCCTACCAGCCACTGCATGTAATATATTTGGGCACACACACAGACAAGACAAACTAACTGCAATAGATTCTGTGCAGGTATTATTATTTAGTGTTCATGTGAAACTGTGAAAATTATAGTCACATTATCTCTGATTTGTGTGATATAATTTAAGTATAAAGAAATTATATTATATTTTAGTAGTAAATTATAAGTTTTTGAGGCTAGTCGTGGTACAGGAGCACAGGAGTGTGACTGTAACATTATGGCTGTGGGATCGATCCACATTTGGGGTAACGAATTATTATATATTAGTATTTTCATTTGTATGCCTTAACCTTTGTAGCTGAGTAGCAGAGAAGGCAAGGTTAGGTAAGTAGAGCTTGACATCGAAAAAATATAAAAATTGTTGAATATTCTCACTGAAATCCTAGGCATTGTGTAGTATAGGTGGTTTAAAGGTGACATAATATTACCCCTAAAATAAAACAAACATAAAAAATATTAACATAATAATATATATTAACAATGGCTAAAAGAAATAAATATAAAAATAAACGAAAATCAAATTAGATGAAAATATATTTAATAAAAGTTATTTTGTAACAAATGTTTAATAATTACAGCGACAAGATTATTCGAACACTAATGATGAGAATTCCAAGAACTGGCTGGCGAGCCATTTAGATTTTATTTGAAATATCTTGCTTTTATTATGACAATATTAAACATTTCTAGAATATTTTTACATTGAATCTATTTATAAGGCTTAATTTAGTTTTAATTTGATTCGATTTTTTAAAAAGACGATCAGAGTTAATAACCTTTTGTACACAATACCTATATACCGGTGTATTCCACATGTTACAGGGTAGACAGAAGGAATTCCGAAAGCATTGCGTGTAACAGATTTCAACGCCGTGCTTTGCCTCGACACCAGAGCTAAAAAATGGAAATATAAATGTAAATTAATATTTCATCTTCTCAAGTGGGGATTGAACCCACAACCAGTCGTTTTTAATCACACTTGGTACTCCCGCGTTACGACTGGCCTCTAGTATAATACATTTAAAGAAAATAGAGTCAAGAAATCCAGGACAGTCCTACACTTAAAATACAAATATAAAGTGTAAATAAGCTCAACTAGAATCAAACACGCGCCAGCAGACGTGACGCCCGGTATTAACTCCTCACATGGACCGATGCATTCCGTGAGAATGTGAACCAGAGATAACTTTAAAACTAATAAAACCTTAGTCTATAATGAAACGTGTTCGAAAGGTGTACGTGGGCAATAGACTAGAACCAACTAAATGTACTAATATACAGTATTCCTAGTTATTTTATGAGATTTATAATAAAGCTTTTTAAGCTATTTTTAAGCTATGTGTGACTGTAGATGGTTGCGGGTTCGATATCCAGTTGGGAAATAAATTATTTTGATTTCATCGCTCTGTTAGATAGAATCCTAAACTTAGGTGAAAACTGCTCATCCTGCTATATGTGAATATAAAAAAAAAAACTTTAGAAATATTTGGTGGATAAAACTTTATTTAAGGTTAGTAATAGGTAGAGCTTAACAGTATAGAACATCAAATTTAGACAATTTCTTAAAATAGTTAACAAAAACATTTTTTTTTATTAAGAATAAATATATTTTAATTGTTATAATTATGGGTTGTTCTGTGCATATGTTTCTTCACATCTCAGTACATTTAGCAATAAACTTAGTTACACAAGAAGAATGTCAATTTAGACGCCGACAAAGGAAAATGACGTAGTTCGTCTAGAACAAAACTTTTTATATTGCTTCTTATATTTGTTTAGGTCAGACGAATACTCCTCTTTTGTACGTAAAAAGAATGTAACATGGCACGTGAAGTTTATTTCTTTATATATTTAAGTTCTTAGAGATAGTTTCTATGAAATACATAAAAAAAGCTGTCAAATAAATAAAGACAAAATCGCTACAAAATAATATCATTATTGAATTGAATATAGCTTTAGTTATATTTATTTGTTTATTTATGTTCTAACGGACGAAGCCGCGAGCGAGTCGCTAGTATATATTGTTTTCATTGTATTTTCTTTGATACACAATATACAAACACTAAAAATATCTTAAAAAATGTTCTCGGTGGCGCGGGAGGCGCGGGTTCAAATACTGCTATGTTAAAATTTTTATACCTTTCTAAAAATATTACACTATTACTATTTTTAATTCCCAAATGTGGAATAACACTTCAAAAGTGTTAAAAACATTGTTTAGTTTAGTAAGAAGAATTTAGTACTAAATAACGAATATAAGCACGTATTCGTATATAGATGTGTTAAATTACATTTTACTAGTCCTGCTCAGATATGAAAGTTATTAACTCCGTAGATAGAGACCGCTCGTCAGTAGTTAAAGCGAGCTGGGATCGAGTTAGTGGTCTTTTCCCATCAGATCACAAGTTTCTAACTTGGTGCGAGCGCTGCACTAACGTTCTACACGGTGGTCTCTTTAAACTACGACATTTGTTGAGTACGTAGCTTACTCAAATGTTATTTATTGTACTATATATGAATATATTATGGCGGCGTTAAATTCCGCCAATCGACATGTAATGCATTTTATTTTGCATCGTTAAATTTTTAATGATTTAACGCGAGTTTAGTCAAGAGTAGAGTAAGAGTAAGAGAAATATAAAGACATTAAAAAAGCAACCCATCAAGTGCAAGTTGACCTCTCCCACCGAGGGTTCTGTACCGATTTTATGACTGTAGGTGAAGAAACGTGATTTATAAATGTTAACAAATTTAAAATAGCATTCATTCATGTTGTATAAAATAAACTACAAATACAAATTTCTAATAGGGATATTATAGGGATTTCGTTATTTCTGTTGAGGTACGGAACCCTAATTTATAAAACTGTTAATTGAAAATGAATGCAGAAATTAATGTAGTCATCATTATCATTTATTTATAGTAACAATTATGATATTTTTTTTCTATCATACTATCTATTTATTAATGACTTTCCCCATTTTATAAAAAAAATTACATTAATAAAATTTAATATTTAATAACATTTATATATAGAATTTCTATATATATTTAAAATTAATCTACCTCAGGTATGCACGTCTAAAGGTAGCATCACATACAGTTTTGAGCTTCAAACCGTTCCGTCCACAGCTAACTTTGTGCGAGTCGACGCTATAGTGGTTATTAAGTATAAACTTGCTAATACATTTTATTTTACCAGTATAATATATACTGGATACTATTAAATATATATATATATATATATATATATATATATATAGTACTGGCACTGGTATATATATATATATATACCAGTTTCTGAGATTATCACGTTTCAGTATGTAAAGTACATTTTTTAATGATAAATCATATCGATTTTATATGAAAATAGAAAGTTCTTCTCCATTATTATTATAAGATTTTGGGTTATTTTCTTTACGTTTTAAGCAATATACTATTAACTTAATATATTAGTTACATATATTAATTGAGTTTGTTTCATTTCAGTTGAGTTTCCTCCACTAAGAGACTGAGATCTCCCGGACACCCAAGGAAGCGCTGGTTGCATGTCGTGATGCCGGACATGAGAGCCAATAGTCTAACTACCCAGGACGCAAAAGACCGTACAAAGTGGAGTAGGTTGAGTAGGATGGCAGAGCCTAGCAATAGCCGGGATTAACGCCAGGAAGAAGAAGAAGAAGAAGATGTTTCCTACTCTAAGATGATCATACTTATATCATTGCCTTAAAAATATAACAATAGCTTATAACATATACAACCTCTTCTATGACTTTGATCTGGGTTCATGTTCTGCCCTCATATTAACACCTCTGCACAGAGCAAGTAAGCTTAAAACTATGAATTTTTAATGAACTTATCAACTTCTATATGCTAAGTTGCTCATATTTATTCAAATTGCTGAGGATTATCATAATGTTACTGTCTCCGAGCTTCTGAGTTCAGCTTCACATTTGTGATATTAAATGTAGGTAGGTCAAGCGTGCTGGAGAATTCTCTTTGAACGAAATGTTATAATACCTAAATTAACTAACTATAGCCAACCATGGTGTAGAGGTACAGGCGAGCGACTGTGAATGCTACAGGTAGTGGGTTCATTTCCCACTTGACGAAATTAAATATTTAATATTTTAATATTCTCGCAATGATAACGAGACAAAGTGCAACGTTGAGTTTAGAATTCGTTAAAAAGTGAGGAACCGAATTGTCTTATTGAGAAGGGAGTATTTTAATACTAGGTTCTTAGGTTCACTAGTTTATCCTGCTATGTGTGTAATAAAGTGTGAAGCTTAAAAAAGAAGAAAAATATATTACTCCGAGCGGTTTCGAATTCACAATCGTCGCTTCTGTAGTCACACGTGCACTTTCTTCTGAATTCTGGAGACAAGTGAATAACGGAGTGTTCTAACATTAGATTTTCCCTCCGCCTACCCTGCTATAAGCGGGATACAGTGTGAATCTAAAAATATATATTATAGTAAAAGAATTAATATTATTCGATACATGAAAGGAATTAGATCCTATTGATTTTCCGCTCGAGTTCCATTAATGCGGTAATCCAGTTACCGTCTAATTGCTCCGTCAGCTCTCAGACTGGATTACCGACCGAAGCACACTTTTGTTTTTTACTACTCTTTAGCTACTTTTAGAATATTTATATAGAGGATAAACAGGTAGACAAAATTTACATTGTTATTAAATATCTTTTTACTGGTATGTATGATATATAAAATGTGAAAAAGTACTGGTTATATTAATATACTTTTAGTTATTTTGCATAAAATATTTTACCAAAATACAATAGAGAAAACTGCATTTAAATCGGTTAAGCTCTTTCTGAGATTAACGTGCATAAACGTACAGACAAACAGACAAAACTTAAAAAATATTGTATTATTATAAATATTGTTACCCAAACCGTTCCCCCAATAACAGATGTTCTCATATAACTTCCATGCACAGACAGCGATCAGTTACATTTTTATTATATGTTTTTTTATAATAATTATGTTCACTTCCCAGTAGACAAAGAGCAGTTTAGACTTTTGCCATAACACGTAATATTACCAAAACTGGACAAAAATGAGGAATGGGGGGAATGAGTGTCTAAATACTAAATACTCTATTAAGTGTGCAGGAAAAACTACAAAAAAAATCTTAATTCAAAAGCTCAATCTCCATAATATATTTAAATCTTGGAGCACAAATTAAGACATTAACCTTACAAACTGATCTAAAAACGTCACGCAAAGGCTAATTACATGTCACGCTACAACATTGACACGGAAAAAAACAACAACGTCCCGCTATCAACATTAATTCGTTAAGTAGAGCCAAGTGATGATAAATTGTACTTTAATCTGTTTAACGAATACGTAAGTAATTAGCGAAATATGTTATTGTTTATACGTTGCTTGGAGATATTTACGTAAATCTATCCTAATTAACAAAATATTTGGGAAATGATTATCTAATTTCAGTTTATTTTCTTTATTTAAATTATAAAGGAAAAAATTGGCGTAGTGTTCCAACACTTAGTTGGCAATACCTCCAGATTTTGGGGGTAAAATGGGGACGGAAATGTTTTATTGGGAGAGAGTTGTTGTTTTAATGGTTGAGTGTTTTAACACTAGGTTCCCATATTCCCTCTCTATTAAATACATTTTTTTTTAAATTAACAACATTAACGAAGACAATCAATGTGGTAAGCGCAATGATTATCAATTCTTTTCTCAATCAGGGGGAATGAGTTTTTCACTTCCCTGTTCCGGTAATTCAAATTGTGGCGTTAATTTCCGACAATTTCCTTCCATCTCTTGAATTATTAGATTTCTTGACTCTCTTTTCTTTACCTACTCTACTAATTATGGGGTAAAGCGTGAAGCTGTATAAATTTCAACTTTTACATTGTTTTTTCTATTTCTTATAATATAAATTATACTTAATATAATATCATATAATTTAAAAGGGAAGGGGTAAGAAATAAAAGAAAACCTTCATAATATAAATAGACAATATTATTGTAAAAATGTTTGTATACATATTAATATGTATAACTGAATTTTCTAATTAAAGTGACTAGATATTTTTTACTAAATAATTTGGCAGTTTACTTCAACTTCCCGAGTCTTGTGAGCAGCCTGTATGGGAGAAAATAAGAATATTATATAGTTTTTTATAACTAGGTATATATTAGAAAGCCAGTCTGGCGCAGAAGTACAAGCGTGTGACTGACGCAACAGTTGGGTTCGATTTCCACTGAAGGAATCAAATATTTAATATTTTCATTTCTTCACTCTGGTGTCGAGGCAAAGCGGCTACGGAATTCGGCGGAAAGTAGAGAGCAGAGTGTCTTAACACTAAGTTGCCTCTACCTACCCTCCTACATGCGGGATACAGCGTGAACCTAAACGAAAGTATAAATTATTTAATATGAGGCTGCCGTGGCGTAGGGGAACAATCTACGATTGTATATTATAATTTATTCATAATTCCCCACTCTAGCAGACAAAGCATTATCTCGTTACCAGATCCAGGAAAAAGAAAATAATAAGTAATTCATCCCCCGAATGGAGATCAGACCCACAACTACCGTGTTTACAGTGTGCCACTGCGCCACCACGGGCTCAATATAATAATAATAGTTTACCGTGATCAGGGCAGTAATGTCTTCGTCGTCGTCGCCGTCGTTGAGCTTCGCAAGCGTCCACACAAGTTTCCTCTGTTGGACGTTTAAAATATTTAAAAAAAGTATATAAAATCAGTTAGTAAAAAAGTTTTCTTTCATGTAAATAATACAACATATCATCAGCAAAGTTGGACGCGACAAAGAGTGTCTTAACATCATTCCCTTTCCTGACACCACCAGGTGTCAGTGAGGCTAACAGAATTAACCTAAAAAAAAGCTATAAAAATCACCATCACAACAGCTAGGGTGCGCAGGCGGCGCCGCGTCGTCCTCGTGCCGCGCGAGCGCGCGCAACTGCAGCGTGTAGGCGCGCGAGCCGCCGCCGGCCAGCCCGTCGCCCGCGCCGCCCGCGAACGTGGCGTACGGACTTATTTCATATACATCTAAAAAAATATAGAATTATGTTTCAAAAGACTCAATAAACGCAAGGGTTGTGGGGTCGATTCCCGCTAGGAAGAATGAAATATTTAATATTTTCATTTCCGTGTTCTGGTAACAAATGAAAGTATGAAGGTGAATCCTGCTAGTCAACACGCAATATCTCATAAATACAGCAAAAAGTGGGAAACAGAGTGACTTAACACTAGGTTTCCTTTACCTACCCTGGTATATGCGAGAACGTGACGCTTAAAACATTGTAATATAAATATACTATAATCTTGGTTCAGTATAAATTTTAAAAACTTGCTGAAGATACTTATTTACATATTATACTAACTATTATACTAATATTAGCGGCCCGCCCGCGGCTTCGCCTGCGTGAACTACGTTATTATTAATTTCTGTCTCCATGAGTACCTACGTCNTTATACATACATATATATATATATATATATATATATAGATATGCAAACATTCTATAAAATTACTTTTAAGAAAACGTATAAAAAATTGAACGTAGCGGGGCTTTGAAAATGTAAAAATATTCCATAAATTTCTTTTATAAATAGAAAACATAAACTAACATAAAATAATAATATTTCACATCTTTAAAAAGATAAAATATGATAAAAAAACTAAATGAGCTACAATCTCACCTGGGGGGTCCGGGGGCAGCTTCGGGTGCGGCGGCGGGCGGTACGTGCCGCAGCCAGGCTTGTCGGTGGTGACCACACGAGCTACAGCACCGTCGCTCCTGGTATAAAAGAACCACTTTACTATGGAAAACTTCACTTAGTCATTTGCTTTAGTAAAATGTTTAACTATTCTCTTTGGTGTGGTTTGTTTGTTGACTTTTTTTTTTATATTTAGAGTACGGGCGACGAGTCGTGGTCGAGCTAGACTTTTCTTTTTTTTAAATATATTTTTTCCCAATTAAAAACGCCCAAAATTTTAGAAAATCAGAGAAAAGAAGAGAAAATACTAGAATATCATTACTATTTTTCAGTTTCACGATAATAATAAATCACTAAAAATAACTTATTATAAACTTATTACGATCTAAAATATTTGTAATTGTTGAAATTATTATTTTTAAGTCCAACATAAAAAATATAGTTTATGGTTTGTTTACGACTACAGATATTATCTACTCGACTATCAACATTAAAAACAAATGAAAATTACAAATGTTATACTTCAAAAATAATTATTTGTTTGTCTTAGAAATTACAATGAACTTTGCAGTATACGAGTATTATTGTAAACATTAATATAACGAGGACTTGAGTGTCTCTCGAGCGGTGGATCGCCTCTTAGAATAGCAAAGTAAATGTAGTGACACAAAACCCCAACATATTTTACTATGGAGCTTTAAGCTCTTTAATGAAGAGCATAAATAAACCTCAATGTTTTAACAGAAGCTTCGTAATATTAGTACTAAAATGATGTGAAGATGTAAGGTTTTATTACAAGATTTGATATTAAGGCTCCGCTCTCCACTTTACGCCGAATTCTACAGGCATTGCGTTGAGTGGCGGAATTTAACGCCGCACTATGTCTCGACACTAGAGCGAGTCAATCAAAATATTGAATTTCTTCGAATGGGAATCAAACCACAACTTGTCGCATTTACAGTACAAAAAATTTCAAGTATATTTTCTAATAGACATTTTATTTAAGCAAATAAACTTTACAAACTGCCAACGCAAATAAGAATTAATATAAGTACAGAATATATTATATCAATATTTCTTAAATTTTATCATAATCTGACATTCATGATGAATAAATATATATAAAAGATTCCCAATTTCATTTCATCTTCAGTATGAGGAAATAGACTTCCCGTATTACTGTCAACCGGAAGTAATTTTTCATGTATTATCAGATTTTACTTATATTTATTTTTAAATTATATTTGACAACCATCAAGGTAAATATATAAAAAATCGATAAACATTACTTCATTTTTTATGTTAAATACGATATCAAAGTGAGTGTGGAGCGCGAGCTATAAATAACATCTAAAAGCTTCCGCTTCTAATATAAAGTTGATTTTAATATAAAGTAAACATTTTAAAAGCATATACTAACATACATATATTAAAAGTTTACTTTGAAAATAACGTTTGATATAATTATTAAATTACTGTTTTATATGTATAGGCTGAGATCCCAGGGCCCCCAGAGCTACGTCATTTTAGCAAAGCAGAAATTTTGGCGATTAATAATCTAATATGTACTTAAGACTATATGCATACCCTAGCTTGAAAGTGGGGACCTACCGGAAATAGCATCAACCTAAGATACACGTCCAGCTACTATTTTTAAAGCAGACTATCTATTAATAATAATTTTATAAAGCTAAATAAGACTGAAAATGAAATTAAAAACATTTTCATTTCTGGAAATACCCATTCAACTCACATTCAAATAAAATTTATAAATATGGTAAATATTTTATGGTAAATACTCATTCAACTGTAAATAAACTGTTAAAATTTGACCACAATTTTCATATCCAACTATTGCCCTCATACAGTATAGCGAGTGTATTACAATATATAAAATGCAAACATACGTCACATTAATAGCAACGGTAAGTAAACTAAATAAGCCTTTTACATAAAGCTCGACGTGCGACATCCATCACGTATGTGTGTATGTATGTTTATCCCACGTACAACTTGTATAGCTCGTGAACTATAATGCATACATTTTACGATACCATAGCATAATAAAACATTTATAGCCCTATTTGTTGAAATACGATTTCGTCGTTACTTTTTTTCGTCGTTTCTTCATGATGTCATAAAAAACAAATCACACTTATTTACAGTGTTATTGGGTGAAATAAAATATCTATAATAGAACTATCAATTGTATGCGGAGGGTAGACAGGAACCTGGGAACCTAGTTTTAAGATACTCCGTTCCCAATTAGATCTCCATTTTATTTACCTTAAAATAATAACAATATCGAAGTAATGTAAGCTAAAATGTTATCTATTTAGTTTCAGCAATTTAATATTAGATTTATAAGAAAAAACCCTGTCGTAATATTATACATACAAAATTGTACATACTAGCACATTATATAAAATAGTAACCACGCCATGTTAAATGCTATTAAAATATGTTTTTTTTACAAACTCAAGAAAATTAAAGCCTTCTAGAACATAGTAAATGTATTTAATTATAAATTATACTATATACGTAGTAGGTACATATTATATCAATAATTTCTCCTTTTTACAAAAAAAAAGTTAACTAAAAAAGGAAAAGAATTAACAATCAATTCCAATTGTATTCGAACCCGCAGCTATCATCATACGATATACAATAATCATTTACAGAATATACAATAATCATTTACAGAATATAAATGAAAATCAACAGAGCTCGTTCTTGTTGATATTTGTTAAATGTAAAGCGATGTAACTACATTCACCGCCAATTAAACGAATGGTGCGATATTATCACGTGAGGGAGGTCACAGCCGCTGTTGCATACTTAACGAGTTAACTCACAGCAATTTCACTAACAAGTATATATATTTAAATGAAAAACCTAAAAAAGTGATTTTAAATGAAGCTATTACATTTAATGTGATTATCGTATACAATTTTCTTTGCGTCACGCTGTATCCCTCACATACTCGTAGAAGGGTAGAAAGAAGGAACCTAGTGTTGAGGCACTTCGTTCCTCATTTTTGCCGAATTCTAGAGGCATTACGTGTTGCCTGGTGAAATTCATCACCGCAATGTTGTCTCAATACCAGTAGAAATAAAAATGTTAAATATTTCATTTCCTCGAGTGGGAATCGAACCCACAACCTGTCGCTTTTATAGTCACACTTTGCCCCTGCGCTACGATTGGCCTTAAATTATTTCAGAAGAAAGTTTTACTTTAAAAGTTGTTTACAACACGAAAATTTATTTCTTAAGAACGAGAAAAATAAGTATATCTTCATACAATTCTAAGATATCCTATCCTATCCTATCCTATCCTATCCTATATCTTATAAAACAAAGTCGCTTTTTGTGTCTGTCTGAACTTTCTAACTCTTCTTCTTCTAAACCACCCAACGGATTTGGATGCGGTTTTCACCATTAGGTCGAGTATTTCTCAGGGAAGGTTTATATATAGTTTATTATTTGTACATTCTTATGTAAATTAACATAAATACGATAAATGTGTATAAAGTCCTACCCGCTGAGACACTTTGGCGCATGCGCTGCTTTAATGGTAAATACTACATGAAAAAAATGTACTGGAGTATTGTTCCTCTTAATAAGATCTACAAAAAAGTCCGCGATGGCATATTCGTATCTTTTAAGAATAACGTGTAGTGATCATATTTCTGTCTAAAAATAGTAATTTCAATATATTTTTTATTGTGAGGGATATTTTTCCATAATGGTATTAATCCTTATCCTTTAAAATACTTTATTAAATTTCTACGTTAAACGAAGATAAAATTTGCTTTTTAAACTATTTCGAAATTGCGAATAGTTTTAGAGAAAAACGCATTTAATTATTGACACATCACGCCGTTCACACATCAACTGTATCGAGTCAAGTTTCACTTATCCCTTACTCTCAGCATATAAATAAGTATATTAGTTACGTTGGCCATTTAATGTAGATCAAAACTGTCTTTTCTGTTTTTCATTTTAATAAGTACTTTAGAAGTTGTTACAATATCAAAAAATCCTTGCTGCGAAACGCGCCTCGCGACGTTATGCTTATACAAGCGAGTCCGCCGCGCCCGCCTGCCTTACACGCATCGGTGGTTCAGTGGTAGAATGCTCGCCTGCCACGCGGGCAGCCCGGGTTCAATTCCCGGCCGATGCATTCTATTTAATTTTCGTCACAGGCAGCCACGTAGTGCTTGCTTTTCATCAGGGACAGAATACCCTCTTCAGCATTAACCACAAGCTCGAAAAAAAAAACCCGCCTGCCTTTATAGCAACGAAGATTTAGATGCGTTTGCACGTATTGGATAATTCGAGTTGAATGTATTATTTAATGTCATTTAACTATCTAAAAATAGTAATTTAAATATATTTTAATAAGTACTTGAAAAGATTAGTATCACAGATATAAAATTACGGTACCTACTAAAAAATCCTTGCTGTGTAAAACAATTGGAAAATCCTTATTGAAACTACGAAAATGCGGGTTGCATTAGGGTTTAATTAATATTCACATTATCGTAAGTGCTTTGCAAACATACATTATATGAATAATCCAGTAGTAAAAGCGGGCGAAGCCGCAATAGGGTCGCTAGTTGATTATAAACTCTCAATTTCTGATGGTGGTGGTATCCGCTATATCCCGCATAAAGCAGGTTAAACAGAGCGTGTTGGCTTTACATGTTAGGTGGTGAAACTCAACGCCGGTCTTTTACCTTGGTGCCAGAAATGATAATAGATACAAATAATAATTCATTTCCTCAAGTGGGAATCGCACCCATAACCGTCGCGATACAGTCGCACTCTTGTGCCGTTGTTGCAGCACGTTCCATTAAATTACCACGTTAATTCCTAGCGTCACTTTTACGAAATATCTTTTTTTTATTCGTTTCTTCAATGGCCTGCTTTTGCGATGACAGATGAAATATCTTATAACGATGACAGATGTAAATTTAATTTTTAAATTTGCTTCTTTACGTTAGCATTTGTCAATGTCACTTTTGTATTGTCTTTGAGGGAAATCAAGACGAGCCCTTAACTTTTTTATACATTTAACACCACAGCTTAAAAATAATAATTGAATAATTTTAGTTAACGTATTTTTTTTTAAATTAACAGTAAATAATAGTTTGGACGTATCATCCAATTTCTTTTTAATCTATCCCGAAGAAATGTATGAAAATAATACAAATTTGTAAAATTCTATAAAACAACGAAGGACTACAACAACTACTGCCAGTCCACATACAAAAAAGGACAACAATTAAATATAAAATATTATTTTTTCATAAAAAGCGTCATATGAAATCTCACTGAGAGAGCTGTCTGTCGAATCCTACGTCAGCTCCTCGTCATCGAGAATATCGCATTTTCACTCACAAAGGAATCTCTTTTATCAGCATTATTCGATTCATCCTTTATTTTAAGCACATTGAAGCGCTCCTGCTGTTTTTTAATCTTTTTAGTTATAAAACTGTACCTATGTTTATAAACAACGCCGATATGCGCGACAGGTAGTGGGTTCGATTTTCACTCGGGAAAATGATATGTTTAATATTTTCGTTTTCCTTGCTTTGCAGCGACTCACTTTTCACACTCAACAAGCCGCCATTTTTGAGTAACATAATATATTACTTGCTATTGAAATTTTCCGCAAAAGAACGGAAAGGTCTCAATGGGAACGGAAAATCTTAATACTAGGTTCCCAGTTTCCCTTACTGAATTGCTATGTGTGGGATACAGCGTAAAGCGAAATAAATGTTTCTAGGTAAATATTACAGGAAAAAAATTGAGAATTTAATTTAACTTCTAAAACAATTGGTTCGTAATCTTATTTGTAACATAGATGTTACTAAAGCTAGTTAGTACAAAAATAAGTTTTGAATGCTTAGAAATAAAAAATGAAAGATGAAAATAAGATCTTTTTCATTGAATAACAAGTCTAATTTAAAAACATCTAGGTTCAAAATAGAATTATTTTTTCAATATTTTCATATTATTGATATTATTCCGTAGCTTAAGAAATATTCTTAGTAACATTCTAATGTAAATCTTTTTACCTAGACAAAGTCATTAGAGGGAAGGTCAAACAACTTGCAGCTGTGTAAATTTATTTTTAGCCCTATTGTTCAGTGAAACCTCTTTAGCCCTAAATAACTGTAGGGCCAATTTAAAATGTAACTACAGAGAGGCAAACAATGTTATGAAAAATATGTAACCAGTACAATAAATAAATTAAAAATGGCTGTATACTTTTTCTTCGTACTGATGTAGGGTATATGTGCATATAGGAACCCTAGAAACCACTCCTTTCACTCCGCAGAGTGTGAATTTTATCCCGAAAGAACATAGAACTTGGCACCCATATCGATCTTCCCTACTTTTTTCGGCGAAGTCGAGAACGACGCTTTACTTAACATTTTACTTTACTCTCATTTCATATTCATATTTTTTATAGGATTTACTTTTTATGTACCCAAGAAATAAATAACTTAAAATATTACTCATTATTTAAACCATAATTACCACATACTGTCACGTTTAAACAAATACATTAAAAACAGTAAAACTAAATATACATTACAGTTGAGGGATTACGGCCGCCCTGAAGCTAATAACTGCTTACAGAATTATTTTCTTACTTTTAAGGGAACAATGAGCAAAAATTAAAAAAACCTAAATTACCGTACTATACATACCTTTTCCTCCTCAGCAGTATGGCCAATATCGTCAAAGCAGCGAGACTGAGGGCGGCGCACAACGCAAGTAACAACGCGAGCTCTCCCGCAGTCGCAGGGAAGGGCGCGTCCACCTCCTCCGCGTACCCTTCCGCGAGGGTAGTTGTGAATTCATATATCTCACGAGTCCAACCCGCTTCGTTGGTAGCTCGAGCTGATACGCGGTATCTAGTGCCGGGTGTCAGACCTGTACAATCATTTAATATTTACTATAGCTTCACATGTTTTCTGCATATCAGAGTAGACACAAATAAATAGTGTTCAGACACTTCGTTCTCCACTTTTCGCCAATTTTAGAGGAATTGTGTGTTGAGTGATAAAACTTAATGTCAATCTATCTTAATTAAAATAATAAACTTAAAGAAAATATTGTCGCAGTCTGTAATCATTTTATATAATAATATTTTTTCTTTTAAATTTATATCATTTAGCAATTAATGTCGGAATATTGTCAAAATATTATATTTAAACAGATAATTCATAGAAAATGAAGACAGTCTTGATTTTCTTGCATGGCAACTTCACATAAATATATACACTTAGACGTTTGTACTATAATAAAATAACAACTTAATGTACAAAAGCCGTTTCCATATTTATAAATAAACAATGTTTATCTAATTTTGGAGATGAAAAGCCCTAATTTCTATAAAACAAATAAATCTCACAGAGTTGAAATAACAAAAACAAATCAGCTTACCAAGAGGCTTACACAAGACTTTAATTATAACATACACACAAAATACGAATATCAATTTTAACTTAATCCTTTATAATTAACCACGTACTTTAAATATATACAAAAGTTGAAATTATACTATACTATTTCTAATGCAATTGGTTAAAACTTACCGCCTAGTATAACTTCTCCACCGACTGGCACGTCTCGGGCTCCTGCCGCTCCAGTACCACTCCACTCCAGCTTCAAAGTCATGGGCCCACAGCCTCCATCGGACCACATACTTGTGTCAAATCTCGCATAAGTAGCATTTGTTCTAATCCATCTGTTATCTGGTGGAGCACTTGGGGGTCCCCCGGAAGTTCTTATAGATATTTCCGCCCCCGGAGCTCCCCCCGCAGAACCGTAAGCTCGATAGGCTGATCCACAACGCAGACCTGTTAATGTTACTGGCCCTGGACTTGCTGATTGAATCCGCCATTCCCCCTATAAAATAGGTTCTTTTTTAGCGATAATAATATTTAATACGTATATAAGTTTAAATATATAATCTACATTTATATCCATTGTAAGAACTTTCCATTCACAGAATTAACTTTTTCTAAATTAATATAAAAGTATATTCCGCTAATCTTATCGCCTCTGTCCTCATAACTTAGGAAGCAATGACACAATTTGTAAAATACGTTTATAACTGATCTACTTTTTTTAATGTAATATCATTTAAAAATTATTATTTTTGGGTAATAACTCATGAATGGGATATATATGTATGTTGAAGCTCCATACCTCGGGTGCAGCAAGCCTCCAATGTAACGTATAGGCTTTGGGTAAAGCATGTCCCTGGGCCCTTGGAGCTGGTCGAAGATCAAGTTCCAATTCCCTAGATCTAGCTTCCAATAAAGCTAAGCCTGGAGGCGTTGGAGGCCTCAATACATATACTCTCCAAGTGACAGAGTCAGAGCCGTGTGGATTCTCCGCTACACATGTGTAATTATCTGCATGAGATAATTCTAAGCCTAGGAGAAAAAAATAACACGCTTTAAATTATTTTTATTGAAATATTTTGGCTATTTATATCTATCTATTTATTTTTGTCAGCTTCACGCTGTATTCCATACATTAGACAGATGGAAGAAAAAATAAAACTTAACAAAACTAGAACTTATTAACTCACTTCGTATCAAAAGCGCATCGCCGTCCAAGTGGAAAGGTGATCGAGGGTGTAAAGGGTTGCCGCCTCGCAACCACCGCTTTGCCGGCGGAGGGACGCCTCCGACCACACAGCGCAATGAAAGGGAACCTCCCGCTGCACCCACTGATACTCCTCCAAATGATGAGATACGAGCTGGTGCTGAGATGGACACATTTAGTGTTTAAACGTCTTTTCGAAACTTTTTGATTATGAAAAATTAATTGATTGAGGACTAGAGTCCAACTGTCAAGATCAAAACTATTTAGAAAAAAAAAACAAACAAATACAGAAACGTAATTTCTTTAATCTTCAGCTTATAAAAATCCTTTACCCAAAGCGCTAGTCTGGCAAGCAGCGACAGAGGACGGCGGGCCCTCCCCCACGCCGGTGGCTGCGCGCACCCACGCCTCGTAAGTGCGTCCAGCGCGGAGACCTCGTAGCGCCTTCATACACTCTGTTGAACCATCTCCGTCGGTGCAGGTGTTTACCCTTGTTATGTTTGCTTCTTGAGATCTGATTTAGAGATTTTTTTAGGTTCCCGTTGAAAACAGAAGACTAAAACAGAGTTAAGGACCTCCATTCCCCACATGCCGCCGAATTCTGGAGGCATTACGTGTTGAGTGGCGGAACTTAACGCAGTGCTTCAATTTAGTTATCAGAGCGAGAGCATAGAAATAATACGTACATTGAAAATTATGTGGGTTATGAGTTCGATTATCACTCGGGGAATGAAAACAGCCGTAGTGTTTACAGTCAGTTGAGCCACCGCACCACGACCACCTCTTGACCGAGATTGTTTGTTGTAAAAATAAAAGTTAAGAGGTCACCATGACCTAGTAGGTCAGTATTAGACTTTATGGACGATAGTTGCAGATTTGATTCCATTCCCACTAAATAAGCAATACAAGTCGAATAAAAACGTATTGTTAACATTAGGTTAGACAAAGAATTGTCTATTCTAAAATGCAAAATTAAAATTAATAAAGATATTTTTTTCTTAACTCATAGGTACTCTACTTTCAAAAACCGTACCGTATTTTTTCCTTTAGTTAAAATACGAAGTTGCCTCTACTTACAAGCACGTAAATTCTCTATTCATTGTCTCAAACATGAAGAAAAGTAATGTTTCAAAAGTTATCTTCGTCGATTCTGCAAAGTTAGCATTGCTACACACAACTTTACTATCTTGATTTCAAAGTTCGAAAATGAATGCTTATTTAGATTTCTTCAAGTTTATTTAATTGATTATACGAAAAATTACATACAAATTAGAATAATGAAATCTTAAACATATTTTTTTCAGCTTCTCGTAACTCACACACAGCAGCGTAGGCAGAGGGAACCTAATGTTAAGGTCTCTGTCTTCCACGGTTAATATTTTCTGACAGTATTTTTTTTTCGAGTGGAGATCGAACCCACTACCGTCGCGTTAAACATAATGTTAGCATAATAAAACTTTTACGCAATGTCAACACCCTGAATAATTATTAATTATATCTCTTTTACATCCTCGAACAGGTCAGTATAATTGAGAAAATGGCGGTTCAACAACAATACGGGCAAAAGCCGACACTAATTAATATTATAGTTATCTGAATAATAAATCTAGGATTTGTATTTGTTGAACTATATTATTAAAATATACTTTTATAATTTATAGTTTACTGACTATTGAAATAAGAGTGCAATAAACAATATCCCGATATAAAGGAAACCTGAATACAGCAGGGAAGGCATATGGTCTCCGTTCCCCATATCAGTAAAATTTTCGAGACATTGCCTATTGAGTGGTGAAATTCAACGCCGCGTTTTGTCTTGTTATCACAGAAAAGATAATTCATTCCTCGAGAATCGAACCTACAACCGTTACGTTATGTATAACGATAAGGCTACGCGCGACTCTCAAGTGAGATTTTTATTGTAAAAAGGAACGTAAAGTGACATGGCAGATATATTAAAAATAATCCATTCCCTCAAATTGGAATCGAAACTAACACCGTCACGTTTTCAGTCACACGTTTGAACCCCTGCGCCATGACGACCTCATAAATCTTTAATGTACCTAATATTAAAAGATTATAAGTACATAAATAATCTTACCCAGACAAATCTTTGACATATAGCGAGTAATGCGTGAGTCTTCCATTAGGCTCTAGAGGAGGAAGCCACGACGCGCGTAACGACCGCTCGCTCAATGCTATCAGCTTCATCCCACCGGGGGAACTCGGTACTAGTATAGAAAAAATAATAAATAATACAAAAAACATATTTTAGATATATAGTGCACAAACACTATTATGATAATAAATAAATAATTTAGTTAGTGCTTCTTAAATTATAATATTACATCTACGAAGTGCTACGAAAATTAAAATTATAATATTTCAATTGTAGGCAGAGAGAATCTAGTGCTTGCTTTCTGCCGAATTCTGAAGGCATTGGTTGTTGAGTGGCGGAAAGAGAGTGAAGAAATGAAAATATAAATTTAAATTAATAACATCTCATTTCCTCGAGTGGGCATCGAAGCCACAACCAGTCGCGCTTACAGTCAAACACGTTGTGTCACTGCGCCACATCTAGCCTATAAAATATTGTTTTTTCAGTAAATACATATATACCTAGATAGTACAAAAGTTATTTGTATTTGTAACAAAAGGAGAGCATTAGATGAAATGAGTGAGATACCCACCGTCTTCGTCGGTCTTGCAAACTTGGGGCGCTGATAGCGGGCCATCGCCAGCCGCGTTGTGCGCTCGCACCCTAATCTCGTACTCCGCGTAAGGCGTTAAGCGTGATACCGTTGTTTCTTCGCCCTAGAGAAGCATTATTTTAGAGAAGCATTTGTTGTATACGGTCGACGAGTCGTGGTCACTTAGATGTTAGTTCTGTTAAACTTTTGATTCGGGAAGAAAATAATCAATGTAATTAAAGTAGGAAAATTTTTACTATTAAATCTGCGCAGCCATCTAAAGATTACTCGATTGCGACGACGATATCCCTTAATTATCAGTTTTATGCTGTATTTCGCATATATCGTGTCATTTTTGCTTCGCTCTGATGCGGCGTTGAGTTACGCCGCTCAACAAGCAATGTTTTAAGAATTAGGCAGAAAGTACAGAACGGAGTTTCTAAACACTAGGTTCCCAGGTTTCCTCTGCCTACCCTGCTAAGTACGGGATAGAGCGTGTAGCTAAAAAAAAGAACACAGCAATCAACTTACTTGAACACGTAAATGTGCATCTTGAATAGGCTGTAAGGGATCGGAGTCATGCTTCGTATATTGTAAAGTATAATGCGTTATTTGGCCCCCTCGAGCATCTATGTTTGGGGGCCTCCATGATACCCGCAAGGACGTCGAACCACTAGATATACAAGACAAGTCCTCTGGTCCCGCAGTTGGTGCTAAAAAAAAACAATATAAGTATACCAAATTAAGCAGCTTCACACTGTATCCCGCACACAGCAGGGTAGGCAGAGGGAGCCTAGTGTTAAAACTCTCCGTTCCCCACTTTCCGTAGAAAATATAAATTTAAATAAATATTTCATTTCCTCGACTGGGGATCTTGAACCCACAACCAGTCGTGTTTACAGTCACACCCTCGTACCTCTGCGCCACGACTGGCCTCAATATAAATTAAATTTTATTTATAATTGCTTTAGAGTAAGAAGAACTCAAAGTAAGAATTTAATATTTAAATCGGTAAACATTAAATGAACAATTCTTTGCTCTTTTAGTCCAAAGTTTACTTTAACTATAAAATTCTAAAGACCTTCTACCGTTGCAGTTCTTAAATCTCAGTTATTGTGTAAAGCATAATTTATTTGGTTCTCGTTATTTCGAGCGAGGTCATTTACATAAAAATTCTTTGTGAGTCTTTTATATGAATTTAGTATAAAAGAGTTAAGGAGGGCGCTACCACCATTCGCGGTAGTTACTTACTTCTTCAATAAACTTTTAGTGTGAGAATTCTCCGCTACAAAGTGATTAAATAAAACATTTGAAACTTTTAGAATTAACAATACTAGAGTCCTTTTTAATTTAAGATTTAAAGTATTAGACTTCTGTTTATATTTTTGTATTTATAATCAATATATATAAAAGCGAGTCGACGAGGGTTCCGTACAGAAATCGTTTATGAGTTTTTTTCTGAAATTCAAGCTTAGCTTAGCCAGAGACCTTTCATCTGATACCTTACTTGAACTGGCGGCTTTAATTTTTTCCCACCTTTTTCAGGCTATTACTTTTAGGATTTAACCAAGAATGTATAGTTTTCTATTACCTAAGAAATAAGCAAATAAGCAACCGGAACTATCCTATTAGTTTTGATTGTAGTGTCGAAATAAGTATTTTTTGCGATATAAACGGTCATATCTTTCGTCGGTTTGAATTTCAACTCGATGTCTCCAAACATTTTTGAGATAGAGGCACAGACAGACGAACAGACAAAAAAATAATCTTATAAGGTTTCCTTTTTTTCCTTAAAAGGTACGGAACCCTAAAAATCATGTGTACATTTACACATCTGTGCAACGTTATATAAGACCTACTCAGTTATCACATACACGAGAGTGGACTCATAAATAAGCTATAATATTTACGTATTCTGTCCCAAAAAAAAGTTACACTAACTTTTAATGGGAAGAGAAAAAACGACCCGGGGACACAAGCCTCATTTGAATATGTAAATATGAAGAACGAGCATGTACTTTAGAACACCGATAAAGGCGAGGGTACCTTCCACTCATAAGTTTTGAGGCCATCATCACCGCACTAAAGCGACTATCGTAAATTTGTCCATCAAAATGCAAAATGGCTTAATTGAACCGTGGCCTCTCGATCCAGGTCAAACGGATCGGAACGAATTGATGGCACTTTTATACGATTTTATAGGATATTTTATTGTTATTTTACATTTGGGATTTCCATGTCTAAAAATGTTAGTGGCTTATCATTGGATGTTATTTTTTTCATAGCCGGCGGTGTTATTTGTATTTTATATTATACGAGTTTTGTATTATAGTGCTAGGATAGTTGGTGGCGCGGGGACACAAGTTGTGAGTTCGATTCCCTCTCGAGGAAGTTAATTATTTAATATTTCCAGTTTCTTCATTCTCGTGTCAATGCAAAACACACACACTCAATGCCTAAAATGCGGCGAAAAGTGAGGAGCGGAGTGCCTTAACACCTTCCCTTTACCTATCCCGCTGTTTGCGGGATAAAGCGTGAAGCTGCAAAAAATATGTAAATGAGAATATGTACAATATAAATTATTCAACTATTGTTATACAAAGTACTTACGTGATTCCAAAGTGTGCCTATAATGTGGTGGAGACAATGGCCCAGTTCCAGCCGCGTTGTACGTTCTCACAGTAACTCCATATCTCGTAGCAGCTTTTAAGCCTCTTAGCGTAGTACTTGTTGCGTCAGCGCTCGCCCCACTCTCTGACCCTGTCTCGCTGGTTTTTCCCTCCTCGGAGGCTTCCCACCACCGTATTGTGTAACCCAGGAGAGTTCCGTGCCAAGATTCACGGGGTGGCGGCTAAACAAATATGTGCAATTTTTTAAGATTATTTCATCATATTTTAAATCTATATGATGTTTATTATAATAGTAAACTTAAATATAGAGGACAGTAGTGGCGCAGGAGCACAAATGACCGCACCCACGATGCCTCCAGCGGAAAATGGGGAACGGAAGTGTTTCAATAGGAACAGAGTGTCTTAACATTAGGCCCCCAAGTTCCCTCTGCCTACCAAATTGTCTCTAGATAAAGCGTGAAGCAGAAAATGTAACCATATTTTATCGTAAAATCCTTTTCATATATGCATTTTAATAAAAAACAGCTTTAGAATTAACAATAAAATGAAAATATGAGCATTCAAAAGTTAATCCACATTCCCAGTTTGCAACTCACAGCTCTTGCTATCTCGATGAAAAGTATATATATTTTTAAACAAACTTGCAAAAACTATTTTAATTAAAGCTAAAAACTTCAATGAAAGTTGAAAAAAATAAGAATTCAGGAAAATTTTCCACGTTTATATAACTTTACAAACAAAAGGTATTTATTTTTTGTTTGTTTTGTAGCTGCTGGCAGCTTTGCTTTAGGAAGTGATAATTTTTATGTCATTTCTTTCTTTTAACACTATTATTTATGAATATTCTTCACATTAGTTTTTCAGCAAATATTTTTAGTTTATATAGAAGTTATATTTTATATATTTACTGAAATATGTTAATTATAATCGTTCAACTGCTACTTATTTAAAGCAATATGCATTCTTCTCTTCTACAGAATAATATTAATTCTTCTTCTCTGCTTAATATTAATAAACTGATATATTGTAAAACAATTCATTTCATGTATAAACTAAAGGCCAGTAGTTGTGCAAGGGCACTAAGTGTGGCTGTCAACACTACATGCTGTGGGTTCAATTCTATCTCTTCGCTCTGACGATGAACCCGCAAAATCTACCAGAATTTGGCGGAAATGGAGAACAGCGTGTGTTAACGTTAGATTCTCTTTGCCTATCCTGTTTAATGCGGGATACAGCATGAAGCTGCAAAAAAAAGAAAAAAACTAAAAGAAATAATAATAATACAAGAAAATAATAATAAGTCTAAAAACAATTACATTCACAACAAACAAACAGCTCCAAAATAAAACAATAGCCATACTATTACATGGAAAAGAAAACCTCACAAAACCCTACACCCTAAAACCTAGAACAAAGTATTTACTTTGCCATATCTGCATAATCTCTAGCATCTAACCGTCACTCACCTGCCACGTCACTTGGAGCTCCCTGGCTCTGAGTGCACGTACTGTGATGTCACGCGGCACACCTCCGGGCGCTGTCGTATACATTACAAGTGTGGATAATAAGGTTTTAGTTGAGCACGTTGAATTTAGTAAATTGAAATATACTGTGTTTATACTTAATACATAATTTAACTAATATTATAATTGTGGATGTAAGTTTGTCTGTCACGCCTTCACGCCAAAACTTCTTAAGCGATTGTCATAAAAATTTGTACATATATTCTTAGAGATATTATAATGGACATAGAATACTATATGTTCTAAAAATATTCTTTGGATATAATATAAATATAAATTTAAGCAAATAAGAAAGCGGAGCCACGTTTGAGTCTGTAGTATAATATAATTTTACAAGTAATTTATTTATGAAATGCCTCAAATAAATGTTAGTATATAAGTCACAAAAATGTTGCTATTACGAGTGAAGTACTTAACCTACTTTCATGAAGAATTTTTTTTGTGTAACTCGAGATGGAAAGTAATGCAAATGGTTAAGATTATATCTATTGAAAATAATGGTAGTTTGGAAGTTGTACATCGTAACTGAAGTTAAAAACCTTCATTAATATTTATAAGTAATGATAACACTAAAATCTCCAAATAAATAATTTTATGACAAAAAAAATATTTTAGATTAGAAACCAGTCGGGGAGCAGGCGTTTGACTATAAACGCGACAGGTTGTGGCTTCGATTCTGACTCGAAAAAATATTTTCATTTCTTCGCTCTCAGGTCGAGGGAAAGCGAGATGAGTTCTGCTACTCAACATGCAATGCTCCCAGAATTTGACAGATAGTGGGGAGCGGAGTGTCCTCACACAAAGCTCCCTTTACCTACTCTGTTGCATGAGGAATACAGTGTGCAACTAAAAACACCAAAATATTTGTCATATAGTAGTACAACTTACCTTCCTCACGAGTAGTGAAATGCAATGGCGGTGTATAAGTCGAAGCTCCAACGTCGTTAAACGCCGCCAATCGTAGTACATATCGCGTGTCTGGAGACAGGCCCGATATGGATGCCCCTGCACGAGTTGGCCCTTCGGTTCTACGAAAGTATATTATAATCTATAGTTTATATTTAAGAGAAATATTTTTAGCTTATTTTATTCACTCTACGGATCTAATGTATATAGAGCAAGATAAATCTCCTGACTCCGAGTTATTGGCTGAAATCAAATATATTTTACTGAAATGTCTTAATAAGAACGGAGTGTTTTAACACTAAGTTCCTATATTCCCTGTGCCTACCCTGCTATGTGCGAAATATACGGTTAAATTAAAAAGTAAATTTAATAGGACACGATAGCCATAGGATAGAAATTACGTATCGAATTCACTACCGTTGCAAATGGAAATTGTAGCATTCGATATCATATAAAACACCACAGCAAATGCACTCCGTTCATACAAACAGATTTATTGAAATAACTATTGAATGCAATATAGATTACTCTGCAAATAGAGAATATTGGTTCTTGTATTGACTACATGGAAATAGCAACTTAGTAACTATGGGTAAAGTGGGAACGAAGTGGGATTGAAATTGTAAAATGGCAGTCGGACTTAATGATATATAAAATAATAATCGTGTCAAGGCGCATTAAGTCGAATTCCGCCACGCAGTGTCTCAAAAATTCCGCGGAAAGTGAGGAGCGAAGTGTCTTATCACTATGTTTCCGCTGCCTACCTATCTTCATACAGGATAGGAACAGCTTGAAACAAAGATATAATAATTAGAACTGTCATAAGTTCCAACTATATCACTAAGAACATTAAATATCCTTACAATATTGAACTTGCCGTATTTCTAGTCCAACGAGCGATTACCGTTATTCCGTAGCGCACACTTTACACTTATCATTAATTTCACAGCGCAAGTGTTGCCCGTCGTCATAATAAACGAGTATAGTACACTGGAACTAAATTAAAAGTGCACTCCGAATTCACGATGCTCTATAAATTTTCGCGACATAGAGTAATTCAGAATTAGCTAGTGTTGTATTTTAACGAGTTGTTTCTGAAAGCCGGGTAGAGTAGCACATGTGAAATGAGCATTACATATTTTAGGATATGTGTATGTATATAAATTAGTAAATCGTACAAATAGTATAGAGATCAGGAAGAGTGAATTAATATTTTTTGTTCAGCTTCATGCTGTATCACGTATGAAGCAGGAAAGGCAGAGGGAGCCTAGTGTTAAGACACTCCGCACCGCAATTTCCATTGAATTCTGGAGATTAGCGTGTTGAATGGCGAAACTTAACTCTGCACTTTGCCTCGACATTAGAGCAAAAAAATTTATTTTTTTATTATTATGATTTTAATATTATTATTTTGATTATTATAACTTGTATAATAAATAACATTTAAAGTTTTACGTAATAAGTATCTAAAATACTATTAGGTCATTGTAGATTTTTGTTACTGCAAGTATTACAAAGAGATTTTGCTCCTATAAAGAAAATTTGGGCTAATAATTAAACTTAAACAATAATCTCTTAATTTAAAACACTTTTAGTATTTAGGATTAATAAAATTCGATTATTTACCTAAAAACCGATAGCAAGTAGTATATTCGCTCATAATTTACCAATACTGGAACAAAGCCAGTGGATCCGCACAGTTCTAGCACTTTAACAACTCAATCTCTATGGCACTGTCATTTGGCAAAACACAGAGCCCGGCGTCGATTTACTTCAAAGCGTTCAACGAGGTAAATGAGTTGATATAACGCTTTATGCTCTAGCTTTATAAAAGATTTTCAGCTTCACGGTGTATCCCGCATTTGAAATTTTGCGTGTTTTGTTACCATGGTGAGGGAATGAAAATGTGGAATAATACATTTCCCTGAGTGGGAATGGAAGCCACAATTTATCCATAATATTTAGTCATACTTATACCACTGTGTTAAATTAAGAAACATTGGGTGATGGTAAAAGCTGTATCCTATACATTACAGTATAGACAGAGGAAACTTGGGAACCTAGTGTAGATACTCCGTTCCAATTAAGACACTTCCATTCCCCACTTTCATTTAGTTGCAGAACTCAACGCCGCGCTTCTCCTCGAGACCAGAGCGAAGAAATGAAAATGTAATATACATATATCCCATATCTATACTAATATAATAAAGCGGACGAGTTTGTTTGTTTCTTTGTTTGTTTGTTTGTTTGAACGCTAAGATCTCTGGATCTACTGGATCGATTTACTTTGTTTTTGTTTTGTATGAAAGCTGCATTCTTGAGAAGTGCTATAGGCTATATAATATTACATTACACATATATACTAATAAATTAAAATATTTTCTAATTTGACATGCAATTTATTCTGCCATGTTAATAACAACCGTCGCGTCGCTACGCAACCGTTACCGCGACATTTTGATATTCATCCTTATGAAAATAAATATAATAGTCAATTTTAGCATTTCATCTAGATTGAAATTATATTTCTATAGAAACTATATTCTTATATTTCAAGCAGGCGTAGCCGCGTCCGGGTCCGCTAGTAAATAAATATTTTCATTAAATTACATACGACTGAGTGTCAAATGACCACATACGCAAATAAAGTGGTAAATGAGCCCGCATCAAAATACGAGAACAAACAAAACGCGTCCGTACAAGCAGAGATTAGGTACTAAGTTTGAAACTGTATTAACTTTTACCAAGTCATAATTAGAAAAATCAGGTTCACGCTGCAGGGTAGGCAGAGGGAACCTAGTGTTAAGTCACTCCGCTCCGCATTTTCCGCTGAATTCTAGAGGCATTGCGTGTTGAGTGGCGAAACTCAAACATTAAATAATTTATTTCCCCGTGTGGGGATCGAACCCACAACCAAACGCGTTTACACGCTTGTGCCTTTGCGCCACTATGATGTTTTTTTTGTATTATTCCAGAATAAACAGCCAATTTCACAAATGCTACTGTAATTAACAATGTGTTGACATGATAATTACTTTAAATGAAACAGCGGTTGATATTAATTGAAATGAATTATGGTATTTAATAAAATTGGTAATGTACTTTTTACTTAATAATTTTGATGTAGTAGTAGTATCTCTTGCACTTTTCAAATTAGTATTTTGTGCATTTCATAATTCGCTAGATCACGAAAGTTCCTTTTTTCAAAATAAACTTTTTTTTTTCATTACAAAAACACTCTCCAAAATAATTAATAATAATAATAACTTTAACTGACCTATCGTAATGAAGTTAATCACATAGAAGGGAAGAGGAAGCCTGGGAATCCAGTATTAAGTTTCCAACAATTTTTGAGGTATTAAGAGACGGAAATTAACGTCGCGTTTCATATAATATGAAAAATTAACTTGTTTCTCAAATTCATTCATTAGAAAAACAATCTCAAACTTATTTTATTTATATTCACTAACACTACTAAAATAAAAAAATAAAAAATAATAATTCATTCAATACTCACGCAACATGCAGTAAATCTGAATTAGCAATCGTTATATTCATAACGTCTGATGAGTCCCAAGTGTCAAGCAGAGCGGGTAGCGGGGCGTTGAGCGGAGCGTTTGTGAGGTCACGGGTGAGCGGCCTGTACTGTAGCGAGTAGTGCGACACGAACGCGCCGCGAGCGACCCGCCAAGTGACACGCGCTTTGCGTGACCACACCTCTGATATGCGCATCTCTTCTGGTGTGTTTGGACGCTCTGTTAAGAGTAATCGACTTAATATTAACAATAAAAATTAAGATAAAATCAAAAATACTTGTTTATTTTTCTCTGAAAATCTATTAGGTTTACCTATAAATAATTAATATTTAATCCGTAGGCGACGTAATTTGGAAATACATAAACATATTTTTACAGAGGTGAAATATGACTTCATCCACTTACTTCAATTTTATCAAATAGGCTTACCTTTAACAAATAACTTGAACACTAATTCGTCGCTGCCATACAAGTTCCTGGCCATACAGCGGTAGTCGCCCGCGTGTTCGGGGCCCGCGTGAGAGATCGTTATCTCCGATGTCATGGCCCCATTGCCCAAGTCCCGCATCTCTACATCACCTGAGCCGCTAAGATAAAACATCCACTTTACGTTTAAGTAATGTACGAGTATATCTTCTTGTGTCGTAAGTAGGTACATACATTATGTAAAGATATAATAGGAAGTTTGGGAACCTTATTATTTTTAAATATTTTTTCTTAACTTCACGATATATCCCGTATAGCAGGGTAGGCAGAGGGAAATAATATTAAGGCACTCCGCTCCCCACTTTCCGCTGAATTTTCGAGGATCGGGTTGAGTGGCGAAACTCAACGCAATGCTTTGGCGTAAAAAAGTTTGGGCCACGACGGCTAAATACATATTTAGACTAAATTGGTTAGTATTTCTAAATTGCATGTCAAAAAAGACGAATTTTAAATATATCATTCTAAAAATAAATTAACTGTATTACATATCTAAATAATAAATGGCTACAAATAGAGCGTGAAGCAACAAATAATGATAGGGTAAATCGGTGATAAAGAGCTCGGTTGCGAATTTACGCAACGAATGAACCAGGGTTCATCAGATTAGCAGGGAATTAGTTCATTTCTGCTATGTGACAGACTCGACATATTAAGCCCGACCACTGCCGGGGACTTGTGCAAATAACCAATAATGAAGCTATTCTATTGGATGAAGAATAATTAAATGTGTAATGCACTGTATATCGTTATTATAAGCTATTAATAACAAGTGACGTCATTATTAAGTAATTGGATGTATAATGGCAAATGGAATATTTTAATATTTTTATTTTATTGCTCTGGTAACGGTAAGGGTATGTGCTATGTTGAGTACTGTAAAGCAAAGAGAATTCGGAAAGCAGAATTCGGTGGAAAATGGGGGGCGAAAGTATCTTAATGTTAAGGAAGGAACAGAGTGTTTCGATACTTAATTTCCCATATTTCCTCTGCCTACCCTGCTGTGTGCTGTATACAGCGTGAAGCTAAAAAGCTGCTTTATATTTAAAAAAATAAGAATATTTAAAGTCTTTAGGATAGACAAAAAAGGAGAACAAGGAGGTGAACTTCGTTGTCTCCGTAAAAAACACTTTTAAGTTTATAAGAAATGTATAGAATAGTTTTGATAAATAATAATTTCTGTAAGACTTAATATTAATAACTTCAGTGCTCATAAACAACTGGCTTCCACACTAGCCATGCTTAATATTTGTCGAATGAGCCATAACTTAGTATTTATCGAATAAGCCATAGCCTAGTATTTATCGAACAAGCCATAAATTAGTATTTATCGAATAATCCATAATTTGTTCATTACAAAACGTGCGACATTTCTCAATTAGAACGGTGTACTATTATCTAGTAACGTGACGGTTGTGGTTTCGAACCCCACTCGAGGGAATGAATTATTATTTCTTGTTATTTTCGCCTAGCCCGGAAATGCCTCGAAATTTCGACGAAAAGTGGGGAATGGAGTGTCGTAATAATAGGTTCCCTCTGCCTAACCTGCTATATGCGGGATACAGCGTGAAGCTGATTTATTTATTTTACCTATTACCGCATATATTCTAATTTCTAGTTCAAATGTAACGATCAAAGTAATTGAATATATAATTTTAACCTTAAGATAATAATATCGAGATGGGAATTTATCAATAACCAAAACTGTCATGAAATTGTTCTCAAACTATTTCCGATATTAAGCTTCCAAATTAAAGTGAATTATTGAGCGCGCTGTTTTCGAATGACTGGGTAGAACAATAGTTCTAAATAGTAATTTTCGGAAAATCATTTTCTTTACTTAGTATAATGAAATCAGTTCTAGCGTATTCTGAAGGCATTTAAGTTGCGAAACTCAACGCCACGCTCTACCTCGACACCAAAACCAATAAATGAATTAATTATGTATTAGTTAAATTGAATAAAAAATATTAATTTCATTTTCTCGGTTGGAAATCAAACCCACAGCCTATCGCGTTTATCACGCTTGTGCCTCTGCACCACGACTGACCTCAACTTAAATAACTTTGAAATATTGTTAAATAAAAGGATTATTTAGTCTTATTTAAGTCCTTGTACACGGTTGTCAGATTCATTAATATACAACCATTTCATCGATTAATCCGTTCTAATTATGAATTTAATCTTCAATTTATCAGATTAATACTATTTGTCTAAAAGCATTCTAACTAGGTAAATCTGGGATTTAAAATAGACAGTGTTTTTCAAACTTTAAAAAATATAATGAGAATATTAAGTAAAGCATATTTTTAAATCGGCGAGAAGAGAAGAGGGGAAAGAGGAATTGAGTGTGTTAACTAGGTTCCCCCTACCTACTCTGCTATATGCGAGATACAGCGAGAAGCTGAAAAAATCCATGTACTCGTATGCAAGAAATTGCTGATTGAACCGCAATTTCTTTGTTTTTCTCTTCTCAAATATTCCATATTTTTGTTTGGCGAAGAAAAAACATATTTAGGACCTTTTTAAATAAGTAACAATAAATAACTTTTCCTTTTTAAATTATTGGTATGTCAAATGCATTAATTAAAACAAAAAAAAAATAACAAGAATTAATATTAAACCATCCACTATTTGTTTACGATATATTTTTATTTGAAATTAATATTTATATAATTAAAAATCAATACAAAAGCAGAAACTATGAAACCAATGTTATTAAAGTACATTTACTTGAATGACACCGATATTATAAAATATGGCCACCGGCACCAGCTAATGTGTCATCGCTATAAGTAAGTAATATGTCACAGTGGCGTCTCTATACAACCTACTTCCGTTCTACTGTTTTCAATTAATTGTTATCCATATTGTGTAATATAAAATGTACGATAAAAAAGACCGATACGACAGTTTAATTTATATATACATAGTTGATAAGTGACACACACGGATAGACACAATGAAAATATTTTTTTCTATTTATGAAAACAACAATAACGAAGCAAGAGAAAAAGATATAGTTGAAATATAACATTTGAAAAGTAAATTTTACAATTTTATTATTTTCGACATAGCCTTTATTAACTGCTATGCGAAAATCCCGTATTACTGTTATATATTCTTTTCTGAGCTTAACGCTGTATCCCACATATAGCAGGGTAGACAGAGGTAACCTAAGGTTAAGACACTCCAATTCCCACTTTCTAACGAGTTTCCGAGGTATTACGTTATGAGTGGCGGAACTTAACACCGCACTTTTTACCTTGGTGCCAGAGAGAAGAAATAAAAATAAATATAAATAAAAATCCATTTTCCCGAGTGGGAATCGAATCCACGATCGCCCTGTTGTGGCCCTGCGTCGCGACGACCTCATATATTTCATATAAGAAAATGTATTTATACAAAACAACTTACTGCAAAGCCAAAGGTCTCGAATCGTGAGTCCAATGTATATGTATCTCTGGCTCGCCCCGCACGGTGCACGTGAGGCGGGCGGTGGACCCGCGCACCACCCACCTGGTCTCACCTGAACCACCTCCCCGCGAAAGTTTTGGGGGTTCTAGACGAAAGTTCAAGGTGTTATTTTAGTTAAAATGAATAAATAAATCAGCTTCGTGTATTATTCCGGACTCAGCTAATAATAATAATTTTCATGAAACCAGAGCGAAGAAATGAATATACAAATTTAAATAAATATTTTTTAAAATTTCACAATATAGAGACGCAAAATGCAAAAATAACGATATTTGCTTAAGAAATATTTTTATTTAATGGTTTTATAGGTTTCATAGTTCTTTTATATAAAACTTACCTCTTATATCAAGAAAGAAAGAATGATGCAGAAAGGAATGCTGTACTCTGGCTGTACATCGATACCAGCCCTCATGTTCTGGAGATGCTGTTCTTAACCACACTGTACCATCAGATAAAATGGCACCTTCGCTGTCCGCTGTGTCTGATTGGCCCCACAGTATGTGGCGCCAGTTTTCACCTTCTATATTGGAATTTGTATTTGCTTTTATGTCTATTCTAAACTTATAAAACTAAAGTAACTAACTAAAAAATCGATTTCTAAATATACTATCCTAGTATATTTATTGAGGAAGGTTACGAATTGTATAACATTCTCGAAGGTACAAGCTGCCAGATTTACTTTGGGAACATAAAATATGTCTTACGTATAAACAATTTTTGATTATTTCTATTTGATGATCTACAAGTAGGACAAATCTGAGGCACAGTGAGGTCTTCAATTCTACCACTATGCACGCATTTTTTTTAGAAAATTGGTGTAAAGTAGTGAATGGTCAATCCGATTTTCCGTCCGGATAATCTATTAAGTTCTATTTGTTTGTCGTAAATTTTTTTTTTATTTTTTTTCCCTAAATTAGTTTAAGTAACTTTATTAAAGTTGAACTTTTTAACTCAACTTACCCGAAGAATATTCCCAAGATATCCTCGGCATGGGTTGCCCTTTAGCGGAGCAGGGCAGCAGCACGGCGGCGCCGGCCGACACCGACGTGTTCTGCGGTCTCCACACCCACGTGGGAGCCTCTGCGCGGAGAGACTGCTTTATTTATTATGCTATTCTAAGATTTTATAAGTAATTTAATAGTGATGAGACCAAAATATAGTGAGAAATCTAAATGTAGTTTATTGTAGGTTCTTTCTAAATATGTAAAATTGTCCTGTAAAGTTTCAAATTCGGACGAAAAGAGGAAAAAGAACACTAAAATTCTGCGCTGATCCTGCCAGAAAAAAAAAGTAAAGCTGAAAAATATATATTTCTGTTTCTAATCTGAAAATGAATTTATCCTAAATTTGTTTGTTTATATTTATTTTTTTATTCTAATTACCTATAAGAATATNGTTTTTTTATATAAAACTTACCTCTTATATCAAGAAAGAAAGAATGATGCAGAAAGGAATGCTGTACTCTGGCTGTACATCGATACCAGCCCTCATGTTCTGGAGATGCTGTTCTTAACCACACTGTACCATCAGATAAAATGGCACCTTCGCTGTCCGCTGTGTCTGATTGGCCCCACAGTATGTGGCGCCAGTTTTCACCTTCTATATTGGAATTTGTATTTGCTTTTATGTCTATTCTAAACTTATAAAATTATTTAAAAAATCGATTTCTAAAGGATAGTCTATTTATTTAGGAAGGTTGTGGATTTTATATCATTCTCGAAGGTACAAGCCGCCAGGGTTACTTTTCGGAACATAAAATATGTCTTACGTCTTACACAATTTTTTATTATTTCTGCTATTATTGATTCTGCTATTATGAACGCTATTTTTTGGAAAATTGGTGTAAAGTATAAGTTGTTAAATTCTATTTATTTGTCGTGAAATATAAATTTTTTATTAGTCTAATATAAGTTTAAATAACTTAAAAACATTTTAACACAATATTATACTTACCCGAAGAATATTCCCAAGATATCCTCGGCATGGGTTGCCCTTTAGCGGAACAGGGCAGCAGCACGGCGGCGCCGGCCGACACCGACGTGTTCTGCGGTCGCCACACCCACGTGGGAGCCTCTGCGCGGAGAGACTGCTTTATTTATTATGCTATTCTAAGATTTTATATGGTATTTAATAGTGTTGAGACTAAAATAATATAGAGAGACTGTCTAAATGTTAATGTAGTTATTGTAGGTTCCTTCTTAATATATATTAATGTCCTGTAAAGTTCCAAATTTGGACGAAAAGAGGAGAAAGAAAACGTAAAGCTGAAACATATATATTTCTGTTTCTAATCTGAAAATGAATTTATCCTAAATTTGTTTGTTTTTATTTATTTTTTTATTCTAATCACCTAAAAGAATATTTATTGGCCGCTTTTTATCTACAAACTTTAAATAAATACCTTTCACAATTAAAGACGCGCTATGACTGACGGATCCAAAATCATTAGTTGCCTTGCACGAATACTCTCCACTGTGCATAGAGTTCAAATCTTGAATTACTAATATTGTAAAAAAGTCCATATTTTTCTGTTCAACCTGATAAATAAATAATTAATTCTTTTACCTTAAATAAGATAATCTAAATATAAATTAAATTTTATAAAGGAAACATACTTTAAGTGTGGATGGTATTGGCAAATTATCCTTTAACCAAGAAAACTGTATTGGCTTGTCTCCAGAAACTAAACTGCAAGTAGCTTGTGTGCTACCACCGACTTCCAGTTCTTCGGGGAATTGAAACGGCGCTATTTTTGGAGGTTCTGTTTGGAAAATTTACATGCATTCTGTAAAATGCCTCTTGAGCTATATAAGAAGTTATAGTTAGTGACTTTATAAAGAAATTATAATAAACAATTGTATGTATAAAACGAAAAAGAAATTTTCAATACAAGAAATATAAGCAAATTATTTATAAAAGTCCCATATTAAATTTTTAACAATAAATTTATAGTTACATATTAATGTAAAACCATAAATTATTAATTACTTATTAATATAATTTGGTCTTACTATGTACGTCAATACGAACAGTCCTCCTTGCCAACTCTCCACTCTCTGCCCTCACTTCACAAGTATAAGTCCCGGCTATAGCACTCCTGACAGCCGTCAGTCTTAACATACCACGTTCATCGTTACTTTCTAAAGGTGACTCTATCAAAGAACCATCCTCCCGTTTCCAAACGACTTCTCTAAAAGAAATAATATCATTCAATATTCTAATTATCTAAGTGTCTTAAATTCTATTATTTAGTTAATTATTTAGACTTTACTTACTTTAAAGGATATCCAGAATACGGGCAATAAATTGTCACATCTATATCTGTTTTCACGTGAATTGGTGGCAAGTACCTTATATTTGGAGGACCTAAAATATTTTTTTATTAAAAATATCTTATTACTTGTCATTAAAATAAATTATTTTTCAACTAAACTATTTTATTATAGAAATTTGAAATGAACTTAATTCAATTATATACTTACCAAAGACATTTAATCTAGCATGGTGGGCATGGGAACCTCCGGTGTTAGTAGCATTACAGCCATACCGGCCTCCTTCATCCGCACTTCTTATAGTTATACTAAGAGTGGACACTATACTTCCTTCATCCCCTCCATTTAGAGCTTCAGCTCTTGTATTTACACTATATCTAAAGGTATAAATATTTTAATTGTAGATTTCATATATTTTCTAAGAAAATCATAGAAAATATATTCAGTTTTCTAGGATTTACGTACTTTTCAGGAGCACTTGGCAAGGGTCTGTCGTCCAACGTCCAAACAATCCTGGGTGAAGGTATACCGTTGGCCGCGCACCTAAAAGCTATAGTTTGTCCCACTCGCGTTATAGCCTCGCTAAATGTCGATATCAATCTCGGCGGTCTGTCTGAAACGCGTAATCTCATTCACACGGACTAATATAAGAATGCTTACTATTGAAAAAAAATATTGTCTTTGTCTTTTTTAAATTTCTATGTTTATATAGTTATAATTCTTTTTTTTTATTCTAATGATAATATAAATAACATTTTTACATTTTTTTTTCGTAACACCTATTACACGGATATTTATGAAACTAAAGAAAGAACAAGATATTATAGATAAATAAATAATATTAGATTTATTATATATTTTTTAAAACAATATTTATTATTTTTGATATTGATTATATAGAAAATATATATAAATATAGAAAATAAAATAAAATATTACCAGCTATAACCAGCTCAGCACCAGAAACAGCAGAATCGGAATGATCGTACGCAGTACATTGGTAGAGGCCAACATGATGTGGTCGGACGGGGCCGATGGCTAGTTTTGATTGAGGAGAGTGTAGGGGACGGCCTTCGTGCTGCCAACTTAACGTGACCCCTCCGCCTCTACCGCCGTGAACTGAGCAATTAAAATGACCTGTGCCCCCAGTGCCCAACATCTAAAATATATTTTTTTTATTATAAAAATGATTATATTAATATTTGTTTATCTTTTAAAAAACAATTTTCTATAAAATTTATACTTAGTAATTATATGGATTTTGTAATTATTATATAAGAAATATAAAAAAATACATAGAAAAAACTAATGAAAAAGATAATAACCCCAGGATTCCGGACCAATTTCAGGATTTCTCGTCGACGGGAATTACAAGAATCAGAATCGTACATAATTAGCACATTATAATAAATACTAACCAAAGGATTAGGTGTAACAGTAACAGTCAAAGGTTCAAACACAACCAGTCGTACAATAACCCGCGGGGACGATTCAGTTCCTTGCGAACACGCGTACCGTACAGCGTGATGTGAGCGTACGCTTGGCAGCACAAGCGTACCCCCGCGTACGATTCCTTCACCCGCTGATACCCACACGCCGTTTGCTTCCTGTCGCTGCCAACTGATGATTTAATTTTGTACTGAATATATGTAAGCATTTTTTTTATTGTGAATTCAAATAGTATAATGAAGCTGATGTGGCATAGTGTCAGACTGTGAACGTGATGGTTGTGGGTTCGATTCTCATTCATGTCAACATGCAACGTCGTTGCAGTAGGAGGGAAAGGGGGCGCCTTACCATAAGGTTGCCTCTGCCTACCCTATATACAGGAGACAGTGTGAATATATATTATCACATACTAACAACCTCTTAGCATTTCACTGTTATTCTTGCTGGTAACACTTTGCAAGCATTCTTAGATTTTTTATTTATAATTCCAAAAATACTATATTTAAAATCTCTTATATTAATAAATAAATAAATTATCGAAAAAAATTATAACAAAAAATATCTAATTCACTTACGTAATAGTATGTTTGTTGATATGTCTCAAAATACACGGAAGTAAAACAGTATCACCAGAGCGAGCTTCTACACTATTGACTTCGATGTTTTCCAGCCACGTGCTGTCTGTTCGACAAAACAAAAGTCAAGAACAATATTGTCTATAGATTAGGTGACGATCGTGAGAAAACTTGGGAAGTGCAAACTGTAAGAGCAATTAGTGTTAGATATAATATTGACAATAATTATTACACCATTTTATCCATTTATTTAAGGTTTTTTAGTTTGACGCTGTATCCCGCAAGCAGCAGGGCTGAAAAATGAGCCCTCTCTCGAGCCTAATGTTTACACTCCGCTCTCATTTTTCACTGAATTTTGGAGGATTTGCGCATTGAATGGCGGAACTCATACTATAACTTCATTATCATAAAACACGACTAAACTTCCAAAGAAACTATTTATTATCTAGTTGGTAGTCTAGTTAATAATTACTTCTGAATAAAGTTTGTACATTATTATAAAATTTTAGACAGCCATAAAGGAGCGTTGAGTTCCGCCACTCAACACGTAATGCCTCCAGAATTCGGTCGAAAATGCGAAATGGAGTATTTTAACATTAGGTTCCCTGTGCCTACACTGATGTGTAAGAGATACAGTTGATTAAACTAAAAAAAATTTTGGTACAATGCCTTTACAAATATAGTATTAATATATTTTCATAATTCAATAATTCATTATAATAAAGTATACATACCATCTGTTGTCAGTTTCAACGCGGGGCTCGGCGTATCGAGCGCCAAACACGAATATTCGGCTTGTAAGTCAGCCTGCGTGAGGTCCGAGCCAAGAAGCAGCCCGCCCGCGCCCGATATCCACCGGGTTTCTAGGATATTACTTACGATGTACATTGACATAAGCTAGAGAACCAATTCTGTTTTGTTTCAATTAAGACACTTCCGTTTCCCACTCTCCGCCGAATTCTGGTGGCGTTTAGTGTTGAGTGGTGAAACTCAACGCCGCGCTTTGCCTTGTTACTAGAATTTTTTTTTTCTTGAGTGAAAATCGAACCCACAACTTATAATCACAGGTTTGTGCCCTTGTGCCACAACTGACCTCACAACATGAACTTCACAAAAAAGCTGTGATGAATAAATATATGAAGTGTAACTTAACAAATATAGTGTTTTAACACTAGATTCCCAGGTTCCCTATCCCAATCCTGCCATACGTGGGATCCAGCGTAAAGCTAAAAATAATAACTACACTTTCTATTTGTTTTAATTACCTAATTCTCAAAACTAAATTAACGCATTGTCTTATGAAATCAGGGAAAAGAAAACAATACATTGCCAACTACTCCATAGCATCAACTAGTCTTATAATAAAACAAATAACCATAATAAAGTAAATGTACTATAAGCATTATCAACATACCAGCTCCCATATACCCTGAAGATAGAGGCAGGCCATCCTGCAGCCACGTGATGTCAGCTAAGCCGAACTGGGGTGACACTTCGCAACGAAGTACTACGGAACCACCAATTTTGGCTGGTGTCAGCTGACGCACTATGTGCGATAGTACATTGTCTTCCACTGTGTTAAACAAATATTAAATTTATAAAAATAAATAAATATTTTGAAGTAAATGCGAAAGGTCGTGTTTTCGATTTCCAGTAAAAAAAATTGAATATTTCATATTTTCATTTCCTGGTTCTGGTAACAAGACAAAACGCGCCTCCAGAATTCCATGAACAATGGATAACGGAAGTGTCTTGATAGGAACGGAGTGTCTCAACACTGGGTTCCCAGGTTCCCTTAACTTAGCCTGTTAGTTTGCATCAATAAACATTTTAGTATTGTTATTTATATTGACAAATAAAAATTAAGTATTAAATATTATTTACTTTATTCTTGCATTATTAAATATAACTCTAGTATTACTAACTTATTGTAAACATACGAGTAAATAATATATTTATTGAACATTACCGCGGTTTATACAAATGTGATACATTTATAATGAAATTGGTTTTTCATGCGGCGCATTCAATTAATTTCGTTTAATTACTAGGTTTATTTATAAAACAGTCTGTCCATGTAACTAATTTATACTGTAATAGGGTCAAAGGAATATATAGGTACGTTTAACTAAATTGGGAAACATTTGTTTTAAAGTTTAAACATAATTAATAAACATCGGAAAACAGAATTACCATTTTGGGAACCTTGTCATTTTGCAAAATTTATACTAGTTCTATTGTAGTAAAAGAAAAAGAAAAGATTTGTTTTTCTATTCAACGTTGAGATAATTCTATCTTTAGTTTTTTTTCAATTCACACAGCACTACAGTTCATAGATTCTATAATATTGTACGGAAATGAAAATTTCAAATTTCTTTTAGGCATTTAATAAAGCAGGGTAGGCAGAGGGAACCCAGTGTTCCACACTCCATTCCTCACTTTCCGCCAAATTTTAAAGGCATTACGTGTTGAGTAGCGGAACTTCAACGCCAAGCCTTGTCTCGTTACTAGAGCAAAGAAATGAAAATATTGATAAATAAATAAATCATACCCCCGAGTGGGAATCGAACCCATAACCGACGCGTTTACTGTAAAATAAAACATAAAAAATAAATAAATATTATTCACCTTTATCATTATATAAACATTTATTTCTGTTTCTAATATTCTTAGATTAAAGAAATATTAAGGAAGCATAACAACGTAACATCAAAGTATCGTATACTTTATTCAAAACTCATTTGAATAAGAATAAGATTGAAGTGCCTCCCGCTTTCATTTTTTTCCTTTCAATCTCTTGTTAGCGCCTTAATTATTAGAAATGTGATTTTAATATGAAGAGATTTTTTTCCATGGAATTAATTACAATTTCCATATTTCTTCTTATTCTCACACTTCTTCATTTTATCCCAATAATTCTTATTTGTTTTACTATCTTCTGTATAATTTCTCTCGCAAATTTGTGTTTTGGTAAAATAGTCTCCGGAGAGGTGGAAAGTTAAGAACAATAATATTTCACGTTGGCGCTTATCTCACCAACCCCGCGAGATACGAGAGATTCCCGTGCGATAGTACAAATGGATACCAGAGACCTTGTTAGCAGGCTCCAGGTACAACTTTAGTGATTTATTTTTTTTACAAAACTTAGACACTTTTTTAGCTTCACGCTATATCCCGCATGTAGCAAGGTAGGCAAATGGAGCCTATTGTTCAGATACTCTGCTCCCCATTTTCCATCAAATTTTAGAGGCATTAACACTACGTGGCAGGACTCAACGCCACGCTTTTCCTTTACTCCGGGGCGAAGAAATAAAAATATTTAATATTTCATTCCCTCAAGTGGGAATCGAACCCAAACCTGTCGCGTTTACAATCACATTACGGCCCTTATGCCATTGCCCAGATTTTAATAAATATAAAACTAAAAAGAGCTATTAACTATCATCTCATCTGGTAAAAGGCTGATTAGAAAGTTTGTTAAAGAAAACTCGAGGTTATTACCTCGGCCAAGTAATTGCTTAAAAGCCCAGCAACAAAAAGACATCTTCACAAAAAAAACTCCATAATATTTTTATATAAATATTGAATAAAAAATACCTTAAGAAGCCAACGTTTTCAGGACGAAAATATATAATAACGTTTAATCTTTAATTAAAACTTTCCATATTTCCATATTTTGCAGAAAAGTAATGGGAATGAAATATTTTCTTCTTTTCATGTGCCTAATATAATTGGGACTGACGGATCTCATTTCAATGACTGAAACACAATTAAGGACCGCCATGGCGCAGGGGAACGAAGTGGAACTGTAAAGGCCATAGGTTGTGAGTTCCATTCCCGGTCGAGGAAATTAATTATTTCATATTTCCATAACGGGGAACGGAGTGCTTCCTGGAGTAGATTCGCTCTGCCTACAAGACGGTACTCCTGTGTGCAGGATACAGAGTGACGCTAAAAAAAATACAATTATTAAGAATGAAACTGATGTTCGAATTCAGATAATTTTATTATTCTGCTACGAGCTATTCTATTTTAGTCATGTTATAATTTAGTGTAGAGAACATCTGGTGTATATCGAGTCAAGTCGCCGGGGCACAAACGCGACAGGTTATGGGTTCGATTCCTCACTTTAGGAAAGGATTTTGATAATATTATTTCTCCGCTGTAGTGAAGAGGTAAAGCGTAACGTTGAGTTTCGCCACTCAATACGCAACGTCTACAAAATTCGGTGGAAACTGGGGAGCGGAGAGGCGGGTCACTGCGTGAAGCTGAACATTTGCTATTAAAAACCTTCCACTATTAACATTTTATGAACCTATTGTCTTAATGTTAATTATTTTAAGATAATTTTTATTACTTATATAATGTTTTATCATTGTATTCCATTGTAATTATTTTTTCTTGGAAACACGAGATGAACAAAAGGAAAACTTGTTCGAAACTCCCTCTAATGTCATTTTTAATCCCTTAATTAAAAGTTTTCCCGTGTAAAAACTCAGGCGGCCGTGGGCTGTTTTTCATTTTATTCCATATTTTCCTCGCTGTAACGGAAAGTTAATTGGTTCAACTGAACTCAAACTCAAAGTTGTAATTTGTTTTGGCCTCTTCCCGTACATCTGTTGTTTACGTTTTCGCTATTATCATTGTACTTGATGCGAGAGTACCTTAATAATAACGAATCTCAATGATTGTGTAAATATTTTATATTTGAATGAAAAAAATATTATTTTGACTGGTTTTTGTAAGGTCTACGACCTTTACGCGTTAATAGCCACTCGCTTGTGCCACAGTGCCACGACGGGCTCTGCTATTATTTGTTAGTTAACACAATTTTTAATTTGTATTAAATTTAATTAAATATAATTCAATAAGATAATATAAAGATATATTTAATTAAATTGATTGCAAGATACAAGAGGCCGTCGTGACGAAGTCGAAAAATCGGCGGAAAGTGAGCGAGCGGGAACAGAGTGTTTTAACACTAGATTCCCTCTGCTCTATGCGGGACATAGCGTGAAACTAAAAATATCATATAACAAATTTGTATAATATAAAACTCACTATTGCTTAAACTTTTCAAATTTTATGAAATTTTACAAAGGATCATCCATTATAGAGCTACATCCTGATCTAGTGTTTACTATGAATAAGAATTGCTTTTTAATATGATTAGTCTAGACGAGCTGTTGTCGATGGAACACTAGTAAGTAATTGAATTTTTAATATAATAATAATGGCTTTTTATATAACATCAGAGAAAGATTGCAGAGAATTATTTAAGTAGGTACGCATGTAAAGCAGTTAATGAAAACCAATTGGGTCATAGGACACGGGTTCGATGTCATGGGATTATTCATTAACCATAAATAAGACTATTATAATTTTGGCCGACACACTATTTTTATGTATCTCTCGTATCAAATGGAATCTCACATTTGTCGTCTTACATTTTTCCACTCATTTTCAGACAATGGCGCAGCCCTATGGAAGATTTTGCTGAACCCAACTGACAGAAGAAAGAATCAAGAATAGTACGTTCAATATGTTGTCAGAATCAAAATCGTACCCACAAGCATCGTTAAAAGACAGAGACTATGCAACGGCACGGCATCAGCAGTAAACAGTATATGAATTTGAATAAAAGACAATTAATTTTATTTTTTAATTAACAATTAGCTTAATTAATTAAATAGTAAATTTGTTAGTTTTCTTCTCAAAAAATTCAAAACTTACCAGGCTGCAATAGCATCGGCCTAGACAGTGTAACTCCAGCGCGATTCGAAGCTTTGCATCTGAGTACCGCGCTGTTTCCACCACCACCTGCGTCCACCAAGGAACGTCTTGCACCAACCACTAAGCGACCATCACTTAAGACATGCCTGGAAAGAATTTCTCATTTTAATATATAGCGGAATAAAGGGAACCTGGGAACCTCGTGTTAAGACATTTCGTGTTGATTGGCGGAGCTCATTCGCGCTTCGTCCCGTTACTAGAGCGAGGAAATTTAAATATTAAATATGTTATTTCTCCGAGACGACTTTGAACCTATTACCGTCACGTCTACAGTCACGCTCGTACCNAACGTCCTATCCTAGTGACGTCTATGCAACATTTGAGACTCCTAGCATTTGCGGTAACGACGTTTCATACAAACTTTCGACCCCAAAAACAACCCCCTAGAAGTCGAATATTGCAAATTCCCGTCTTAGTGAGCACCTACGTCCTATAAGTAACTCCTATGCAAAATTTGCGATTCCTAGCACTTGTAGTTTCTGAGATTTCGTGATGAGTGAGTGACCTTTCGATTTTATATATATAGATTAACAATTAGCTTAATTAATGAAATGGTAAATTTGTTAATTTTCTTCTCAAAAAATTCAAAACTCACCAGGCTGCAACAGCATCGGCCTAGACAGTGTAACTCCAGCGCGATTCGAAGCTTTGCATCTGAGTACCGCGCTGTTTCCACCACCACCTGCGTCCACTAACGAACGTCTTGCACCAACCACTAAGCGACCATCACTTAAGACATGCCTGTAAAGAATTTCTCATTTTAATATATAGAGGGATAGAGGGAACCTGGGAACCTCGTGTTAAGACATTTCGTTTTGATTGGCGGAGCTCATTCGAGCTTCGTCCCGTTACTAGAGCGAGGAAATTTAAATATTAAATATTTTATTTCTCCGAGACGAGTTTGAACCCATAATCGTCACGTTTACAGTCACACGCTCGTACCCCTACACCATGAAGGTCTCTAACTTATTTTAACTGGCCTGTTTTCATTACGTATTAATTAAATACTTACTAATTAGAAATTACTAAAAATTATTTACCCAAAGATATTATATTTATATATAAAAAAAATCTCATTAATTATTATTATACCTGGAAAATAGGCGATTCTACTCTGTTTAATCTATTTGCTAATATTAATTATGATAATAATAAGTTAGACATCTAAATTTTTGTTTAAGAATATATTTAGATTCAATATTAACAAAACACATATTTTCCTCTTATTTTATAAAGCGAAACTTAAGAAGTAATTTCAAAATTGTATTGAATAATCCGTAGTAAACATTTTCTCAGTAATATGTTTATTATACTACTCTACTACAATGTGCATTCCATAGAACATGTCACTATTCCAGCGTAATCTAGCATAGCAGGTACATGAATAAGAGATTTATTATAGGCTGTTATCTTCCATACTAGAGGCAGTGAAACCAGTGGTTTGTTTTGAAAACTTATTTACCTTATATATTTTGTATTTTATATAGATTTTTCAATGTATAAAGAGATATGAAGTTATGAACGTCGGTACCATTATGGTTCATTGCTGATAGTTGCGGGTTGAATTCCAAATTGTGGGAATTATTATATTGTTAGCGAACTCGTGTAAAAGAGGGTAGTTGTACGTGTAGAACCTTATTCCGAATAATTTAAAAACATAAGGACGATATGTGTTTTTATCATGTTTTTTTAAAAACGTTATCCGCTTCCGAATTCGAATAATATTTATATTATTCTCTTTTTACCGGTTGTATTTTACTGATGGATGAGTTGGATTCCGCCTCTGAACATGAGATTTCTCAAAAATTGGGCATAAAGTGGGAAGCGGAGTGCTCTAGTGCTAGCCTCACGATCCATATTCTCCTATACTCTTATATACGCTGATACAGTAAGAAGCTACTTGTTTAACCATTAACTATGTAAATTATTTATTGATATTGAATCTACTTACAAAATTAATTAAAATAATTTACTCACAAAATGACATAACGAAGATTAAAGTTTTTTTTTTATAAATTCACGCAGCACATATTTATTTCAAAATTAAAAAAAACTTATAACAACAAACTGTGAACAAAATATTCAACCTAAAAAATATATATATAGAAAATAGATAATAAATCGAAAAACAAAGTAATCTTTTACTCATCAGATTCAACCCTAATCCACAAAATCACCAAAGGCGGTGCCCATAAACAAATAAGGTCTCGAGGCGAGGTTGTAGGGAACACCCTATATAACTCACGTAAATTCCCCCGTGTTATTATTCAATCTTTGTCATTATTCTTCCCTTGTGCCGACATGTTTCCCATTTTATCTGTTGACACTCGATCACCGCGATTTTACGCTAACATTCATATTTGAACCTTGTACCTTGGTTACCAAATTTAACGATTGAATTAGAAAAAAATGTTTTGCGAATCAATTTTAATATTTATTTCATTGTATCCACGTGGCAGTGGGAACCTGCATGAGAATGGAACCTATAAGAGTCACGTTACAATCCACTGTGCTACGACATTTAGCTAATTTAAAACTATTTAATAAAAATAACAAAATAAAATGTATTAAAATAAAAATAACCCTCCATACATTTTTACATAAGTGTTAAAACTGTATTTCCTTCTTGATGACAAGGATACATTTTCAATTCCATAAAACGTCTGTCACTCGAAGAAAAATATGGGGCACGTGCTCCGGTCATTTGTCTTCGAACACGTACCACGAGTCAGTTGTCACGATAATCGCTTATTTCATATTCTTTTTACTCTTTTATTACTAAGTGAACTGCTCCTTTCCTTGAAATACGTTGACACCTACTAAAATTATGTTTTAAAATTTTATATTTCATCATAATTGAAGTCAGAGGTTAGTCTTAGAGCAGCAGTGTGGTTATAAGCGCGATAGATTCTGGGTTCGATTCCCACTCGAGGTAATTAAATATTAAATATTTTTATTTCTTCGCTCTGGTGTAGAAGTAAAGCGCGGCGTTGAGCTCCGCCAGTCAACACGTAATTTAAATTCGAACTTAAAAATATATACAAACAGGATTTTATAGAATGTATATTGTTTTTTAATTTGGTATTCGTTTATTATATTTAAATTATCTATATATTAATAACATATATATATATATATCAATTAGTATTAATAAGTAAATCAAAAAAGTTAATAGGTAAATTAAAAAGCAGCTATGCGGAATACAGCGTGAAGTTAATAAATGGTAAAAATTACGGAAATGTATAATGGAAACAAGACCACGTACATCCAATAAGAAACTCAGCCAATTTATTAGCAGACATCGGGAAAGTCGTATTAGTTATGCCACATATCATTCGGGAGTCGGAAAAGTTGGCCAAAACTTTGATATACGCTTCATATTTTTTAATAAAAATATAAAATAAATTTATTTTTCGTATACAATAGATAGAGAATTCATATATTTTTTTCAATTTCATATATATACAATTTCAATGTATTCTATAATACAATAGATTATTTTTTAGCTACACCCATTGCTCATATACCACATATAACAGAACTAAACAAACAAAATTTATTGTTAAGTATCTCCATTCCTAAATTTTCACTCAAACGTTCACGCGGTATTCCACTTATAGCAGGATATGCAGAGGGAACCTAGCCTTAAGACATTTCGTTCCCCCATACATCCTGCGTCCATTTCCTCCCGTTCCATACATTATTAGCGAGCCAAGAATCAAATTAATTACATACCACATATCATTCGAAACTTTCAATAGTTTGTTCGAAGTTTGTGAGAAGATCGCATTTATCTCCCGAGAGCAATTAGACTAAGAATTTAATTATAAAGAAACAAGTAATTAATTAGAAACTTTCCTTAGTCGCAAATAGTATGGACTATGGACTCAGCGGGTAGTTTAATATTTGAAAAACAGTTAAAAAGGTTCTTTCCTTTTTAAATCAAAACAGTAATTTAAATGGAATGAATAATAATTGTTTAATAATAAAAATACAATTTAAATACATTTTATGAGTTGTTGTCAGACTTCGCCAACCAATATTTATCAGTGAAATGAATATTTTGTGGTAAGTATTTTTTTATTTTTCTTTTTGTAGCAGGGTAGGCAAAAGATCCTAGTGTTAGCCTATCTCGCTATTTGTCCCCGAATTCTGAAGGTATGTTAAATAGCGGAATTCAACGCCGAAATTTATCTCGATGCTAGAGCGAAAAAAAGTAAATATTAAATATTTCACACCCTCGACGTTTAAAGTCACATGTTTGTACCCAGCGCCACTAGGTAGAACACTATGCTCTAAACTCTTCAGTATCAAAGTTTTTATCGCATTGCATATTAGATAGAAACTAAATATGAAAGTGACCTACTTTCATGTTTTAAGCCACTTTACCAATTAAAATTATAAAGTAGAAAGTTCGCAAAATTTTATAATCACGTTACTCCCGCTGAGAAGTCACTGAATTACGACCGATGACTGTGTTTCCATATGGAAAATTCTCAATAATTTAATTGAACCTCTCTTTTTCCTTGTAAATCTACTTCAAAAGTTATTAAGAAAACAAATTGTACCCAATTTCTATTTTGATTTTAATTTAAATATCAAAACTTATAAAATACAGGGAAACTCAGTAAAATTAATATCAAGCCATACGTTATAATTTAACTCGAAAGCGAAAGTTAAGTGGGAAAAACTAATATTTCGTACAATTATACTTTAGTAGTTGAGAATTGAGAATTTCCCAAGTGTTGCCATACAATATTAACTCAACTCGTATCGCCTTCTTGTAAAATATGGGCAAAGTTTCAACACTTTATATATCCGTCGTCGACTTCCATTCGCTGTGCTGAACTATGTTTAAGTCTATTTATTCGTTTATAGTAATAGTTTTACAACTAAAACTAATTTGAATATCCATTGAATCACAATTATTTGTATTTTTTATCCGACTACGGCGAAACAATAAAGAGGATTATGGTTTTGACCAGTATATATGTATGTTCATTTATTCCCTTGTAGCTTCTAAAATGTTTATCATAATTTGACAATTGAGATATCGTCTACTGGTTGTAAATTATGTAACGGCATATTAAATTGCATATGGCGCCGTCTAGTGGACGATTATAGTATTTTTTTTTTATTTATATCACGTTTATTGTCAAATGTAAAATCTCACTTAGAGCATTTTAAAAATATATATTTTGTTTAGTATCTGGTTTACTTCACGCTTTCTCCCACACACAGCAAAGTAAGCAGACGGTTAAGACACTCTGTTCCCCACTTTCTGCCAAATTCTGGAGGCATTGCGTGGTCAGTAGCTGAACCCAACGCCGCCCTTTACCTCGACACCAGAGCGAAGTAATGAAAATACAAACGAAAATAAATATTTCACTTTCTCGAGTGGGGATCGATCTCACAACCGTCGCGTTACAGTCATACTTTTGTGCCGCTGCGGCACAATGGTGTTTGTTTATTTAGTTATACATTTATACTAAAAAACTAAATTACCAAATCTTAATGTACAATATTACAGCTTACATGAAATCAAACTTATTTAACTTATTGAAAGTTTTACTAGTTCAATAGAATAAGAATTTAATTCGTATTACATAAACTTCAGTTTTATATCGGAAAGCTAAACGTTTCAGAATGATTTTGTAATTTTACTAAAGTTTTTGTTGTAGAGAACTAATATTTTTTTTATAATTTTAAACTTAAATACAACTTTCAAATATTATTTTGACTACTATTATTTATTTTATGTTTTATAAAGTAACTAACTCTATGAATGGTTATTGAGTTAGTTTACATACTTATGTAAAACAAAAAATCGTAGAATACGCAAAATTCGTAGAGGCTCTACGACACTTCTACGGGCCCACGTAGGTCAACATATTCGTAGGATATTATTTAATTTACCTTTGAGATTTGAGACTTTCGTGGCGCAGGGGCACAAGGTGCACAAGCATGTGACTGTAACGTGTCGGTTGTAGGTTTGATTCCCATTCCGAGGAGCGAATTATCAATTCTTCGCTCTGGTTACAAGGCACATAAGCACAGCGTTGAGTTTCTCCACTCATCACATGCATATCTCGAAATTTCAGTGGAAAGTGGGAGGAAATGGAATATCTTAGCACTAGGTTTCCTCTGCTTATTTAATATATCAGTTAACTTTTGAACGTTCTAACCAATAAAAGAGTAAAGAAACTATTTTAAATATTTAATTAACTTAAGCAGCACTTAGTCTTAAAAGTATTTTTTTTAATATAACATACCTTAACCCAGGTATAGTAGTAATAACTTGTCCTTCAGCAGTCACCCAATGCACATCTGGTGGTGGATGCCCTACAGCGCGGCAGGCTGCGTGTGCGCCGCGCGTCGCCGGCCACAGCACGCGCGAGGGTGGCTCCGCAGCAAAGTGGGGCCGCTTGTCCCCCGAACTGGCTGCCCAGCCAACTGCTAATGTGATGCCGATGATCCATTGTATTTTGTAACCTGTTGATAAGAAATTACAACTAATTAGAAATGAACTTTGTATAAATATATACATGCTATAAACCCTATATGGTAGTTCAGTTGTCAATCTTGTAATTGTAGCATCAGGTGATTGCTCTTTCCTTCTTGTTTTGTACACTTGTTTAAATAAAAAGAATATTCATGGTATTTAAATTTTTAATTTGACAAGTTAGCATTATTTAATTCGTGAGGAATTTTAAATTTGAAGCCAGATGTGGCATAGGGACGCAAGAAACGAACGATTGTAAACGGAACCGATTGTTGGTTCTATTCCCACTTGAGAAAAAGAAAGGTACCTATAGTATTTTCATTTCCTTGCTCTACTAACGAGACAAAGCGTGGAGAGGCGTAGAGTTACGCTACTAAAACACGCAATGCCTGTCTGCCTGCCTGTCTTTACACTAGTTTCCCTCTGCCTATTCCGCTATCAGGAATCATCCGCTATAATTATATTGAAAAATACGTCGACATTTCATTTTTACAACTGCAATAAATCCTTATATATTGGAATATTATTTTAATGGCCATAACAGACCATAACATAAATCAGGAATCGTATCTGTCATAAGCATTTATTATTTACTACTCGGAATATCAGCACGAGAGCATATAAATTTATAAATGCTAAATAAGAATAAAATTTTTCAAGTCACAATTTCACACTTCCATATAAAAATGTTGTCCTACATCTACATAGTTAATTTATACGAGTGGAATATTATTATGTTTCGTAACAGAACTCGTGACATGAATAATAATGGCCTGACTGCTGAATAATGGCGTTCTGATAAAATATTTTCATTAAATATCATGATTTCATTTGCTTGTAGGATAATTTTAGTAGAAATCGTCTACTTTAAAAATGAACTTACAAGCACATATAAATAGGGAATCTTAGTAACTCAAAAATACCATCAGCAAAAAAGAATACAATAAATAATAAAATAATTAAATGAAATCAAATCAAAACAGCTTAGCTTCTTATTTGACAACTTTATTTATAAATAGTACTTATCTAATAATTAATTCCGAATTATTCTGCCTTTATTACACGAGAACTGTAACATTACTATTAGTATTAAGATTGCAGAGTCTGATTGCTAAAATAATTTTTAAAAAATTGTACTGCATAAAACACAAAAATGGAAAAAGCAAGTTCATTAGTTTGGATTTTTTGCCCATACCCTTTTATTTAGCAAAAAATTATGATTTGCTATTTATTCTCACAAAGTTTAAAACTAATGGTCTCGCCTTTTTCCTTCTGCGTAGTTAAATATTTAGTTTTTTTAAATATTTTTAACAGGAAGAAATAGGTACTGTTCTTTTTTATTTCCAACAACGACAAAGACTCGAATTTATATTATTTTCATGAAACTTTTTTCAAAAGTATACTTTCTTAATTTTACACTATTTCCTACTATAGCAGAATGAATAGACAGCATATAATGAGCCTGGTGATAAATACTGTTACAATTAAAAAAAAACAAAATATCACTTTTGAATTTGGAATCTGCTATTTTTATACGATTGTTCATTACGTTTTCTTATTTTCGCGCCAATATATTGTGTACTATGAAAATGAAATGGAGTGATAAGGAGAAACGAATCACTGAGATTATTACATAAAGTAGGTATGGAGCCTTATACAATTGGTACAATTGGTATTAGTCAAATGTTTCTGTATCGGGCTATAAAAAAAGTCAAGTCACAGTTCTTCATTTTTGAATTCGAGATATGAAATGCTAAGAGGATGAATTCACTGCCGAGCTTTCTTTGTATTGTAATTAAAATATATTTTATTATTATTAGTTTAATTATTATTATTTATTTATTATTATTATTTATTATTTTAATTAATTAAATAAATTTTAAAACGATATTATTGTGAAAAGGGAATCCACGCTGGAACCATATAGTATAGACCCGGAACTGTTTACATTTTCTTAAATAGAGCCGGATACAAATAAAATTTTGTCTTTTTTTTTTCTAATCTATCCATATCGATTATCCACATTTTATACGTAACGTTTCGGAGATAAATTTCGATTTACCGCCTTTGCAAACATATCTTTTCAATTGTATTTTTCTGTTTTTTGCTATATGCAATAAAGAATATATAAAAAAACCTAGCATCTCAACAATTGTTTGTAAATATACCAATCTGAACTACTAAATAATACTATAATTTTCTTAATATAAAAAAAAGCTTGATTGTTTACTATTGTGACTGAATTTGTTAAGTTGTTAAGTTTTTTTTTTATTTTACATAACTAACTATTCCCTTTCTATGGCCACGTTAAAAATAAAAAAAAATCGACGACATTTTTTTAGAATGCGGAGTAAACAAATATTTATATCGAATAATATTTTTTAAAATTCTGAATAATATTTGTTTACCAAATGCATTCTTCATGCATTATAAAACTNTAAATAAGAATAAAATTTTTCAAGTCACAATTTCACACTTCCATATAAAAATGTTGTCCTACATCTACATAGTTAATTTATACGAGTGGAATATTATTATGTTTCGTAACAGAACTCGTGACATGAATAATAATGGCCTGACTGCTGAATAATGGCGTTCTGATAAAATATTTTCATTAAATATCATGATTTCATTTGCTTGTGGGATAATTTTAGTAGGAATTGTCTACTTTAAAAATGAACTTACAAACACATACAAATAGGGAATCTTAGTAACTCAAAAATACCATCAGCAAAAAAGAATACAATAAATAATAAAATAATTAAATTAAATCAAATCAAAACAGCTTAGGTTCTTATTTAGTATTGAGTTTAAAGCTTATACTACTAACTTGACAACTTTATTTATAAATAGTATTTATCTAATAATTTATCCGTAAGATTTAATGAAATATAAGTAATTAATTTATTTAATTAATTAATTTTGTATACTTCTGTTCAATTTTAGGCCGTAAATACGGCAAGAAACGGGATATCCGTTATTCTGCCTTTATTCCACGAGAGCTGTAACATTACTATTAGTATTACGACTGCAGAGTCTTATAGCTAAAATAAAAAAATAAAAAAATTGTACTACATAAAACACAAAAATGAAAAAAGCAAGTCCATTAGTTTAGAATTTTCTCATACCCTTTTATTTTTAAAAAAATATGATTTGCTATTTATTCTCACAAAGTTTAAAACTAATGGTCTCGCCTTTTTTCTTCTGGGTAGTTAAATATTTTGTTTTATTTTTATGTTTTTAACAGAAAGAAATAGGTACTGTTTTTTTTATTTTCAACAACGACAAAGACTCGAATTTATTTATATTATTTTCATGAAACTTTTTTCAAAAGTATACTTTCTTAATTTTACACTATTTCCTACTATATCAGAATAAATAGACAGCATATAATGAGCCTGGTGATAAATACTGTTACAATTAAAAAAAAACAAAATATCACTTTCGAATTTGGAATCTGTTATTTTTATACGATTGTTTTCTTATTTTCGCGCCAATATATTGTGTACTATGAAAATGAAATGGAGTGATAAGGAGAAACGAATCACTGTGATTATTACATAAAGTAGGTATGGAGCCTTATACAATTGGTACAATTGGTATTAGTCAAATGTTTCTGTATCGGGCTATAAAAAAAAGTCAAGTCACAGTTCTTCATTTATGAAGTCGAGATATAAAAATTTGAGAGGAGGAATTCACTGCCGAGTTTTGTTTGTATTGTAATTAAAATATATTTTATTATTATAAGTTTAATGATTACTATTTATTTATTATTATTATTTATTATTTTACAAATAAAATTTTGTTTTTTTTCTAATCTATTCATATCGGTTATCTACATTTTATATGTAACGTTTCGGAGATAAATTTCGATTTACCGCCTTTGCAAACATATCTTTTCAATTGTATTTTTCTGTTTTTTTCTATATGCAAAGAATATATAAAAAAAACCTAGCAACAATTGTTTGTAAATACACCAATCTAAGCTAATAAATAATACAATTACTTGCTTAGTATAAAAAACACCTTGATTGTTTACTATTGTGACTGAATTTGTTAAGTTGTTAAGTTTTTTTTTTATTTTATATAACTACTCCTTTTCTATGGCCACGTTAAGAAATAAAAAAAATCGACGACAATTTTTTAGAATGCGGAGTAAACAAATATTTGTATCGAATAATATTTTTTTAAATTCTGAATAATATTTGTTTACCAAAAGCATTCTTCATGCATTATAAAACATTAAATCTAAACAAACCTCTCATCCCGCAATCACTTTACACCGTATTTCCTTACAATCATTATCAAATTCACCTCAAAGTCTCCATTCACTTCAAAAATCACGTTATATACGCCTCAAAAGTCATATTTCCTTACTTTATAAATTAAATAATATAACTTTAAACTCGATATATCGCGAAAGTTTTCCCTCTAAAGTAGCAAACGGACAGACACGTGTGTTTCGAGTGAAGTTCGCGCGCTGACTGAACTGGTACTGAAGTACCACCCTCTGCAGATGATAATAGCTATACTGTTACAGGGTGGTTCAATTAGATAGAAATGTCTACGTAATATTCACATTTTCAATATACATTGTAGAGAAAAATTATTTTAGTTTTATGGTGATATTTTAACTTTGTAAGGGTTTCTTAAAATAATAATTCTAATGTAAGCTTGAGAGGCCCTCGTGGCCCAGTGGTTCAAGTGTGTGGCTGTAAACGTGACGGTAGCTTGTTCTATTCCCGCTTCGCTCTGGTAACGAGATAAACCGCGCCGTTGAGTTCCGCCACTCAACACGCAATGCCTCGGCAATTGGGAGGAAAGTGGGGAACGGAGTTTGCCTACTCTCATGTATGCGGGATACAGCGTGAACCTAAAAAAACAAACACTTAAAATTAACCATAATATTATTATTAATAATCAACTGTACCCATTCAATACTAGTACTTACCTACGGTTTCCACCAATAGCAATCTACAACAATACGCCTTAAAATCCATTTCCATCAAAAGACAAAGGACTGGTTCCGTACATAAAGTGCACAGCGGCCAAGTCTTATTTCAAAGTGCCATAGAATTTGTAACATTTAATTGTGTTGCAAAATAGCTGCCCGCGCTGCATTTATATCGCCGCATAACCATTATGACTACGATGGCTGCTCTCGCTATCAAAAATGTATGAATGTTGTGAAACGTTTCTCCTATAGCCTTTGTTTACGGCTTTGCTTGGCTTTCGTAATGGCACTTTTATAATGTCATTGTAAGAAATATAATTTAGTAGCGGCGTCAACGACTTCGCTTGCTTAAACTTATTAATATATTTTATAGTCAAAAGAAAAATATTTACATAAATTGTAGCCTTTGTGTTATTTTGATGTATAAGCTATGTTATTGTAGTTTCATCTAAATCTGAACGGATTCAGATGAAACTTTATAGTAGTGTTAGTTACTTTTAACGTAAAAGTAGTACCTAAAAATATTCATCCTCACATTTATCACATTTATAATATTAGTAGAATTTTTTATTGAAATTCCGTTAAAATTGATTCCATTCCTTCTTCCGTTGAAATTTTAAAAATCTAATGTAAAAAAAAACGGCTAAGTAGGAGTTGGATTCGCCCACCTTTCAGGATTGTAGGTCGACGGAAAATACTTATGATACTGAAATTTGCGAGGATATGCAAAAAGAAAAATGTAATGACGGAAATACGTTATACTCACATACCGTACCGTACCATACGAGTATATCCGTCACACACCAGCTGTAACGTACCATCCACACCATTTGGATTCGTGGCCCTCCACTAATGTGCGGTTTCGTAGGAACTTCCAACTGAATTGACTGGAATGACCTACCTACGGCAATGTTTCCAGGTCGATACGACTTAGGTACCTTCAAAAAGCGCGTCTACCTCCATCTTAAAGGCCGGCAACGCACCTGTAGCTCCTCTGGTGTTACACGGGGTCGTGGTCGGCGGTTATCACTTACTATCAGGAGTATCAGGTGACCCGTACGCTCGTTTGCCTTGTCTTTATCCAAAAAACAATTTAAAAGCCAGAACTATTATTTCTATTCATGTAACGCATATATTTCAAGTTCTGGATAACAGCCAAGCTAATCGCTTTTAAAAGCACACTTTCCCTATTTAATCTGCATAGATATATTTAAATAGCTGTATATTTCCTACCAAGAATAAAAGGTGTTAAGAATTTATACCTTAAATAGAATGTATAAAGTACCTAGTATAAAAGTAGTAGTTATACAACATTTTCAAAGAGCTAAATGGCCTCTTTTAAAAGCTTTTAGCTGCGAGATATTCTATGAGAGCACCTGTAAATAACATATCGTGAATACTGAAAGTTCCGACAGCGAAGTTTTTTCAACTAATATACAGCACACTTTTGAGCGTACTCACAGAGTTTTGATTAAATATAAATTAAGATTAACTTTATGCAAATACTAATGCACGTTCTTGGTTCATATGTAAAAATGAATATTTTTATATGTAAAAATGAAATTTTTTGAGAATTTTATTTTACGGACATATGAGATGGAAAGAAACCAGAAATATGTCTATTTTTCTCACTCTTAGAGGAATTGTTCCAAGATGGCGGTCAGCATTTGGCATGTGACATCAACTTATGCTAAATCGACATTAATTTCCTTCATATTATTACTTAAAATACAAATATATTATTTAGTAAAACATTTAATTTTATTACGTCGTTTTCCGAGGTCTCAATAATATTGGAGATGCCTCCTATGAAGCTAAAAACTGTTTTAGTATGAACTCTATCCTATATTTCTACTTCTACATATTTTAACTAAGGAATACATCAATTCTCCATTTACGACAGCTGGTAGATTCATAAACTCAATACTAAGGTCTCGTGCTTCCGCATATATTAACTGTCCTATAAATTTATTTCATACTGTACCTACTATCAAACAATATCTCAACAACTCTCAACTCTCTCTCTCTCTCTCTCTCTCAATATTCAAATGAACAGTTAAATTTCAGTTTATTTCAAAGAAATATTATAAAACAGGTCAAGTTTGAGTCGGACTCGCTTACTGATGGTCCCGTACAAATTTCAGGGTCGTAGGTCAACGAGAACGTATAACTTATAAAAGTTGACAAACTTACGTTTGCGGGCATATGCACTCATTTTTTGTGAAATAGACTACAAATACATATTTGTAAAGATTATCTATGAAATATTTCTAAACTTACACTTTTCAAAATTTTTCCTTCATTTATTCAAAATTTCATAACTGGTATACGGGATGTACCCTATTGGTTTTAAAAATGCAACATAACCAATGCATAAATGCTCATATCTTTTGTTTCCGTTGATTGAGAAGCTGATATTGCATTCAATTTCTATGGTGCTACAAGGGACCAGTAAGTTAATTATTTGATATTAATTCCAGCCTCTTTTTACCTCACGATCCCGAGAAAAATAACTACTGACTGACAACAAATCCTGATTCCATAAGGATTCTGCTTTTACCTTTTGAAGTTAGGAACCCTAAAAAGCATTTTGCTTAATAATGTTAGTCAAAATTCGAGCTTGAAACAGTCTATCTGTTCTGTTCAGTTATTTGATTATAGCATTTCGAACGTAACAGTCCAACTCTCCACTAACATAGAATACGACATCTGTTAATAAATGTGACCAATCAAAAATGTTTTATTCAGTGAATAATTTAAGTTCAAATTTTGTTTCTTTTTTCAGTTTCCCGCTGTTCCCGCTGTTTCCCGCACATATCAGATAAAAGGGAGCCTAGTGTGTTTAAAACACGCCGCTTCCTACTTTCCGCACAATTCTGGAGGCATTACGTGATAAGGGGCGAAACTCTATGCCGAGATTTGCCTCAATACCAGAGCTAAAATATGAAATATTTAATTTCTTCCACCGGTAATTGGCCTCAAAATAATAGAGAATTTTTATTAATACATTACATTTTTAAATATATTTAGTTACATATAATAGCTGCTTACATCAGCTGAATTTCAGGTTATAAAAAGGTTATATACGAGTATGTTGATTAAGGTCTGTTCGACGAAATACGTAAAATCAGGTTCTCATTCAGTGATGAGATTTCGTAACATCAATTACGAAGCCTATCCTTTCATCCTAATAAGATGGATAATGTCTTCATCTGAGTTATCGATTTCATTTAATCTATTGGAGCATTTTCTTGGATCTGCCTCGTCGTGCTTCGGACTTAATTTGTACCCCTAATTTGTTACCTTCACCAATTTCGTTTTGTTAATTATATACTTTTTATATATTTAGAATAATTTGTTTAATATACGTTAGTTATTTTACTAAAAAACATTTATTTTATTCGATTATTATTATAATAATTGTCTCCAGAATGCGGTGGAAAATAGGGAGCGGAGTGCCTTAACACTAGACTCGCTGAGACTGCTACAGCGTGAACTTAAAAAAAAGTACTATTAATGAATTACATTGAATAATAATAAATTATTAATAAATTGCAAAACATAACAAATAAATAATCACAATCAGTAAATACAATACTCGATATATTTTTATTTCATTATTGAAATAAAAACGAAGAGGAAATATAAAGAAACAAAATGGCGGCAATCAATTGTCTCATTAGAGCTTGGCGTCAGCAGGCTAACGATATTGGATAAAGGCTCTTTCATATTATGTGATAATTTTATTTTATTTATGATAGGTATATTTATTAATTTTATTTATTAATTTATTATATAACAATATATTGCAGAGTGTATAAAACTTCACGCTATATTAATATAATTGCTATATAGTATGTACACTAGACTACACACTTGTTTATTGAAAAGAAGTTAGGGGCATGTGTAGTATTAGCGGGGATGTATTTATTTTATATATTGTTTCGCTATTCAATATCTTTTTTTAGAAAAGAGTACAGATAACACTATGTTCACTAAATCCCCTTTACTTACTCTAAAATGCAAGTGGTATGAAAATAAAGAAATAAATATTATAGGTAATTCTAAAATTACAACTTCAGCTTCACATTTCTTACGGGTAGAAAAAAGAAACTTCCGATTCCACTTTCCGATCAATTTAAAGACATTTCCTGTTAAGTCATTTCCTGTCTGCACATGGAAGATATATGACAAAATCTATTAAGTCTAAAATATAATCATTCCCCCGAGAACCCATCCTACAATCACATTTACAGTCAAAGCTGTCCTAACTACGTCACGGCCGATTTCATTAATAAGAAATACAATGTGTCCCAACCTTAGCTCCACATTCAATTAACATTCCTACGAATGTTACTCAAATCAAATAATACAATAATCCTGCTCAAAAAATATCTCGTGACTCATTACTCTTTATTTCATTTTGTTAATTTTATTAGTATTAATTTCTTTTTTGCAGCGTTCAGTTGAGTCAATCAAGACCCAATACTTTTAAAATTCTTCAAAATGTGGGGAACTAGAATGTCTTTACACTTAGAAACAACTTCACTTATCCTTAGATTTGATTGAAGTTTTCACTATTTTATTTTGGCTGTAGTAAATAAATAATTATATAGTTCAAGCAGGCGAAGCCTCGAGCGGGTCGCTAGTCGGAAAACAAAATTAGTTACACACACGTACAAAAGCACAATATATTGAGGCACTTCTGTCCTTCTATATCCACTACATCATGGCACTAAGTAAGTAGACATATTAAGTGCATATTTTACATCCAAATTTCGCAACAACTTCCATATCGTTACTGGAACAGCTGCTACCAGGCCTGGCTAGGCAGGCTCGTAAATCGTTAGGCTAAAGTTACCTTGTTGCTACAAAACAGAAGTTTTTCCTAAACGTTATACAGATTAGTAAACAATGTTCGTATGGGGCTTTGCAATTGTAAGGCCGCAAAAACGAAAAACTGAAAAAATTGTAAACGTTCATTTTTAGGGTTCCGTACCATAAAGTAAAAAATAGAACCCTCTATAGTTCGTCTGCCTGTGTTCCTGTTTGTAGTTCGTCTGCCTATCTTTCTGATTATCTGTGACGGCCATTTTCCTTAGGACAGCATGGAGGAATAAAACAGTATAAAAAATAAGCTCCTTAGTCAATAAACAAAAGATACGTTTTTTAAATAAAGATTTTATCGCATTTTGTCGCATATTGACGTGGGGAGCGGCACTTGAAACGTATTTTTTTCTTCTTTATATTAAAATATTAAAATTATCGAGCCATTTTCTCATTTCCCTTAACTCTATAATATATTTAAAACTAAAATTACTGGACGCAAAAGTTTGAAATTTGTCACGTTCATATCAGGTTTCTTAGGGAGCTTAGAAGACAGGATTTCGGGTAATTACACTTACCAGAAACGAGAACGTGAAAAACCACATGAATTTTAAAAATAAATAGATGTATAAAATATGGTTTTCAAAAACTAAAATAAAACAAGTAATTTAAATAATAGTCAACTTGTCCATTTTTATTAAAAAAGCAAAAAAATCTCTCAAAATGTAAGTCCTTATAATTAAACTCCCGAAACTGATTTTCCTAAGTAGCTTTCAAGTAAAGTATTATGGGCTTTCAATGCCGTAACTGACATATTTGTCACTGAAACACGAAGCAAAACTTCGCTTCTTTCATCCAACAGCAGTTCACCAACTTGGCTGGTGCAACTTGCATGTAAATTTAAAGTTTTCAAGCAACTGTGCTTGTGTAACTTTAACGGTTCACAGGTAATTTAAATATGAAATATACATTTGTGTATTAAAAGTAGGTATATGTGTAGATAAAAGTAATTAATTACATGTGGTATACAAAATTAGGGTAAGTAAGTTTAAGTAGTACTTACCGTTAACCTCCTGAATCCTAAAACTGGTTACGGAACCCTCGGTATGCGAATCCGACTCGCTAGTGACATATGCTTGATGATATCATATATATTTTTAAATTTGAAAAATAAAAGTGAGAAGAGAAATAAATTAAAAATATAAACTTTATGTAAATTATTATGAGAGCCTTCACGAATAATATGTGTTGATATTATCCGCGAGCTATTTACTCACAATTTCGTCAGGAACCTTAACTTAAAACAAATTGTATTTGCATAACTTAAGCGAGATACTCGTAGGTGCTTAAATATAGTAACGTATGAATTTTTAGTCAGTATTTTCTAAGAAGGTATGCAGTGACGTAGCTAAGCGTGGGCCTCGTACTTAAAGGGGCCTCAGACGTAAAATCCCCGAAATAAAAATCTATAACATGTTATTACATATTACTTTTTACAGACTGCCAAATAGCAATTCTCTCATAGCAGAATTAGTAGCAAAAATTGATTACGAATTTTTAGTAAATTGATTCAGTAATGCAAGAAGTCATTGGTAAGCAGAGATGGTTACCTCTGCCTACCACGGTGTCAGTGGGGAACAACGTGAAGCTGATAATTGACTTACAATTATAAAATGTAATATTTCACCAAGTACACGTTCCTCTACTTACTTACGAATATAACTCGTAATGTAAATGGATGACAGTTTGAGAAACATATTGTTAATAATATTAATTTCACCAAATCAAACTTGACTTCACAAGTTTTGATACAGCCGCCTAAATATTACTTGCATGTGAGCTCTCCATACTAGTTAAGTGGCAGGCGCTCACTTATGTCTAAAGATTCTTGGAACATTGCCACAAGTTTCCTTTTGATAAGCACCTCGTGATAAATTCATAGAGTGCCTAGAAGTACAAATGGTATATTATATTCAAATCTTGGTTACTAAATATACCGTTTTAAGTAAATAATTTAGCTTCACGCACGTAGCAGAGTAGGCAGAGGGAATCTGGGAACGTAGTGTTAAGTCTCTCCGTTCCCATTAAGACACTTTTGTTCCCCGCCAAATTATGTAGACATTGCGAGTTGAGTGGCGGAAATCATGTGTGTTTTTATATACACCTCAGAAATTGCTTAAACTGCTTTCTTACATCGTAATAGATCATTATCGATGTTAATATGCAAATATTTAATGTTAAATAATTATAAAATTTACAATCTTCACAGTACTGCAATCAAGGCTCAAGGCTGAAGTTCCCGGCTCACATCCGGAACAGATAAGCCACCCTTGTATCCGTTTTAGTTCAGGCCACTTGGCTCGCTATGCCNTCTTAGCGAGCACCTACGTCCTATAAGTAACTCCTATGCAAAATTTGAGATTCCTAGCACATGTAGTTTCTGAGATTTCGTGATGAGTGAGTGACCTTTCGATTTTATATATATAGATATTGCGTATATTCCGATATTTAAATATTTTTTATATAGATATCGTTACAAATAATATTTACATCTTAAATTTCTTCGTTTCTTTTTTTTGGACACAATACAACTGTTTCGGTATTCAATGCCCTAAACTAAATTCCCTTTACTTACTCTACAATGCAAAAGTGGTATGAAAATAAAGAAATAATTTGATAATAATATAATAGAAATAGAATATAATATAATAGAAGAATAATATGATAATTCTGAAAATGACAGCTTCAGCTTCACGTTTCTTTACTTAACAGGGTAGAAAAAAGAAACTTAATGTTAAGACACTCCGTTTCCACTTTCCGACCATTTTTAAAGACATTTCCTGTTAAGTCATTTCCTGTCTGCACATGAAAGATATAAGACAAAATCTATTAAGTCTAAAATATAATCATTCCCTCGAGAACCCAACCTACAATCACGTTTACAGTCAATGCTGTCCTACTACGTCACGGCCGATGTCATTAATAAGAAATACAATGTGTCCCAACCTTAGCTCCACGTTCAATTAACATTCGTACGAATGTTACTCAAATCAAATAATACAATAATCCTGCTCAAAAAATATCTGGTGACTCATTACTCTTTATTTCATTTTGTTAATTTTATTTGTATTAATTTCTTTTTTGCAGCGTTGAGTTCAGTCAATCAAGACGCAATGCTTTTAAAATTCGGCAAAATGTGGGGAACTAGAATATCTTTACACTTAGAAACAACTTAACTTATCTTTAGATTTGATTGAAGTTTTCACTATTTTATTTTGGTTGTGGTAAATAAATAATTATATAGTTCAAGCAGGCGAAGCCTCGTCGGAAGCCTCGAGCCTCGAGTCGCTCGTCGGAAAACAAAATTAGTTATATACAAGTACAAAAGCACAACATATTGAGGCACTTCTGTCCTTCTATATCAACTACATCATGGTACTAAGTAAGTAGACATATTAAGTGCATATTTTACATTCAAATTTCGCAACAACTTCCATATCGTTACTGGAACAGCTGCTACCAGGCCAGGCTAGGCAGGCTCGTAAATCGTTAGGCTAAAGTTACCTTGTTGCTACAAAACAGAAGTTTTTCCTAAACGTTATACAGATTAGTAAACAATGTTCGTATGGGGCTTTGTAATTGTACAGCCGCAAAAACGAAACACTGAAAAAATTGTAAACGTTCATTTTTAGGGTTCCGTACCATAAAGTAAAAAATGGAATCCTCTTGTAGTTCTTCTGCCCGTCTTTTTGTTTGTAGTTCGTCTACCTGTCTTTCTGTTTGTCTGTCACAGCCATTTTCCTTAGGACAGCTTGGAATCACATTGAAATTAATATGACAGTCCTTAGAAGAGTATGAAGACAGGATTTCGGGTAATTACACTTACCGAGGACGGAAGCGTGAAAAATCACATGAATTTAAAAATAAATGGATATATAAAATATTGTTTCCAAAAACTAAAATAAAATAAGTAATTTAAATAACAAAAAAGCACAAAAATCTCAAAATGTGGGTCCTTATAATTAACGTCCCGAAACTGATTTTCCTAAGTAGCTTCCAAGTAAAGTATTATGGGCTTTCAATGCCGTAACTGACATATTTGTCACTGAAACACGAAGCAAAACTTCGCTTCTTTCATCCAACAGCAGTTCAGCAACTTGGCTGGTGCAACTTGCATGTAAATTTAAAGTTTCCAAGCAACTGTGCTTGTGTAACTTTAACGGTTCACAGGTAATTTAAATATGAAATATACATTTGTGTATTAAAAGTAGGTGTGTGTAGTGTAATGTGTAGATAAAAGTAATTAATTACATGTAAGTAAGTAAGTTTAAGTTCACCTGCACAGGGGTTCTTGCATAACATTGCATAACATTCATAAATATCATAAATAACATAAATAAACAGAAAGAAAAATATAAATAAATAAATCAAAAATAATAAGATCGATAATATATATACAATAAGAAAAATATATAGTAAATAATATATATATATAAATAATAAGAACAATGAGAAAGTGAAATTTACTCATGGAAAAAGAAACTAATCAATAATCTACAAACTTCAATACTAACATCTGCTGAAAAATTTTGTATTGTTTATTTTATGAAATGTACTACTAACTAAAGAAGCAAGAAATAAAAGGCTTTTTATTTTATTTTTTATTATTTATTTTATAAGTAAGTTTAAGTAGTACTTACCGTTAACCTCCTGAATCCTAAAATTGGTACGGAACCCTCGGTATGCGAATCCGACTCGCTAGTGACATATGCTTGATGATATCATATATGTTTTTAAATTTGAAAAATAAAAGTGAGAAGAGAAATAAAATAAAAATATAAACTTTATGTAAATTGTTATGAGAGCCTTCACGAATAATATGTGTTGATATTATCCGAGAGCTATTTACTCACAATTTCGTCAGGAACCTTAACTTAAAACAAATCGTATTTGCATAACCTAAGCGAGATACTCGTAGGTGCTTAAATATAGTAACGTATGAATTTTTAGTCAGTATTTTCTAAGAAGGTATGCAGTGACGTAGCTAAGCCTGGGCGAAGTGCCTCACCCACGGCCTCGTACTTAAAGGGGCCTCAGACGTAAAATCCCCGAAATAAAAATCTATAACATGTTCTTACATATTACTTTTTACAGACTGCCAAATAGCAATTCTCTCATAGCAGAATTAGTAACAAAAATTGATTACGAATTTTTAGTAAATTGATTCAGTAATGCAAGAAGTCATTGGTAAGCAGAGATGGTTAACTCTGCCTACCACGGTGTGAGCGGGGAACAGCGTGAAGCTGATAATTGACTTACAATTATAAAATGTAATATTTTACCAAATACACGTTCCTCCACTCATTTACGAATATAAGCCGTAGTGTAAATGGATTTACCTAATTTATTAATTATCTAGACAGTTTGAGAAACATATTGTTAACAATATTTATTTCACCAAATCAAACTTGACTTCACAAGTTTTGATACAGCCGCCTAAATATTACTTGCATGTGAGCTCTCCATGCTAGTTAAGTGGCAGGCGCTCACTTATGTCTAAAGATTCTTGGAACATTGCCACAAGTTTCCTTTTGATAAGCACTTCGTGATAAATTCATAGAGTGCCTAGAAGTACAAATGGTATATTATATTCAAATCTTGGTTACTAAATATACCGTTTTAAGTAAATAATTTAGCTTCACGCACGTAGCAGAGTAGGCAGAGGGAATCTGGGAACGTAGTGTTAAGTCTCTCCGTTCCCATTAAGACACTTTTGTTCCCCGCCAAATTATGTAGACATTGCGAGTTGAGTGGCGGAAATCATGTGTGTTTTTATATACACCTCAGAAATTGCTTAAACTGCTTTCTTACATCGTAATAGATCATTATCGATGTTAATATGCAAATATTTAATGTTAAATAATTATAAAATTTACAATCTTCACAGTACTGCAATCAAGGCTCAAGGCTGAAGTTCCCGGCTCACATCCGGAACAGATAAGCCACCCTTGTATCCGTTTTAGTTCAGGCCACTTGGCTCGCTATGCCCCATTTAGTATTGAGGAGAGATTCAACCCTCTAATGATGTTGTTGATCTCGCTCTCGGATGTAAACTCTACTTAAGTGTGGACCAATAAAAGTTATTGTGTTACAAGAGGATATTAGGGAACCTTAAAATAAAATGAGGATTTTTTTCTATATGATAATTATAGTCTGTCGTGGCGCTGTGGCTCGAGTGTGACTGTAACGCGACTGTTTTGAATTTGATTTCTACTGGAGAGAATAAATTATTATTTATTTATTTTTTTTGCTTTGGTATCAAAGGAAAAGCGTGGTATTAAGTCCGGCACCTCAACACGCAATGGTTGGAAAAACCTTCCAATCAGGGCTTCCGCCTTCAAGCAACTGTTCCCGTTTGACACAATTCCACTGCTTTTATTGTCTTTTGCACTTAAATCTACCCACATTTACACGAGTACGCTAACAATAAAATAATATTTTAGCTAAATATTATTCAAGAACAGAATCCAGTTTTTATATACATATCTACCCTCAAAATATGGTTTCCATTAAAACTCTTAGTAACAAAAAGAGTATAACAAAGCAAGCGGCACAATGGACGCGTGGAAGTCACAGATGCAACGTTAATAGCCGCATTGTTCGCACGCACTGCCGGACGCTGTAATAATGACGTTCATACAGACAGACAACTTATACTTCCTCTACACTTACAGTTTTTTATTATATTTACTATATCGATATAAGATTATTTATTTAAATATTATTTTTTATGTGGAAAGTAAACGAAATCCAAAAATACCACATTGCCCCTACTAATTGCCGACGTAAAAATGTTTTTATAATCAACACAAATATAATAATAATCAACACAAATATATCAAAACACCTGGTTGCTATATTAATTTAATAAAAATACATGGAAAAGATATCCAAAATATATACAAACCCCAAAATTCAATGTAAACGTAAATTTAAAATTAAGATACCGAGCTCAGCCATTAATTTGAAAATTTAAATATTTGTAGAGTCTCTACAAACAGGCTGAGGCGAGGCGAGGCGAGGCGAAGCGAGGCTGAGCTTGGTCCATAATGGGGACAAGGAAACGACTCGCAGATGGCAGTGCTGCTCTGCTAATAGACGCGCTGTTTAGCGAGTGCGAGCTTCCGGACCGGCCGAAGCGGAAATGGTGTCTCCCTGTAGACAACCTTCATTTCCTCTGGAGTCCTTTGCGTTTATTCCTTGGTTATCAGCCTGTGCTTAGATTATAAGGATTTGTTGAGTTGTTAATACTACATCTCTTGTATAGTATACTTTTACTTTAATAATTTTCTTATATGCTTAGCATATCTAACCAAATATTCAAAATTCCATACAGTTTAGAGATAAACTCAATATGAAAAAAAAATGTTATGATAATTTTTATTCATTTACAATATGCCCTTTTAAAAGCAAGAAACATAATAAAACAAATATTTATAGCATCCATCATAAATATGCAGAACCACTTCCACTAATTAGAGTGAAAGGAGAGAGAAAAATAACTTAAAACAATTTTTCCGTTCATAAACGAGCACCATTCGTGTATCAGAATAATTTATCTAAAGCACCGTAATTTATGCAAGGAGGACGCGCCTTCGAATGACATTTTTTTTACTTTTTACATTAAATCCTTCTTGTTTGAAACGCGCCAAAGGAACAATAAAGCTCGGCGAGAATGGAAGACAGCGGGATCGCGACGGGTGTTGTCACACGTTTTCTCACAAATGAATGTCTAGCTCAAGATCCAAGGACCCCCAGATCTACGTCATTTTAGCATAGCTGAAATTTTGAGGATTATTAGTCTTATGTGTAGTTATGACGATATGCGTACTTACAAAGTTGAAGGCGGGGCACATCTCTGTCTGGGAGGATAAAAAAGCCATCGGATTCATCTAGGTGCTTATAAGGAGTCTTGAAATAGTCCCGTAAACAATATTGTTAATTTTACATATATAGTAAAATTGAGCTCGAAAGGAATACGCCGAAATTCATTTGGTTGACGCTACCTCCGAATAAGCACCACTTTCAAGTTACTAAGTAGGTACGCATACCGTATTAACTATAATTATACTGTGAATCATCAAAATTTCAGCTTTGCTAAAATAACGTAAGTCTGGGGGCCCTGGGCTCTCAGTCTAGTCGAGCTCCCAGCGAGTGTCTAGTGAACAGTCCATTGTCATAGATGACTTTTTGTTTGTTCATTTAACAATGCATATCGACTTCGATTACGGAATAGTGGATGTTTTTGTAGGTACGTAACAGCGTACTCCCCTCTAACATGGTGTGATCTTCATTCTTCATATTTGAGGTGGGGTGCCTTCGAATATTCTACAATGTATGACTAGTTTCGCTCAGTTTTTATTTATTAGGGTTCCGTACTTCAAAAGTGTAAAACGGAACCTTTATAGGATCATGTTGTCTGTCTTTCGTCTGTCAAGACCATTTATCGAGATTGTGTGGAGGTATCAGGCGGATGTTAATTTCCATATAGGTCTACGGTCTCTTGGAGCACAGAAAAATTCTAGCATCTAAATCAACGTAATCAAAAGATACGAGATTGTATGCACCGATTCTGCTGCATTTTGTATGATCCGCGTAATCAAAACCTATAGATATGCAGTTATGGAATTGCACACGAAGTAAGAACTTTTAATACAAATAAAGAAAAACAAAACAAAAAATGAAAATTTATAGATATTTTATAGAAAAAAATATATTAAGTATAAACTTATATTTGCAGTTCATTTCATACGAAACAAATGCATATGCCCACAAACTCAAGTTTGTCAACTTTTTGAAGTTTTACTTCCCGTTGACTTACAATCCTAAAATTGATACGGAAACCCCAGTGGGCGAGTCCGACTCGCACTTAACCGATTTCATTTATTTTTATTAAAATACTCGAAATACATTGGCCTTACAGTTGTGTACGGAAACAGCCATATACCGAATAGGCAGTATTCCAGTCGACGGAGTTTTAATATGAAAGGACGAGAACAGATGGCGCAAATGAGTTCGAATCAATACTATTTTTGACAACAGTCAATCTACTGTACGACGTACGTACAAGTTTTATTTAACTTTGGCAATCGACTTCAATTTAAATCCAACTACCTACCTCACATTTTTATTGCATACCAGCTTTTTATAATATATGTACATTTATTTATAATAGGGTAGGCTGAAGGAACCTTGTTCCACAGTCCGTTCCCCACCTTCGAGGTGTAACGTATTGAGTGGCTGAACTTTACATCGTTCCATTGCCTTAGTACCAGAGCGAAGAAATGACAATAATAATAAATAATAACACATTCCCCCGAGAGGTAATCGAACCCACACATGTCTTAAGAGTACTTATCGATAATCTATGTATATAAAAGGACTTGTCCTCACTGACTGAGGTTTGACGCACGCACAGCCGTAACCGCTGTGCGTAGAAACATGAAATTTGGACAGATGTTTACTTTCGTAATCTGGACATCCACTGGACTCCCTCTTGGTTGTGTTGAAAGTTTGTATGGAAAAAAAATTAAATCGACACCGTTTTTTATAAAATTTCAAGTTGAGACTCTTAAAAATATTTCATTGAACACGTCTTTCATGGTTTATTTGAATTCACCCCTAAGCAATGAGCAGGCGAAGCTGCGCGCGTCGGCTAGTTTTATAATTAATATTTACTATAAATAAATCTTCTAAATATCACAATAGACTACTATAGCAACCAGTATTGCAATATATCTTACTTATACAGATCCGAAATGCAGTAGAGCAAGTGACAATGTTCGTCCGATACCTACCTACTTTGCCGTCATAGGAGGATTTGAGATCGGAAATCGGGACGCTCAGAGAGAGATATTCACGGAATTATTCTATTATTTCCGAAATAGGTAAACCAGAGATAAGCGCCTTATAGCTGATACTAAATTTATGATAGGACCTAAGTAATATTATCTGTTATTTCGTTTTTTTTTCAGCTTCACGCTGTATATGTAGAGGGAACCTAGTGTTACACATTCCGATTAATTTTCAAGGCGTTGTCTGTTTCCTTGCCACCAAAAAGAAGGAATTATATTTTTTATAAATAATAATTAAGTCCTCGGTCATCGAACTCACAATTCAAAACACACTTTTCTTGTAAAGTTTCTTTTTAATTAATAAATAATTTTCAATTCGATTTAAATGCGCACACTTGTCCCACTTAGTTCTAGATAATACCTTGTACTGAATTAAAAAAATACAAAACTTTCATCTAACCAAAAATGTGAATATAACTAAAATAATTCCAGTTTACCGCGAAATGATACTATAACATTAATTATAAACATTATTAAAATTATTTTAATTATAAGCATAATAAAATTTCCAAAACACCAGAATCAGTACTCAGGTGGACACGGCAGCTAAAAGCAGTTCCCTGTTCAGCTGCTACTCCGCGAGCACTCATTTATCACCAGTCGTATACATGCCCCTACATTAGGGTAAACTGCTATGTTTTATTACTTAAAACATCCTGTTATATAGAAATTTAAAGGCAAGGACAAAAAAGGTGAAAAACAAGAAAAAGGTGTGTTTTAAATGATATATGACTAATTTTAACTCTTTTATAATAAAATATAAGTTTATAAAAGTGAGGCCGTAGTGGCGCAGTGGCACAAAAGTGTGACTGTAACGCGACAATTGTGGGTTCGATCCCCACTCGAAGAAGTGAAATATTTATTGACGTTTATATTTCCATTTCTTGACTCTGATGTCGAGCGACTCTGCCACTTATCACGCTTTGCCTCCAGAATTTGGCAAAAAGTGAAGAACGGAGAGTTATAACACTAGGTTCCCTCTGTCTACCCTGCTGTGTGCGGGATACAGCGTGAAGCTGATTTAATTTGATTTTATAAAAGTTTATTGCGAACTAAAACTCTGTTGGATATAGTAGATAAAAGCGAATCCATGTAGAAGCACCGCATGAGCTGGTATACATTTATCAACAGATGTTACAGCAACACGGTTAAACTCCATCATTTTATAACGTAATATAAAATTTAATATACAAAATAAATGTTAGACAAAATTTTGAACAAAATTTATTAGCGAGAGATTGTGGAAGCGGAAGTGTCTTAATATGACCGGAGTGTCTAAACACTGTGTTCCCAGATTCCCTCTGCCTATCCTATGTGGGGGATACAGCGTGAAGCTAAAAAATAAATAATAATAAAAAATAAGAGATATATTACATTTTTAAGTAATATCTTAAAATTAAAACAAATAAACAACGCTTTCGAGTGTTAATCTGATAATGGTTAATAATAAACCAACTAAAGCAACACTAAAAGCTCGCTAAAGTCAGCTTCAATCCCTAATGAAAACTAAATACGAAATCTTGTGAAGAGCCCCACAAATACAGTTCTTTGTTGAAATTTTTCAGTAACGTCAGAATAGGCGATTCCGGTTAAAATATCTACATTTTTTACGGGCTTACTTGAAACGACGACGTAAATCCGTGCTCTGAAAGCCCGCCCTCACCATTTTCCTCTCGTGTGTACAGTGTACTATTGAAAGAGTTATTCCAGCCCCACGAAGAGGCACAAAGAGGCTTTTATCGCGGGGGCGGACGCGCGAAAGTGCCGCTAGCCGAACGGAATCCGGCACTACATGAATGCTGGTAAGTAGGTTAACGTATAATACGGTAATTTAGTCAGGAAATGTGTTTAAATACATTTATACATTGATTGGCAATATGGCTATCATAATAATATATGGCTATCATATAATATCATATCTTTATATATTTTCAAAATAAAAACTTGACACAAAAATTTGGATTTTTAACCGACTTCTGTAAAAGAGGAGATTATTAATTCGACTGTGTTTCTCTATCTTAGTTACCACAGAACTTTGGACTGGGTGTTGTGTGCTGTTGAAATCATTTTTTTTTTGGAAGTAGCCTCCATCCTCATCTCAATTCACCTCATCTATCTCTTTTTTTTCATTCTTATTGGTACTTTCAACAACTAAAATTATCGACTCACCACAATTCGACACGACGAAAACGAGGAAGTGCCAATTTTTCATAGAATCCGAAATAATAAGCAATAATAAAAAGTAAATATAATTAAAATTAACATATATACGTAAAAATAAAACATAAAATCATTAAAATTAACAAATATTCATCAAAATATATAGTTTTGTACATACATTATAAAAAATTTTGAAATATAAAACGATTTTATTATGAAACTTCTAGTTTATCACTATACGTGTTTAGCATTACGTCGGTCGGTACGTCACGTCGTGTTTTAACCGTTGTATATCTCAACAGCGGTGCTTTTAATACCACTTAGATAAGCCAAGTCCCGAATTACTGAGATAGGCTAATGTGAATCATTTGCTTGGCACCGCTTGCATACATGTAAACATTTTGCATTTACCTATTCTCATATAAGAATCTTCACGTTTCTGTATATTATAGCTTTGTATATAATTAAATAACAATTTTAAATTTAAAATTTAATATGAAAGATATTATAACTCTGTGACTGTAAACGCGGCAGGTTTTGAGAGGGGAGGAGGTTCGATTCCCATTCTACTTCGGTCTGGCGTTGACGCAGCGTTAATTTCCGCTACCCTGGACCACCACTTTTTATAAGTGTATAATTATCACCCAATTACCAAAATATTGTAATTTATATTCTACATACATAATATATTAAACGACAAAGAAATTCCGAATAATTAATCAACTAAAAATATCTAAGAACAAAACATAATACAGCACCTACAGCTTTTAAGACTAAAAATTACTCTAAGATTTTACGAAATACAAAGAGAATTTATTACACCCTTAAGTATACTCAGTTAATGGAAACGTAACCTTTTATTAAAGGATCTCCTAATAAAATTTTAAACGTTATATATATTTCGGTACTATCTAGAACTTATTTTATCAAATAATTTTCGAAAATGTGACGCTTTTCCATAAAAACTGATACATTTATAACATTTATTTAGACCAGTCGTGGCGGTAGGGTACAAATGTGTGACTATAAGCGAGACAGGTTGTGGGTTCGATTCCCACTTGAGAAAACGAAATATTTAATATATTCTTTTTCTCGCTCTGGTATCTAGGTAAAGCGTTCAGTTCTGCTACTCAACACACAATGCCTCCAAATTTCGGCGGAAATTAAGGAGCGGAGTGTCTAAACACTAAGCTCCCTCTGATTACCCTACTATACAGCGTAAAGCTGAAAAAATTATGAAGCTAGTGTCATGACTATTTTATAATAAATTTCTCATAAGCCTACATTTTCGTTTGGTACACGAGTTTGCTTTTAAAATATGGATAGTACTCCTTTAGTTGCGTACTTTGGTTATACTTACCATCAGGTAAGTGAGTTCTTTGTATTTTAAATAAAAATGAGACAATACCAACTTGTGACGTCGTCATGACAGAGTTCATAAAAACCTAAAATGTACCCAGGAGGTATGTGGATTTGATTCCCATATAGTAAAATATTTATATATGTAATAATGTATCTGTTTACTAAAAACATAAAATTTGTGTTTGTAAAACTAAAGATATAAGTTTTTTATTTGCGTAACCCTGTATCCCGCACGCAGAAGGGTAGACAGAGGGATCCTAGTGTTAAGACATTCCGTTCCCCTTTTTCCTCTGATTTCTGGAGGTGTTTGAGGAGTGTTGGAACTCACGCTTTGCCTCAGAACCAGAGCGACGATATGAAAATATTAGATATTGAATTTCCTCGAGCGGGAATCGAACGCACAACCGATCTCGTTTACAATCGCCTCAGGGGCACGACATGCCTCAAGATAAAAGTTCATTATATATTAATATAATTAACAATTTCTACGTAAGAAAATTGCTTTAGAGAAATAAAAATTGCGCCATTACTCAGGCCAAGTACATAATAGAGCATTTAGGGTGTCGGGAAAATACTTCTAGTGAAGTTTTATAGCTTTTATTGTTTATGTACGCGCGGCCCATTTTATGTGAGTTATTGGTAGGTATACGGTAAATATTTAATTCTCTGTTTGCACCAATATTTTATACCTTTTCAATTTTATATCGATAAATCTTTTTTTTTTTAATAATGTATAAACATAGGTCATTCGAGGACGTTAAGGCGCAGGGGCATAGAGAGAATTCTTCTTCATTTCATTTCTTCGCTGTAGGAACAAGGTAAAAGACCGTCGTTGAGTTCCGCCACTCATCACGTAATGCCTCTAAAATTCGACGTAAAGTGGGTGGTAAATAAAAATAAAATAAAAAAAATATCAATTTAATTTGTTAAGTAATAATTTAAGTGGGAAGATTGTAAAGAACCTCTACAAAAGGACATAAAAGATAGTTAACTTCTTAAAGAAGTGATTTTCCAATATGTCGAGAGGGCTTAGACGCCCGGACCCTCTTGAGATGGCTGTAACCTGTCATTGGCTTGAGTACAGCGGATTAACTAAATATAAAATATTATTTCTTAATACTTTCTTATATTAAAAGAAATTATTTATATATCAACAATTTTAAAAAAAATCAGCGAAGGGATGACAGAGTACCTTAACACTACGTTCCCTCTACCTACCCTGCTACATACGGGATATAGCGTGAAACTAATAATTATTAAAATAATAATTTTTCATTTCAACACAAAAATATGTATCTGTCTGTTTTTCATTTATTTTCATAATGGCAACATTAAGAAAATAAATGAAATACATTAATAAAATACAAAAAGCTTGTTCTACGTAATGGCAACCCTACAATTCGGGAACGTGTGACGGAACACGTGCACTCTGTCACCGCAGAGCGCATATTAAACTACCTGCTGACGAAATGTATGACGCTGCCTAAAGTTTGAGGACATAAAAACTGTTTTCTTTTGCTATATATATAGCATAAGGTAAAAAAACATTTAGAAATAGATTGTGGGTTTGAATCCCATTCGAGGAAATTGAATAGTTAATATTTTTATTTTTTCGTTACGCCACCGCCACTCATCAGGCAATATCTCCAGAATTCAGCGGAATATACGCCCTCTGACTGTCTTATTACATGCGTGCGTGCTTACGGGATACAGTGTGAACATACTCATAAATACTTTTATTTGAGTATAACTGAAATATAAAATTTTCACGATTTTTTCATTAAAAAAAATCTTACACAAAGGTTAAATAAATATTAAACTAGTAATAAAATTATAACCATGCACAATATAAGAAAAAAGAAATAAACACATATATTTCCCGTATATTTTTCTCAGACCTGAGATCAACTAGCTTACTCCCCATCGCCTGACAGCTTTTGATGGATGAAGGTTCTAGTCTGCTGTAACGCGTATTGGTATCTACATAATGGAACTGCTATTGTGGCTGGACTTGTTATGTGATACTGTTATAGCACATGTACTATTAAATAGAAAATATAGTACAGCATAAATAATGCCATATTTAAGTGGAAATAGTAGAAATGAAAATATAAATTTTAGACAAATATTTTATTTTCTCGAGTGAGAATCGAACCCAGAACCACGAACCACACACACTAGCGCCCCTGCGCCACGACTGGCCTCAAGAAATTTTATAGTGGAGCTATATATATATATATATATATATATATACAAAAGATATTAATTTAGAGAAATAAATAAACTTTACTGAAAACCATATATTAAGCCAAACATGGGTCTTCACCTATAAACTTTAAGACGGGTCCTAAAAACGGGCACAAAAGATCGGAAAAGGTCGAAGTGCATTTGAGGTACATTTACGAGGATGTAAAGATAGAAATGTATGTTATACTTCCGAATAGGTTCCGAATCTAAGTAATATACTTTCATAGCAATGATTTGCATAGATGTTTGTTCCACTTTCACGCAGTGTCCTAACACTAGGTCCTGCCTAACCTGCTGTGTGCGGGATACAGCGTGAAGCTGATTTATATAACATACATGGAGGTCAACGTAGCGCTGATTTTGAACGTGATGATTTTGAGTCGTTACTCGAGAAAATCAATTATTTTCATTTTCCCACTCTATTAGTTAATTGTAGCGTTGAATTACGCCACTCAACACCCAGTGTCTCGAGGGGAAAGCTAAGAACGGAGTGCCTTCTTTTCTATGCTATAAACAGCATAAAGTGCGAGACGTGCATGAAAACTATGTAGAATCTTTAGATTGAAATAAAAATAACTCTTTGTAATAATAATTTACAATGGAGAAATAAAACCTTCATATATTTTAC
>JAKRZM010001002.1:116816-150683 GCA_036379175.1 Heliconius cydno galanthus | reverse complement strand
TCTTTTCAACTAGTAAATATGCCAAAAATAGGCATCCTGTGAAAAAATAAATAAGTGACTACATTATTAAGGACATATTTGTGTTAGTAGTCTATATACATATACATGTACGTATATAGGTATAAGTTATAGACTTTATTATTTACTTTTATTCTATTTTTACTATGACTTTATTATTTTTAGTGTTACACAATAGCAATTTCACTAAAAATCAATTGTATTATTTAAATTTTAGAATAATAATTCTCATATAATTTTAAAATCGTAAAGTAATTAATGTAACGTTATACAATTTTTTACTACAGTGAAATTTCAATTTTTTCTCAATGTATTGAGTAAAGAAGTAGAGAAAACTGAAGTAGGTTTAGTCACTCATTTTTTTCTTATTTAGTTACCTTTCATTGCCATATCTGGAAGAAAAAGGGGGGAAATTATTCTAACTACTTATTGTTCTTTGTAAGGATTATAAAATGTTAGTTTTATAATCCACATAGATATATTTATTAAATAAAAATAAAACGATATGTTTTCTCTAGTACGGTCAGTGTATCATCCCTAAGCAATGCGAAACCTATAAATGAAACAAAGGTTAAGAATAAAATCACATAGATGAGTAATATATTTATGTAAAATGACGACACTGTGGAATGAAAGGAATTTAAAAGTTGTTTTTATTTTCATTTCTATTTGTCAATGGAAACATTTAATTGATTTACTAGTGTAGATGGATATTACAATATACTCCATTTTATTCTATTTTTCTTTTCCAGTTATCCACTCTCATAATAACATGGCATGTACGCCTGTACATCAGTATTATCAGAGTACCCTCTTCCTTACACCACCGGTGTTGTTGTCAATTTGTCTTCTTGTCCTCGCCAAGATACTAACTAGATCGCATCAGCAGTTTAATATGAATTGGAAAATCCACTTGTACGATGATATGCAAGTCACGTAATTCAGCCTTAGGATCTCTATCAAAAGTGTTTTATTCTATTTGTTCAAAAAACTGGTACTGGTGGTTTTGACAGAACGGCTTAAATTATAAGTATCTTAAAAGTTACAATTAATAACATATTGAGATAAGTTATATTGTGGAACCGTCGTGGCACAGTGGCGTGTGCCTATAATCACGATGGTTGTAGGTTCGTTTCTCACTCAAAGGAATGAATAGATAATATCTATTTATTAATATTTCAATTTAATTAAATATTTTAGCTGGTTACAATGCAAAGCGCGACGTTGAGTTCCGCCACTCAACACGCAATGCCTCCAGAGTGTCTTAACACTAAGTTCCCTCTGCCTACCCTGCGAATAAGGGATAACAGTGTGAAGCTTAAAAAAAAGTTCTATCCATTTTCTATACCTACATATTATGTTGGATTTACATATATCTGACATATAAATAGCAAACTTATTAAATATTTGATGAACCTTGGGAAAGTTTAACTACTTTGACATTCTATTTTAAAGATATTTTACATAAACTAACGCCCACTTATTTTAGTTCAGAAAATAAGTTGAAATACATATATACCGTGTATTTCTATAATTGTACGGATTCTGAGGACGTACCTGGACTTGAACTTGAACTCTCTGTTGCCATTTAAGAAATGCAGACAATCATGTTAATTAAGCTAAATTAAANATATATTTTAATAAGTACTTGAAAAGATTAGTAGCACAGATTTAAAATTACTTTATTAGTATATACTAGTTATTAGTATATACTATTTTTCACATTATCTTAAGTGCAAACATATATTATATGAATAATCCAGTAGTTAAAGCGGGCGAAGCCGCAAGGGGGTCGCTAGTATTTTATAAACACAGTATTGCTATTTTTATAAGCTTGAAATATAATTAATTATTAACATATGGTATCATTGTTTTATGAAGATAATAGCAATGAGTAGAGTTTTATCACAATTTATCAAGTTTATCTAACCCATTCTTGGGTTTTTTAAACCTTTTTTATAATTTGGAAAAGAAATAATTTTCGCTCTACGAACTCGCCTAGCTAAAGATAATCCGACATTCCTATAATCTAAGTAACCATCGCCGTCGTCGTAGTCTTCTTTGTGCCTTGCTTGTGCTTCATTTTCCAAAAATTGTTTTCTTCGGTCTACTGCTGCTGCTGCTTGAAGGTGTGGTTCACATTCGTCAACTCTATCAGCTGGTGCACAACCCCTACTGTCTTCATGAAAACCCGTGAAGTTTGGACAAACTAGACGACGTGGCACTCCGTATATACAGATGTAATAAACTTGACAGGATGTTGGTGATCTGATAAGAGAGATTTTGTTAAAGAGAATGTTATAAAAAAATAATAATTTAAAAAATATTAATTATGCCCTTGATCGCATATATGAAATTTGCCTTTTCCTTTTTCTGTTAGGATCTTATTTGAATTATAATTTAAATGTTTTATTCATACCTATAAAATCCATAACTTTCTTTCTTGTCTGGACACTTGAAGCCAGCGTAACCTGAATAGAAATAAAATGTAAATATTACTATAACGATATTTTTATTTTACAAGCCATCATTAAACGTTTTTTTTTGAGCTTTACGCGGTGTCCCGCATGTAGCAGGATAGGCAGAGATGGCCTAGTGTAAAGACACTACGTTGCCTACTTTCCGCTCATTACTAGAGGGAATGACAATAATTCATTTTGCCAAGTAATTTGGAACTCATAACTGTGCGGTAACAATCATAAGCCGTACTGCTGCACTACTACAACCAGGACTTAAACTAATTAATTATACAAGTACCTTCAGCATCACACTCCGGCACTTTATGGGGCCAATCACATCGTAAGTTGTCTGATCTGAATGCAAGGCCATTAGGACATTCAAAATCGTATCCTTCGCCAAATTCACAGATCCTGAAGCTGCTACAGTTATATTTATCTTTTAGTTTATAATAACCAAACTTAAGCGGACATACTCTTGACATGTACCTTGCTAAAAATAAGTAAATAATCTATATATATAAAATCGAAAGGTCACTCACTCATCACGAAATCTCAGAAACTACAAATGCTAGGAATCTCAAATTTTGCATAGGAGTTACTTATAGGACGTAGGTGCTCGCTAAGACGGGAATTTGCAATATTCGAAAGTTTGTATGAAACTTCGTTACTACAAATGCTAGGAGTCTCAAATTTTGCATAGACGTCACTAGGACGTAGTCATGGAGACAGAAATTAATAATAACATAGTTCACGCGGGTGAAACCGCGAGCGGGCCGCTAGTACATTATAATAATATTAATGATTTTTACCCGACTACGGCGAAACAAAAAGGAGGGTTATATTTTTGACTGATATGTATGTATGTATGTGATTTGATCTGTTTCCCCGTAGCTTCTAAAATATTTATCATAATTTGACAAATGTGATATCGTTGAAAGTATCTCAATGGTGAATGTGGCGCCCTAGAGGGCAAAAACTACCACGTCACCTCACCCTGTGTACCATCTAGTAATAATACTAGAAAGAGGAAGTGCACGACAACGGCTGACAATTTCAGGTGATAATATTTTTTTGTTTCATACTTTTTCGAGCGTGATTATCAGTAGTTGGGTCTTAGTTTTGAATTGAATAAAAAAAAATCAACTTCACGTCGTATCCCGCACACAGCAGGGTAGGCAGAGGGAACGTGTTTCGTTTCCCACTTTCCACCGAGGTCTGGAGGCATTGTATGCTAAGTGGCGGCTGCGTTTTGCCATGACACCAGAGTGAAGAAATGACAATATAAATTTAAATAAATGTTATATTATATTGTTATATAAACAAATCCTCGAATGGGGATTGAACCCACAATTAATCGCGTTTGCAGTGCCCTTTGTGCCCCTGCGCCTGGCCTCTGAACTTAATTTTTATAATCAATTTAACTTTGAAAGATTCACAATTGTAACATACTAAATGGCTCGTGTGTGCAGGGGACGTCACAGGAATATTGACATGGTGTTTCACTATCAGCGTTTTCAGGATCGAAGTGTAATCCCTCTAAGCACTGTAAGCTTGTAGCCTCTCCGTTCTGTAAGATATTTATATAAATTATGAAATCGAAAAATATATATATTTTTTAATTTGGATTTCAAATCCGCGACTCTTTCAGTTTCCAAGATCGAGAGGCGCGAGTTTAAATCGCATTTCCTTGCCTTCCCCACTATTTGTCGTATTTTTGAGATATTGCGTGTTGAGTGGCGGAACTCACAGAAATGAAAATATTAAATATTTCATTCCCCCAATAGAGCATCGAAGCCAGAACATTCCAGCACCACGCCAGCCATTCAATAATATTACAAATGTATCGAAAACCTCACCTTACATTCTATATATTCTTCGCAGCTTTCAGGAAGAGAAGACCTTTCAAATTTCTCTGTACAATTGTAACTATTTACATTTTCTTTATTAATATATGATAATTGATAATAATGCTTTCGTGAAAAAATATCATCATTTTCATTATCGATAGTAGAGGTGTTAGACGAGTTTCCTTCGTTAGTCGTTGTAGAGTTCTCGCTATTTCTTGTTAAAATATCAGTAATTTCAGTTACATTATCTTTTAAAGTTGCCGTTTCAGTGGTGGTACTAGTTACAATTATATTAGTTTTCTCTGTTATTGTAGACATATCGATAAATATAATTTTATCCTTATCAGGTTTTTCGTGATCTTCACTTCGATAAGTCCATAGCATTGGCACATAACCTGAAACAGACCATCAAAATCAAAACACAAGCTAATTTTTGTAGTGAGTGCAAATTTTTCAATTTAAATTAATTTTACAAGGTTAAATTTTTATTCTTACTTAGATGTTTTTTCAGCTTCACTCTGTATAGCAGGTTAGGCATAGGGAGCCTAGTGTTAAGACACTCCTCCCTATTTTTCGTACGCATTGCGTGTTGGGCGGAACTCAACGCCACGCTTTGCCTCGACACCAGAGTGAAGAAATGAAAATAATAAACGTAAATAAATATTTCGCTTCCTCGAGTGGGGATCGAACCCATAACCGTCGCGTTACAGTCACACCCTTGTGCCGCTGCGCCACGACGGCCACTATTATTATTTAATCTTATATTTATTAAAGCTTGATGCATTCTACTTGTTTACTCATATTATATTGTTAATATTATTCATTTCCATCACATATATATAATAAAATCTATTATGTTCAATTGAATCATCATATTATGCTAAATTAATTATTATTTTAATGTAAAAAATATATACTTACAACCTACATAAATGAACACTATTCCTATAAGGATTTTCATTTTAAACACGACACAGCCAATTGGAGTTTAAAGCAGAAATGGTTCGTCTTATAGAAGTTAGCCTTGGAAAGTTAAAAAAACTATATTATTACAAATTAAGTATTTGTGGTTTGCATTGCACTGTTACTACTCATATGAAATGTATGAATAATAATTAACAAACAACTATATACATATAGGGGATACATTACTCACATAGCAAGAAAACAACATCTTGGAACCTTTGTTGTTAAGACACTCCGTTCCCATTAGGATACTTGTGTCCACAACTTTTCGCCAAATTTTGCCGCCGTATTAACACTAGGTTCCTCTGCTTACCCTGCTGTGTAAGCGTGAAGCTGATTTATGACGGCAATATTATATAAAAAATAATATTAATAATAATTCAACTGAGTAAATTAAAGTTTTGGAATTTGTAATAACAAGATTATATTTTCCTGTTTTTTTCCTGTTGATTTGCATTATTAAAACTTTAAGTTTCATTTGTAATATTTTGTATAATTTAATATCCTTAAATGTGAGTGAAGAAATGTATAATCAATGATAAATAGTAATGCTCTGAACAGAATTGACTGAAAGTACTTACTTAAGCTAATATGTAATGAGTCAGTAATCACTTCCTTATCATAATATTTCGTCAGGAAGTTCAAGCTGAGCGTTGCATTTGTAGTAAATCTATTTTTTGTAAAAAATTACAAGTTTTTTTGTTGTTTGTCAAGCTCTTTCTTTTTTACCAATATTGACGAGGTTATAAATATAACATATGAAGTGCGCCATTTAACTGCGGCCGCCATTTTGAATTTGCATTTTTTTATTATACTGTATTTTACTAGCTAAGACCTTTAATTTGTTACCCATGACAAGTGTTTTCAAAGAATATAAAATTCGCCATTTTATAGCGGCGGCCATCTTGTGTTTGTAATATTATAAACTAGTATTATAATGTCACCAGAACTAAAGGTATATAGATAATTTATATCAAGGGGTTAAATGTTTAATTAAAAAACCTACAACGAAGTCAACCTTAATAAAAATGTTTAAGAAAAAAAGAAACACTTTTTCTCTGTAACAGTTTAATAAATTCAGTGCAAATGAGACGATTGTGTTGTCATAATGAATGCTGCACACGTAAAGTGTAGATCAACTTCCTTATCTCGGGCCGCTACCTCATCAGCATGCACCAGGCGCGCTGTCTGGAATGTTGCGGTAATTTGGGATTTCGCATCGTGGTTAAAATTTCGAAGTTTATTGGCCGTAATTGTTTTTTTAGTATTCAATTTTATATTTTTTTCTAAATTAATTAATAGGTTTTGTTTGCACATTTTTGGATCTTTCTTTAATTTAACTGTAATTCGTCGCTGTCTCTACATAGAAGATATGATATGATGATTTGTATGCAGTTGAGGTCAATGGCCTTGGCTTGGCCTTTCAATGTATGGATATTGTCTTTAAAACAAAAAAGTATATTACTAAAAAATGGAAAACACAACTAAAAGAAAATTATTTGATTTTGATTGATTATTCAACTAGAGTCAATATATGCAAGTTAATATTAGGGCTTTTTATTTTTATAAAATTATATAACTTTTATTACTCCACTCCTTTAATATTAAAGTTGAAAAACTATAAAAAAATGGTAAATGTAATGTTATATTAAAAATAAAAAAAGAGGTAGAAATATTTTTAATTCTTTTATTTCCAATCGTAATGTTACCTGTAGACTTTTATGAAATTTACCTACAAGGTAAAATTCTTAGCGACCTTATTTAGTACACATTGATAAATACATTTCAATAAATGATCACATTGAGAGACTTTATAGGTTATTGCACTTATACACTAATAAAAAGGCATATTCGCCTTTAAAGTGAAAACTCACCACATGCGTATACCAAAACCAAACCCCATTTTTATTTAGGCTACGAATAAACTAAGATAATATAATCGAAAGAATAAAATACAGTCATATATTTAAAACTAAAACTATTCTGAAATAGATTCATCTAAAGCGTATGTATGTATAAGTAGATCTAACCGCACAAAATGAAGACACCATTAAAAAATTACATTTTTATTTAGACAAACTTTATTTTTTTAATTATTTTACATTATTAAAATAAATGACAATAACATTTGACTATAATTAAAATAATCATAAAAGCAATATGTTATTGTTTGCTAATAAACTGAATATTTTAAGTGATAAGTTGATGTTGCAAGACAAAAAAAAAATTGTTAAAATTGAACCATGAACTTATTTCTGTTAGCAGTATTTTGTTTATTTTTAAATAATCTGTAAAAGAGTGACTACAGATTCACCTTAAATACTGTCATTAAGTATGGACATAAGTGTGACACCACACTTGGAGACATTCAATAAGTGTTAAACTTTATATATACATTGAATCGATATAAATATAATAATGTATTTATTTGTTTAACACCAAATGACGCACGGCTATAAGAATCAGAATTTTCCTAGCATTAAAAACTAAACTAAAATTATTTCCTATACTATTTCGAACGTGGTGAGTTTAATCACTATTATAAAATTATCATCACTAGTACCATAAGGCCCGTCATTTTACAACTAGCATGTAGGCTGTATATAAACTTTGAACATTCATATCAAAGTCACTTAAAATCTATATATATATATATGTATAATAGGCGCATAAATAACCTTACAACAGTATTATAAATGTTGACTTAAATATGCACTTTTTGGAAATTTCTTGCAAGCAATATGGACTTACGTAGTATACGGTTATTGACTTAATATAGTTTAAAAAAATGCATACCAGGAATATTTCGTACGTTATACGATTAAAATGATCTATCATAAAATTATAGTCACCCTAAGTATCTTACAGAGATTTCGGTTTCTCATCATATATTATGTATAAGCTAAGTAAAACAAAAACTAGAATAGTCAATAAATCACTGGCTACCGTAAAGAAGCACTTAAATACTAGAGTCAAGTGTGCCTTTACTTGCACCGAGTATATAACGAAAGTTACATACAAACATAAAATCAAATTATAATTAGTTATATACAACTTAAATTTAACATTATTCGACTTCATTTGTTTTTCAATATAGGCCTCGCGTAGGAAGAACAGTCTAGGAAATTCGGTTTGACCATATTTTTGGAATCGGAATAGCGTATGATTAATACAATACAAAATACAATTTTAGTATAAACGTACAGGCACTGTGTTGCTCGCTTCAAAAGTCAGTGACACGGATTCGAGGATTTCATTGAATATTGTCTATGTCTACGTTATTTATATACGAATAATAGTGATATGTTTAGTTCCGAGTCGACACAATCGGTAAAGATCTAAAAAATAGAGGCGGACGTGCGCACCCTGTAAAGCAAATGTTGGCAACACTGCTTCCCGTTATCTCAAAAGCGAGTGATGTTACAAAATCGATTGCTTGTTTAATATCGATTAACTTTCACATTAAGTTATATTCGAAATATGCTTTATGTTAAATGTTGCAGTTAAATAGTCCTGCCACCTCAATCACAGTGCACACCCATTTCGGGTACCGAATAATATTTTGAGCTGTGGCATAATAATCGATTTTATGTATAGCGATTGTTTGCCAGCTATCGCGTCCCTCTTGGCATTTTTCACGTAATGTTTTATGCCGGGCTTGTGTATGAGGAATGCGTTGTTTAATATCATGAAGTCGTAGTCCTTCACGCAGAGCACGTAACCCTGTAATATAGAAAAAGTATCGTTAAATGTTGTATATCTAAAGCGAATGATTATCTAAATTTAAAAAAATCAAATTAAATCAACTTCACGCTGTATTCCGCACATGGCAGAGTAGGAAGAGGGAATCTAGTGTTCAGACACTCCTTTCCCCACTTCCAGCCGAATTCTGGCACACGCTCGAGCATACTATTTTTGCTGGTGTAAATCTTAGTCGGATAATGTAAACATTAGCTATATAAATGTATATTTTTGAATGCGTCGTCTGGTCCTTTAAATTCAATTAAAATAAAAGAAACAAGCATGAAAGCTCTAATCTCTACTAATTTCCAAAAAATAGTATAATCTTATTAAAAATATTTTACCTGTGTCATTTTATCTTTCTTGCCTTCCCAGCTGAGCCGCTCGTCGTAGTATGGATCTTGATGTGTTCCTATAAATATCGGCTCCCAATGCACAAACTTCCCGCGCCGCTTCCCAACGTGGAAGACGTCCATTTCTAAACAAAATAAATATAAACATTAATAAATTAATGATAGTTATCTAAATAATTATGTTGTAATAAATTACTTACTTTTTTACTAACAATGAGTACTTAAAGAAATAAACGAACCAGAACAAATAAAAGACGTAATTTCGCTTAGTCTTTACGACTTTTAAATATTTAAATACATACTTCGCTTTTGACAATTATTTTCATAATTCTTTATAAAATGACGAATTCTTATAATTTATTTAACAGATGTAATATTCAAGGATATTTCTTGTTTTATGAATTCACGTGGACTAATTTTATAATTTCTCTAATTTATTTAACACACGCATATACATACTTGTATTATTAAATAATATTTTTTACAAAAAAACCCAACTTCGAACAGTGAAATAAAAAGTTGAAATTGAATTATTCGTCCATTTGTTGCGTGCATGTTTAATGCACATTTTAGACTTATATCGATAAGCTTTGTTAGACTTAGAGCTAAACTTTAAATGGGACCACACGGGAAGCACCAACTATCAAATAAAAAAAGCATAATTAAAATCGATCCACCCAGCCAAAAGTTCTGAGGTAACGAACATTAAGAAACAACCAAACGAATTGAGGAGCCTCCTCCATTTACAGAAGTCGGTTAAAAATCAAATATTTGCCAATACACCGCCGATTATATGAATAAACAATGTATATAAATAACAATTAAATGGTAGACGTGGAAAACTGGCGATTTTGCAAATTGGCATAAGAATAGAGCCAACCAGCTAGTGTGTCGCGGTCATTGAACCATAATACGCAATTAGAATGCCCCATACGACCACACCATGCTCTTTATGGTATAAATAGCTCACGACCGACACCGCGAGATTAATTGGCAATGCATCGGAATTAAACACGCGTTTACGGATCGACCTTGTTTCAAAATACTGCAGTCTCACTCAGTTTTAGGGTTCCGTACTTAAAAAGGTAAAAACGGAAGCCTTATAGGATCTGTCCGTTGGACAACATAGTGAATTACAAAACTTATATATATAGTTCATTACATAATGGTGCATATGCGATATAACTTAATATTTGTTCTTCCCGATCATCTTTATAAGTTGTTCTTCCCGTCGAACCACAAATGAATCCTGAAATTGGAACGGAATCCTCTGTGGTCGTTTCCGACTCGCGCTTGACCAATTTTTTTGTTAAATTTATATTCGATAAAGCACGTCAACACATTCATATGCACATTTTCAAGATGACAACACAAAAAAGTAGAAGAAATTTAAATATTAAACAACTAATTGGCGCATTCGTCTGACGCGCCACATGTGACGTTTAAGCTATTAATGTACGATGTTCACCAGAAAGTATACCGTGAGAATACTTTAAGAGTTAACAAATGTAACACGATATTATTGCTTAGACGGGATTCGCGTGATCTTAGGTCGTAAAATGCTTAATTTATCCGTATTATAGCAATTACTTAGTTAAATATTTTATTTATAGATATAAGTACTTTTTGATAATATTAAGAATCTTTTTTTATTTACGCCTTTAACATTCATTGTCATTGAATAAGATGATGTTAAGAGGTGACATTATTTCTCTTTTCAACATGATGCCTCCAGAATTTGGCAGAAAGTGAGGAGCGGAGTGTCTTAACACTAGGCTTCCTCTGCCCACCCTGCTAAATGCGGGATACAGAGTAAAGCTGAAAAAAAAATAACACTTACGATTAGTCTCTGGTGCGTTCATCCATTGCTGCCCTTGGGGTATGTTGTGGCAGTTGGGACACACGAACTTATGAAACGGAATGGCTGTCTTGTTTGCCAACATCGTTTGTAGCTCCGCTTTTGTCGATGGCACCTGGAAACGAATATTTTACATTTTACATTACGTTTACATTTTATTTTACATTTACGCTATATGCCCCTCATAGCAGGGTAGGCAGAGGGAACATAGTGTTAAGACACTTCCGTTCTTCATCTTCCACCGATTTCTCAAGGCATTGCGAGTTGAACGTTACGCTTTGCCTCGTTACAAGAGCGAGGATAAGAAAATATAAAAAAAATCCTAATCCTTCCTGGGAGTCGAACTGAAAAGAAAATATTTGGTACCCACCGTGGAAATAAAATATCAATTTAATTTTAACGTGGCAAAGCGAATTGTTGAGCTCCGCCACTCAACACCTCCAGAATTCGGCGGAAAGTGGGTAAAGAAGTTGTCTTAATGGGAACGGAGTGTTTAACACTAGGTCCTCAGATTCCCTCTGCCTACCCACCCTTCTATTTGGGGATACATGGTGAAATCATCGTGAAAAAAAGATGCGGTTCTCCTGTGCAAATGTGTGAATGTTAATAAAAAATCTGGCATACAAAGTACTCACTTGGACTTTGGCACCGACTTCAAATATGCTTATAGGAAACACTCTAGGCTTAGTGGAAGTGCTTAATGGCTTAGCGTTTCTGGCAATCATGTTTAGGAACCTGGGTACTAAATTAGGACTAGGATATAGCTCTATATCGGATGGCAGAATAAAGTGGGTGATAGCAGCTTCTCTAGCGATGTTCCTGGCGACGTTAACTGGATACAGGAGGCTTTTCGCTTTCATGTACGTGGAATTGGCGTTGACGTCGTACGGAGGTTTTGCTGTGCAGTTGTATGGTGTTTGGAGGATTGTATCTGGATTTGGTATCTGTAATGAAATTTACGATAGTTGTATTATATAAATTTGTTATTTATTTTTGATATATTCTATATACATTATAGATAATAATATTATGTATGAATCTATACTCAATTTTAATCTCTCCACAATTTTGATATAAGAATGGCGATATTATATAAATGGCTATATTTCAGTCCGGTATAAACGTTTTGTTTTAAAAATAAATACTGCTCAAATTTTATTTCCATTTTTACAACCTTGTATCAAATGAGGCCAATATCCAAAGCCCCAAAAAAGGCACATATTAATTACAAATTTATTATATTAAGAACTTATACTAAAAACTTACCGAGCTGGGTATATGCTTATTGGAGAAGAACACGTGGAATGTCACAAACTGCTTGATGAGCTCGTTGCCCAGACAGTCACGCAAGTATCTGATGCTGTTCACCGTGGGGCCCATGTCAGCTCCTGGCGCGTGAATAGCGAGACTTACTGGAGCCATCCACCTGCAAAAAAAAAGATAACATAAAAATTTATAAAAAAAAACCGTTTCACGCTTTTCCCCGCAAATTTTAACAGGTTAGGTAAATAGTAGATATAGGTTAGTGTTAAGATAAGAGCTTAGTCCAAAATTTGTATATATATATATATATATATATATATATATATAAATTATTATTAATAGTATACTAGTGATCGAAGAATTTAACCAATATGTGTATAATCTATATAGATAGAGACCTCAAAATAAAAAAAAATAATTCTGTTTTCTATAATATGAATCGATAACTATTTAAAGACGATGCCCAGATAATTAATTTTTAATATCCATATCATCAATTATATGTTTACTCGTACATGTTCTCAAACTAAATATACATTTTACATATCAAATTTTCAACAGGTTTTTAAACAGCCATCTTATAAACCGAAACGTTCCGTTACATCTTTGCAAAACTGGAGCAATTTTAATTATTTTAATTTTAAAATATAAACTTGTTGGTGCGGAATAAACTGTCGTGACTGTAAAGGAATCAATTTTGTTTTAATCAATATAATGTTGTCAGTCCCGGGCGAGTGGGTCGCGTGTCTAAAGACATTTGCGCCTCTTATAGGTCGCTTCAACATCGTCAACGAACTACGCCTACGAAACTAACTTAACTAACTGATTAGTTAGAACTTAGAATCTAGAAGTGAGCCCCTTACACACCACTAGGGCTACAAGCGAGTGACTGTAACGCGACGATTGTGAGTTCGATTTCCATTCGAGGGAATAAATTATTATTTATTAACTTTTTTATTTGTTCGCTCTGGTTCCAAGGCAAAAGAGTAACGTTGAGCCCCACCACTCGAAAATTCGGCGGTAAATGGGGAACCGAGTGCCTTAATAATAGGTTCCCCTGCTTAACCTACAATATGAGAAATACAGCGCGAAGCTGATAATGATGATAGAGCTTAGTAGATTCGTAATTGTTTTAAATATTTTTCAGCTTCAAATTGCTTCTGGAAATAATTTAATGTCTTGGAAATTCAGTGTCCATTTTTCCCAAGAATTCGAGACATTGCCTGTTGACTGGCGAAATTCAATGACGTATTATGTCTGACTAAGTAAATATTATGTAATGTTACAGAATAATATGTTCAATCAATACTTGTGGTGAACATTGGCGAGCGATTTACCAACACGAGCTATAACATATGTAGGTATATTATTCTAAATTTAGTTAAATAAAAATAAATTTATCTTAAATGCTGACAAAATCTATAAAAGCAATAAAAATAATAATAAAATAAAAGATATTTATTTTGAATATCACACATTTAATAAAGCTATAATATAAAAACTGTTACATTTAAAGGAACATTCAGACATGACAAGCCTTTAAGAGTAATGGCAACGTTAATTTGAGTGTTTATGAACTATAAAAGAACTGCGAAGTCGTCGTCAAGACTCTATTGATGGGGTCAGTCGTAAAGGGGGTGAAGCTGAAGTGTGCATCGTCGCGTTTCCAGGTCACGAACCTCCTGAAGACACGGAACATTGACAGGTTTGTTTTCGTAATTACTATATATAATATGATAAGGAAAAAACAAACAAATAATAACTCGAGATAATCGATTCAAGTCCAGCATATAAGTTTATGTATTTAGATATAATTTTTCAGCTTTACATGGTATCTCGCACGCTCTCCACTTTCTGTCAAATATTAGAGGCATTGCGTGGTGAGTGGCGGAACTCAACCCCGCGCTTTGAAACAAACGTCGACACCAGAATGTATAAATTAATAATAACGTATATACTTATTGTGTCACTGTTTATCCTTTCTCCTAGATGGCTAATAGTTAATAATATTTAAATTCCAATCAGTAAAAAATATCAATTAATATTAAGTATTACATTTCTTTTCAAATATAACGCGGCCTATACCAAGGATGTTATATAAATAGAATTCAATAGCGTTGTTTGTGAGATGATCCATTTTCCTGTTTTGAAACATTCGCACAAAGATGGCGTTGTTTTGTGTACCTTTACCGATAATGGATGTCTATTTCTTGGATATTGCTTTACGTCGAGACGCCAATATTAACATTGAAAAGAAAGCTATACCTACGAAATTAATTTTAGTATTGTAGTTAAGTGTTATACTTATTATTATTTTTCTATATACGTATTACGAAAATGATATTTAATCTGTGCTCTATTATTACAAAATTAATTCTCTTTTGCTTAATCTGTATTAAATATCTTATCTGTACTCTATACGAAAAGTTTAATTAAGTCAAAATGAGCCGTTGCCGCCAACCAGCTCAAATTATAGTTAGAAAAAAATATATAAGAAAAATAAAAAAGCAGGTAACATAAACCTGGATTAAAAACTGGTAATCTAAACTTAGCAAAGAAGAATCAACAAGATATGAGACGTTTCAAAGCGATTGTACAACGATATCCACAAAGTAAACATTTCGTTAGTCCATAGTCCATACATATTTGTAAAGCGTCGACGACTCTATCTGCGACAACACAAACAATTTCACCTCTTCTGCACACTTTCGCAGGTAATTCTAGAAATTACTACTAAATAATGACATGTGATTACCTCTGCAGGGGAAACACATATATAGATAAACGTGTATATTTGTTGTTAATGAAAAGGAATTCTCAGAAGCTAATATAAGATTTTATTGGCTTTGTAGGTATGTAGGAAATATAATTAAAATACAATTCTTTTGTAATTAATGTAAAGTAATAAGTATGTTAGTTGCGGTTGTTTCTTTTTTTGATTGTACCTAATTATTATCGAACTATACCTCGATACCTTCACGCGATCTCGAGATAAGTGTTGACAGAAGGACAGATGATAAGTGATCCTGTTCCTTATAATATTATTTTTTTCCTTTTGAGATACGGAACTCTAAAAATAAATGAACGACAAAGATACTTTGAAGCCCTCGTGTTATATTTTTAATGAATAAATCAACAATTGTTTAAATTCTCAAAACCTGAAAACAACAAACTAAATTTCTAAGTATGCTTTCTTTACCTACTCAGTAAAATTAATTACGCATTATCTTACTATCTCAAAATTAAAATGTAAATTTTAGGTCCAAGTGAAAACAACAGGAAAGAAAGCAAGTAAAAAAATTAAAAAAAAAAACAATATAAAACGATATAATAATAATAATAATATCCTGCCATCACTCAACAGGCACGGGACAGCTACCAGCTAGCCTGCAATATAATTACTAGAGTACACAGGTGAGGGGGGAATAGGGGGGAAGGTGAGGGCAGACGTCGCTATAGCTATTTAAAGTTGGGGCAGTAGGTGGGTACTCGTATACTGCGTGGGGTAGAGCTGTTAGATCAATAATCCGCACCTTGCTCATTTCTTTCACAATTTGAGGGGTTGGCTAATTAGAATATTTATGAGCGGAAATACTTTTTTTAATGTAGAAAATGTTTTATATTTTAACGATCCTTATCTATTAACCCCTTTAGATAGGTAGGAGTAATAGATAAGAGAGCTTAATGCTGTATCCTGCACATAGCAGGATCGGCAGAGCGAACCTGGGAATTTAAGACCCTCCCTTGCCTCCTTTCCGCTTAATTTTGGAGCTCGTTACCAGAGAGAGAAAATATGAAATATTTAATTGCCTCGACTGGGGATTGAACCCACAACCTGTCGTATTTACAATGTCGCGCCTACGTCCCTGCGCCACGTTTGGCCTCAACCGTTCTGTACTCAAACGACTTGTAAGTATCTGTTCTAGATTTTATGCAATTTATTTTTGTTCAAACAAAAAAGAATAAATACCGTACTTGCTTACAAGGATTAAACGTGCATGTTCCAGATACAGTCTTATTATTGGAAATTCTACGTATTATTTCAACACATAACAGAACTGTGATGCAAATGATGTAACTATTATTAATATTAATATATCCAAGCATTAAAGTTAAATTTGCATAATAAAAGTGTTGTTTATCGTGTTGAGAGTGTGTTTATCGCAACTATTACGTGTAATAGCAGTGATATTACGGATCTACCTCATCATGGAAATTGATAGCGTTTTCCATCGACGGTAATGGAATTTTACAAAAAATATGGTTTTTTTTACTGTTACAAACATAATTTTAACTGTAGTATTACATTAAATGTTAATACATTATTATATTTATGAAATTAATTTGTAAAACCTAACCTTCATATTTGCAATTATTTTTTTCCTAAAAAAATCGTGGCAAAGGGGCACAAGCGTGTGACTGTTTACGCAACAGATTGTGGATTCAACTTCAATCAAGGAAATATTTAATAATTTCAACATGCAATTACTCCAGAATTTCGTGCAAAATGGGGAGCAGAGTGTCTAAACACTGGGATTTTTACACAAGATTTCTATCATAAGGCAAATAAGTCTGTGTTTGTTTTTCCAAAAGCTCCAGCAGCCCTATTACATAAAATTTCTAATTAACTAATGAAATTAGTCTAAAAGCTCGACAAGCGACCATATTTCATCATTGCAATGTATCTCACGACTGGTTCCTTGCCAAGTAAATTATAATTATTAGAATTTAGATTTAGTATTAGTTAATTTTGTTGCAAATTCACTAAATTAATAACGTGAACTTATGTTTAATTTTTTTATTCTTAGATACAATTAAATTAAAGATGCTTTATTATTATGAAGTATGTAGGTATACTGTTTGGAACTATTTTCATAAGAGGTATAATTCGAAATGTTCTACTATGAAATAATATATGCAAACTTGACCGACTATCGATTTATTCACATCTTTTATTTAAGTACGCCGTCGTGGCGCACGGGCCCATGGTGTGATTGTAACGTGATGGTTGTGGGTTCAATCCTCACTCGAAGGAATTAACTATGATTTATTCATATATGTATTTCTTCGCTCTTTACTCAACATGCAATACCTCCAGAATTCAGCAGAAAATAGGGAACAGAGTGTTTTATCACTATGTTCCCTCCTATCCTACTGTGTGCGGCATACATCGCGGCGCCTAAAAAGAAAAACCTAATAGGTACAAACAATCTTCAAAAAAAAAAGTGTAACACATACATAACTTCTCTAGCACTAACAACTTATTAACAGCCGAACGTTCAAACAGATCTAAATATAAACGAAAAGTAAACCATTTTTGGGGTTTTTTTAAGAGGTTAAGAAAATAATCAGTTCACACGACCCCGTGGTTAGCACTCGATGCGCTCGTGGGACCCGCTGTGGAGACTGGAGTCAACAAGGCTATGTTTAAGCGTCTGGGCATTGTTTTTTTAAACAAGAATACGTTATACGAGTTCGGTTTACGTACGACTATGTGAGTTACTTGAGGCTTATTTTTTTTTGTTGCCTTCTAAGTAGCATATTATAAGTTGACCTTAAGACAAATTATAATAGAGAGCATAGAGCAGGATAGGGAAGTAACCTAGTGTTTAGATACTCCGTTTCTCCGTTCCACCGGGGAAATTCTCGGTAATCACATTTTTTTTTAATATATTACATTATACGTCGAAGCTTAAAGACTAAAGAAGGACCCCATGTCTGAATTCAAGCTTCAAAGTTATTCACGGAGCATATGGGAATATATAATTAGACATTTTCATTAACAAGAGGGGAAGAGCGCAATATCTACAACAACAACAATTTACATAAGTTTAATTTTCAACACATAATAAAATTTAAAATAGGGTAACACATGAGGCCAGTCGGGGCGAAGGGGCACGTATTGCTTCTAGAATTCAACGGAAAATGGGGAACGCAAGTAGCTTAAATGAAACTGAATCTACATTTGGTTCCCAGGTTCCCTCTGACTAGATTCAAAATATTTGCTTAATTGTAATCTAACTAGCATTCGTGTGTTGTAAATTGTAATACCATTGTTATTTTTATGCGCGATGGACGCAATTACGCGGTACGTAAACTCAAATGATGATAAAACTTTACAATTACTTTTATAACGCGAAACAATGTAAGCTTTATGCGGCACATCGCGTTTAAATATTCCATTTACGACATCAATTTGAAACATTTAAATAAGATTTATTTTTCAGTTCACGCATGTTTAATCATAAAAATAAAAGGTTAATAAAATATCTTTCTTTTATCTCATAAAATCTCAACAAAGCGAGAAAAACGAGATTTTAAGTTTTACAACCATGATTATAAAGAAAAAAACAACAAAATAATTAACTATATGGATAAGATGCAAAACTATGTTAGTACTGAAAATTAAAAAAATAAATTAAATCAGCTTCACGCTGTAACCCGCACACAGCAAGGTAGGCAGAGGGAATCTAGTGTTGAGACACTCCGTTCCCCACTTTCCGCCGAATTTTAAAGGCATTGCGTGTTGAGTGGCAGAACTCAACGCCACGTTTTGCCTCAACACGAGCGAAGAAATGGAAATTTAAACGTAAATAAATATTTCACTTCCTCGAGTCAGGATCGAATCCACAATCGTCGCGTTACAGTCACACCCTCGAACCACTGAGCCGCGACGGCTACATAAGTAAAAATAAATCCAAAGTTCTACATTATAGCCAAAAAACCTTAGCTCCTCAGGCTCCTCAGCTCAGTTAAGGAAAACAACAATTCAAATAATAAGAAACTCTATTATAACGATATTATTATAGCTTTATTATTATGAACAAGACCATTTACCCATGCATTTAGCACGCAAATCCTTATTATTCAACACGTTGCAGCCATAAATCCATTTAACACCGATATAAGTCCAATTGTCAATGCCATCACGTAGTGCAGTGATAGCGACTCCCCGCGGCCGGCGCCTAAGTCGGACGTTCGAATACTTGTCCATATATATACATATAGACATGTGAAATATATATATATATTAGATATATATGATCAATACGTTTTCCCTATTTTGTAGCAGTTAGTGCTATATTATTCCGTTTTATGGTTTTTCTTGCGTTTTAGTTATGTTGTGGACGTTGTGGCGGAGAGAGAGACTATCGAACTTTAAGCCGAACTTCTCTCAATAAGAATAGCTAAATTATTTTCGTTTTCCTGTTTTTGTAGATAAAATAGTCTTGAAAATTGGACGTTGAGTGAGCTAGGGCACTTATGTGGAAAGGTGCGTAAAGCTGTTTCAGGAAAACTGTTCTTATAAATATGTAAATAATCTTTTCTCCGAAAGCGGTTTACCCTATAGAGACTCAGGCACTTGACAATCTGTTATTTAAGGTATTAATTAGTTAAAATTTAAATTTAATTATTCCTCAAACTGTTCCTAGTGTCTGTCATACAGCAAAAGGCCAAAGTAAAAAAAAAACTTTTTAGTTGATTACTTTTATAAAAATAAAGTATATACATATTTTCTTCTTTCATATAAAATATTTTCTTTAAAATGACATGTTTTATAAACGTTCTAAATAAATTAAATGATTTCGCAGTGGGCGTTACATTTTTAATGCAAACTTCAAATATTTGCTCCGTATATATTTTGTGCGCAGTCCGATAAGATAGGACGTTGTAACCTTTAAACGTTATTGTGTCGTTTTTAGTTAGAAATATTAGTTTAATATCATTTAGGTATATTTATATTTAATTATCTATTCTAATGAGCAAGAATTTTAGTGCGAGGCACTTCAAAATATGCAAAAGACACTTGTTTTTTTTCAGCTTCACGTTATATCTCGCTTAAAGTAGGATAGGCAGAGGGAGTCTGGGAACCTAATGTTAAGTTAAGACTTTTTCAGTTTTACAGTGCATCCCGCAAATAGCAGGGTAGGCGACGGGAACTTAGATACTTAGTATTAAAACACGCCTCTCTCGTTCACTTTCCGCTGAATTTTCGAGGCACTCTATCTCGCTGCGCTGTGCCTCATTACCAGAGCGGAAAAATGAAAATATTTTAATATATAATTTCCTCAAATAGAGATCGAACTCACAACTGTCGCATATACAGTCACACGCTTGAGCCTCGGCGCTACGAGTAGCCTTTGATGATTATATTTAACCGATTTCAAAACAGAAAGAGATTATCAATTTGGCTGTATATTTTATTTTATTTATTAAAAATAAACTTAAAAAATCTTGAATTCTAATAAATCGATAGTATAAACGGATTAGTTCTGTGAGTTAACATGAATGATGGATGGGGCTGGACCCTCTAAGCTTTTTCAATGCCTTTGGGAATGCAATTTTGTATACATGAGAATGTGCTGTAAATATTAAACAATGTTCAATATGAGTTGTGTGGCCAGCATTGAATGTAATATCTACATTTTTTGATAGAAAGAAAAACTAGAACTGGAACGCGACGGTTGTGGATTCCATTCCTCGGGGAACGCCACTCAACACGCAATGCCTCCAAAATTCGCGAGAAAATGGACAACGACATGTCTTAACACTGCGTTCCCTCTGCCTATCCCCCGGGATACAGCGTTAAGCGCTTAAAAAACCAACTCACAATAAATTTACAAAGAATAAGTTCATCAAATTTTAATCATAAACTTAAAAAAACACTAAATAAATAAGACAAAAACAGTTATTACATGTGCAAAGAACTTAAAACACCATAAGCTAATTGTTGCCATAAGTCGAAACAAACAAAGAAAGCACTTCCTAGCACCCCGACAACAAAGAGTATCTCCAACTCGTAACATCACAATTAACTTGTGAATTCTCACAAACGATAAATTTAATTTCACGTTCAAGTGCCCGACCCACATACGGATAAGTACGACCGCAGTCGCTATGCAGATTTTTTATTATTATTATTATTATATTTTCACGCTGTATCCCGCACACAGTACGGTAGGCAGAGGGAACCTAATGTTAAAACACTCCGTTCTCCACATTCTGCCGCATTCTGAACACATTGCGCAAAACTCAACCAGAGCGAAGGAATGAAAATATAAATTTAAATACATTAATAATTCATTTCCTCAAATGGGGATCAAACTCACAACCAGTCGCGTTCCTCAACGACTGGCCCCAAGACTCGTTACTCGGATAACTGTACAAACATACTGAGATGGTGATTCCGTAATGGGAGCCGCACTTGGCGACTCATCTGGGTTGACCGCAAGGCCTTTCGTTCTCCTTGCACCTGTTTCGATGCTACTACTGCATGTAGTACGTACTGCGAGTTGTGACCGCAATTCGATTATATTTTTTAACCAATTTTCTTCTATATAAATACGTAAGCTAATAAGTAAGCATATATTTATATTTATTGGTAAAAATAAAAATTTGAACGTAGCGAGATTTGAACCCGCGCTTCTTGGAAATCATCCAAGCACTCTAACCAACTAAGCCATATGCACTCTAACCATATAAGTGGAACTTTGTAAAAATCTTCCTTAAGAGATGCTAGTTACACAAATAAGTTGTTATCAGCATATAAGAATTTCAACGTAAACGCAGGTTCAAATCCCGGTATATTACATTTTTTATATTTCTTTTTTAAAAAGTTTTTTTTACCTAAATGGACCTTATTCAGAGTGTTTTTGTCAGTACCACTATTTTTTTCAACTTGTAGTAAATATTGGCCTTTAAAATAAATACAATTACGTTATTTTAAGAGCAGTAATTGGTTATATTAAATGTTATAAATTATAATTCGATAATAATTCTTAAGATTCTTAATTGATCCAAAATAGCTCGCGACTGACGTAAATGTTGCTGATGCTAAAAATAAAACTGCACAAAACAAACATAAACAATATGTTAATTTAAAAAAAAAAAAAATAATTTTAAATAATATTAAATATGAGAAACTTTCATTGAAATTTCAATAGCATTAAACTATTCTCGGTTAGTAAATGCAAAACTTAAGATCATTATTAATAGTAAATGGTAGGTAAGTAGGCAGATAAGTGGGTACTTAAAATTATTTTTATGAATTATACATTTTTTTTATATTAATAATACGCTTCCGGTAAGTATTCAAATGTGGAAGTACTAAAATAGAAACCTATTTCGGAATGACGCAATGTACCTAGTGTTAAGACACTCCGTCCCCATTAAAATATTTCAGTGTCCCACATTCCACCGAATTCTGGGATAACATTTGCCACTTTACATGCAATGCCTCCGGAATTCGTTTTTTTGCCACGTTACCAGAGCGGGTAAAGAAAATAATTAAATATTTCATTCCCCCCAGTCCGAATCGAACCTACAACCTATCGCGTTTACATTACGCTTGTGCCTCTACCCCACGCCACATCTGCCCACAACGTAAACCAATACGGACTTCAAAATCTCATCAAACGAGATTGTACCAACTGCGGTAGGCCTGTGGAACCTCCATGCCAGTTTCCTGTTCTAAAATCAGTCAAGATCATTTGCGGGAACCTAATGTTACGTCATTAGTAATCAACTGTGCCGCGCACAGAACGGTCGGCCCAGATCGGGTTCATTAAAATAAAACACACTTCAATTTCGTGCCATCTCGTGGCGTCTCATTACTCAAAGTCAGCATTGCTCACGCGAACTGCTGCTTAGTTTTCGTATTGCGGTTAGTTGAATTCGTCTATTTCTTTTTATCGTATATTAATTTTTGGTTGAGTTTCTTTTTAATAATTAGAGTATGCTTTTGACTGGCAAGTCATATATTAATTTTTTAGTTGCGTTTTTGCTCCAAGAGAAGAATGATTATCTTTTTGCGAACTGCAGAAACAAAAACAGATGTTTCAAATAATTTTTAGTGCTAGTAACGCAGAGATTAATGTGGTATCTTCTTCTTCTTTTTCTTCCTAGCATTAATCCCGGCTTTTGCCGGGGTCTGCCTTCCTACTGAACCTACTCCACTTTACACGGTCTTTTGCGTCCTCGGTGGTTAGACCATTGGCTCTCATGTCCTGCATCACGACATCCAACCAGCGCTTCCTTGGGCGTCAGAGAGGTCTCTTTCCGGGAAGTGATATAGCAAAGCACTTGCACTTGCAAGGCATTACATGTAGTATATAAACCTGTAATGATTGACATCTCAAAGGAATATACCCATCTTTCTTATATAGAGAAATTGATCAATGTGAATTTTATTAGACTGGCGCTGAGACCATTTGGACCTGAAATGCAGTCGTGACTGTACGAAAGCATAATAACATACTTGTTCGTGTAGAATTATTGAATACATTTCTAGCAATCCCTGCTTTGAGAATTCTTACTTGGAAATTATGTTTTCCACAGATTACATTAGGGTCTCATTAAAGAAATAAGGACAGAACTAATTTCAAATATATGTTTGTTTGATTTGTGAGAATGGATGTTTGTTGCACTTTCACGCAAAAACTACTAAACTAATTTGGATGAAACTTTACAAACGATGTAAAGATTTAATAATTTGGCCAAAATATAATAAGCGGGCGAAGCCGCGTCTGGATTGCTAGTTAATATCTCAAATATATAATAATATCTATACGATATTTAGTGTAGAGACGTTCCTATCTTTCCAAGGTTAAATTAGAGGCATTACTTACCTCTGAGCTATTACGCTGATTGAATTTAACAATTGAAACGTGGACGAACAACCTGGGCACGTGGCGGCCTCATGGCATAAACAAGTTTGATTCTATATCTTTTATATCTATACATTATAGTTTTTATACCCATCAGGAATTGATGAGGTGACGACATTGAAGCATTATTCAAAAGGATCTGCTAATTAAAAATCCGCATAACTTAGGTTTAGGTCCTAAACCAGTTAAGGGCACAAGTATGCGACTACAAAACAGTAAAGGCCGTGGGTTTGAGTCCCGCTCTAGAAAATGGAATATTTAAAATTTATAGCACTGGTAGCGAGGCAAAGCGTGTAGGTACCTATTTCTGCTATCCCATACTCTTTGCTCCCAGAGTTCGACGCAAAGTGGGGAATGGAATGTTTAAAGAGTAGATTCCCAGGTTCCCTCTGCCTACCCCGCTATGTATAGGGTGAAGCTTTAAAAAAATAATTCTTCACCGTTTAATATAACTATGGAACTAAATCAAATTGCATAAGTGGGTAAGTGAAAATCAAAACAACGTGGGCTAGACTAGATGATAATGGCGGTGCAGCGAAAGTTAATGCAATAACTGTACTGGAAGAGCTAGCATTTATATTGTTACATCATTTGCGAGTGCCTTTCGACAGTTTGATTATGAAATGTGTGATCTAAAGCGTGACGACAAAATAGAACCCCACTCTTTTAATTAGATAATATAGTAAGTAATATGAGGCCAGTCGTGGTGTGGGGTTGGTTCTGTTTTCGATATTCACTCGAGGAAATTATATATTTATTTAATACTGTCATTTCATCGCTCTGGCGTGAACTCCGCACGCAATGCTTCCAGCATTAGGCGGAAAAGGGAGTCTAACAATAGGTTCCCTCTGCCCACCCTGTGCGGGATACAGCGTGAAGTTGATGATTTTTATTTATAGTATTATAGTATATCTATTACTTTATCAATGAAGTGGTTAGAATTTACTTTGTATGTTAAATACGTATCACGAACACGAAGTATATGCGTGAGGTATGCCTTAAGAATTGTGGTATTTTACATAATAATATTTCTGGTTGGTAATCGTGACAGGCAGTTGAGAACTTGTACACATCTATTCTTCAAATGTGTATTGAAATTGAATTACATATACATAAAACGTGTATGTATGTTTGTATGTCCATTTGTCGACTCCGCAACTTAATCAGCTTCACGCTGTACTATAGCCTGAAAGGCAAAGAGAATTCAGTGTCAAAAGTAAAGTCACTCTTTTCTTCGATTTCCTCCTACAAAATTTATGTGTTGAGTAGCAGAATTCAACCTCGCAGTTTTTTGTTTTTTTTAATTTCGATTTTACTTTATTTATTTCTATTTTAAAATCAGATTTTTTATCTGATTTGGTATTTCATCAGAGCGGAGAAACCAAAATAGTAATTCATATCCCCGAGGAATGGAATGAACCCATAACTATATCAATGTTACATAAAAATATTAAAGACATAAATATAAGAAAAACGTATCTATTTAAATATATGCATTTCTTATATAAATTCATGTAATACGCCATTTTATTCATAAGGTCTATTACTTAAAGATTAGAATGTGTGGATTAGATACACATTAATTCCGTACAGATAATATTCAAGGGATTATATGCATAAATTACGTTTAATATTATAGTTACTGTCATAAGAAGCTATAAAGACTGTCAATGGGAATATGTAGAGTACTATATTATTTTCTTTATTTTCACTTAATTCTTATATCCAGTTTCACGTAACCCGCATGTAGCACGGTAAGCAGAGGGAGCCTAGTGTTTAGACACTTCGCTACCCAAACTTCGAACTCAACACCGCGATTTGCCTCGAAACCAGAGCGAGCAAAATAAAACAACATAATTATTATGCAATATTATTTTTAAATATAAAAACATAATATGAACCAGGAAGTATGCATATACGAGTATAAATGTATATTTTAATCTACCAACGCCAGACAGTCACAACAAGCCAGGCGGTCTATTGATTCTCTGTAATAAATAGCTTCGAGCTTGGCGATGCGGGCATTTTCACTTTTCGTTGATAAATCCAAAGAATCCGACTCACAAACTGGTTGGGCAACTTTTATATTATTATAGCCTTTCCTTTGAAAGATGCAATGGACGTTTGATCGCCTATTAATTAGCAGTTTCACATAATAATAGCTTGAGGATGGTTTTAAGAACACTTAAATAATGGTTTTGCTTGACATGCCATACTCTGTGGCATTTTATAATGATGTATTGGATGTACTTAAAGCTGAAGTTTCTTAATAAACATTAATTAGAGTTAAACTAGAGTTATAATATACTTTGGAATCTACTTCTTCTTAACTAACCTTGTACTCTTGCTCCACGAGGTGGTCGTGACGCAGGGGCAGGGGTGGAACTGTAACGCGACGGTAGTGGATTCGATCCCCACTCGGAGGAATGAATTAATATTTTCATTTCTTCGCACTGGCACCAAAACAAAAGTGCGGCGTTGAGGTTTGCCACTTAACACGCAATGCGTTGAAAAATTCAGTGGAAAGTGGGGAGCCGATTGCTATATGCGGGATACAGCGTGAAACTGATAATATTTAACTACTAATATATTTTGGTTTCTCACATGATATTTTTTTATAGAATTCAAATAAATATACCTCAAATTGATCTAAAATAGTAAAATTATCTCTCACAATTAATTCATTTAATTAAAAATAATTATTCGTGTTTATATATTAAAGTTATATTTAAGTTTCACGTGCGATTTCTAATAACATGTGACGTCAAGCATTGCCCTTGGCTAAAATTCTAACACAACATTAGCTAACTGGCTAGCTAGTAGCTACCACTATTAATACATTTTGCTCATGCGCCATTACTTTGATTACATTTTTCTTTTAACCATAAAATATGTTAAATATATAATATGTTATAAAGATTTTTAAGTATGCAGAGGGAACCTGACAACCTAAGACACTTCCGTTCCCCACTCTCCGCCGAATCCTTGAGGCACTGCGTGTTGAGTGGTGGAACTTAACGTTGCGCTTTGCACCAGACCGAGAAAGTGGAAATATGTATTGAATATTTAATTCCGTCATATGGAAATAGAACCCAGAACCAGCGTTTGCAGTCGCACACTAAAAATTTTTTAAAAATATTTTAGAGGATTTTTCATAAAAAAAATAACACTAAAACTTAACTACATGTTGCAAAGCAATGTCAACTAAAAAATAAAAACGTTTGCATATTTTACTTGTTTAAGGTCAATTACTTGTTTAGACAAAAATATATATAAAAAAAACGAATGTCACACTTGGTTATACGAATTTAACGCCTTATTGTTCTTCACATTAATTAGTTATTAACATTGAGTCACTCTAACACGTGTGCCTTATTACATAAGTGGCGTTGAATATTAAAATGTTCTAAACTTATATAGGTATAGCCGATGGACTTGTTCGAGCTTTAAGCCGTTTTCATATATATTTTTATTATCTATGAATGAAAACGATATCTTAAGATCGATCTCAGACTTGAGAGCGGTTTATAAATACGAGCCTAAATAATGTTTAAGTTAAACCACAATTTTGAGAAGTAAATGGTTTAAAATATATTACATTATTTCGAATTCGTTATTTTGTTAATATTAAACAAGATTTTTACAATTTAAGCTTAAGTAAATTTTCCACGTTCAGACTATTCTACTTAAAATTCGCAACATCCTCAAATAGTAATAAATACTTAATATATCCAAAATTTCTAAAACAAGCATATGTTACAAAATATCGGCTGATTCATATCAAACTAGTCATGCGTGAATCCGTTGAGCCCAAGCATGCCTAGTGCTACATTGAAAGGGGAGCATTGTGCGCACGCGCATGACTGTACGTCTCTAACGTTTCCTTGCCTGACATTTGACTATAAAAATAATAAGTAATAAAATATTAAATTATATATTATTAAGCATTTTTTTTTAGCTTCAAGCCGTATTCCCAGTTAGGATAGACAGAGGAAGCTTAGTGTTAAGACACTCCGCTCACCATTTTGCCGAGCTTTGCCTCGACACCAGAGTGAAGAAATGAAAACATTTCATATTTCATTTCCTCTAGTGGGGATTAAACCCACTACCTATTCGTCACACGCTGGCCTTAAACCTAATTATGATATTTTGTTTGCGATACCATATTAATTTCTTTTCATTATCTATATACATAAAATAAACTATATTTTAAAAAACTATATATGTACACTTATTAAACCACTATGTTTTTTTTAATAAATTAAAAGAAGTACAACAAATACTAGAACTATGAACATATAAAAAATGAATCTTAGGTCACAAATGAAGTTCATTTATCCCCCAGTAATTACTTCGCATGTCGGGAAGTCGTTAGGGCGTACGAGTTCATAGCGCAACGCATAATCGGAACGAATCTCCAGTACCACAATTAGATTATTAGATGGACCCTTTGACAGACGGTTCTATCGAGATATAGATATAGAGACCAAAAGTATGAAAATTAATTTGTTAGTTTATTTTTTTAATAGCAGAAAAGCCTTTTAGTATATTATATACATTTTCCATTGGTCTATTCCCATAGATAAGTTTTTCTTTTAAAAATAAGAATGTGTACGTATTTTGAAATATTTGGATGTGTGTCACATTCAGACAAAAAGCGCCTGTATCATTATAGATAAAGTTTCCTACAATGGTTTACTATTTGGAATAGCAAACAAGTCGTTCTTATCAGCAGATGACATGAGTAAAATCAAAAGTTTTATCAATTTATGTTAAAGCACACTTTATGACAGTCCTTTATTGGTTAAATTTTAAATTTTTGCTACATATATAACTGACGAAACTTGGAATTCTTAATAAAAAAATGATATATAAATTCCAATTAAAAATATTAAATGTACATTTTTAATGGCACTCTGAGCAAAACAGTTGTTAATTGACAAAATTTAAATTTAACTAGGTCTATTAATAAATAAAGTAAAATACTAAACGACTATTATAACCTGAGGGCCGACAACTTTTACCTTTGTAACTCGAGCACCAGACTGTTAATTGCTAAACTGTAGGTACACAAAGGTATTTTTATCAAATGCAATTCACATTTTATTTAAATAATGCAAAATATATTTAATATTTCTTTATTTTTTTGTATTTTCAAGTTATGTTAATATATTTAATATAAAAACGTTTGTAGATAAATAGAAACCAATTTTTTAAATTAGAAATATGTTATAAGTAATAAAAAAAATGGATTAAAGTTATAAATTAATAGATTATTCTTTTAAATTCTTTAGAATATACATCAAAAGTAGTAAATACGAATATTTTCATTGATCTAACATACGACGTACCTACTTCGATCATTAATATTAATACACAGATGTTAGGGTGCGGGAAGGTCACCTTTTTAACCCTCACAAGGGCAAATATTTGTTGTTCGAACATATTGACGCTAGGCTGTGGCCCGAATGGACAATTTAAATGGCGAAAACAGTTTTGAGGATAATCATTATTTTTAAAAATAATAACTTAGGCTTGAACTGATAATGTTACCATTAATTTTGCTTTAATACAATTTTTATTTATAAACATAATAATAAATTAAAATTAGCCATACCGACATATTGAATTCGGGCGGAGAGAGGAGAATGAAAAGTCTCGAGGCAGGGATAAATAAATATTTAGCTTGTTAACAAGAAAACCAAGATTTTCATCTTTTCCCCTACTAGGTCTGTTTATCTACTTAATTTATAAGCTATGTAAGCTTGTTACATCTTATCTTTTGAGTAAGTTTTCTGTAAATTAAAAAAGAATATGAAGAAACCATTATAAGATTTAATTTTAGTTGTCTTTGTGCACCTAGTCATATTTATCATTGTATAGAGTTATTTAATTATATAATAATGATATTTTAAATTATTAACTTCCTTTGGAAAGATAATAATCCCAAAGATTCCCATGTTCACTCTCCCTGTCCTGTTAAATGAGGGATACAGCGTGAAATTAAAAAAAAAAGATATTTAAATGTTTTCAGTACTTCACAAAAATCTTAAATTTGCTTCAATAATTGCCTTTGCTCAATGTAAGTCCATACAAAATAAATTCTCACAGTAAATGCTCCAGCATTTAATTATTAAGTACCATTAAGTACCGTTACCTTCCGTTGGTCGTTGATCTTGAAATTAGACCAAAAGATGTTTTGAGCAATCAAGATAATAAATATAATTTTATTTTATTGTAATTAAATATTTTTGTAAAAATCGATTTTTTAATAAGTATTTTTTTGTTTGCGTCTTACATTAATGTATTATCTATACATACATAAATAAAATTGAAAAATCCGTCCGTGGTTCCTAAATATTTAGGCGATACTAAATCATAAAGAAACGGATTGGGATGTTTTTGTTTGTCTGTTCATTTTTTGCCTGAGCTAATCTCTGGAACCGCTGTACTCATTGTTATGGGACTTTCACTGGGTGATAGAGGAGATAGTGGAGCAACATATGTATAAGATACTTATTATTCCGANAAAAATAATAACTTAGGCTTGAACTGATAATGTTACCATTAATTTTGCTTTAATACAATTTTTATTTATAAATATAATAATAAATTAAAATTAGCCATACCGACATATTGAATTCGGGCGGAGAGAGGAGAATGAAAAGTCTCGAGGCAGGGATAAATAAATATTTAGCTTGTTAACAAGAAAACCAAGATTTTCATCTTTTACCCTTCTAGGTCTGTTTATCTACTTAATTTATAAGCTATGTAAGCTTGTTACATCTTATCTTTTGAGTAAGTTTTCTGTAAATTAAAAAATAATATGAAGAAACCATTATAAGATTTAATTTTAGTTGTCTTTGTGCACCTAGTCATATTTATCATTGTATAGAGTTATTTAATTATATAATAATTATATTTTAAATTATTATCTTTCTTTGGAAAAATGATAATTTCCCATGTTTCCCATGTGCACTCTGCCTACCCTGTTAAATGCTGGATACAGTGAAACTAAAAAAAATATATTTAAATGTTTTCTGTACTTCACAAAATCTTGCTTTAAATTTGCTTCAATAATTGCCTTTGCTCAATGTAAGTCCATTCAAAATAAATTCTCACAGTAAATGCTCCAGCATTTAATTATTAAGTACCATTAAGAACCGTTACCTTCCGTTGGCCATTGATCTTGAAATTAGACCAAAAGATGTTTTGAGCAATCAAGATAATAAATATAATTTTATTTTATTGTAATTAAATATTTTTGTAATAACCGATTTTTAAATAAATAAATTTCGGTTTGCTTCTTAGATAAATGTGGGTATTATCTATACATACATAAATAAAATTGAAAAATCCGCCCGTGGTTCCTAAATATTTAGGCGATACTAAATCATAAACAAACGATTGGAATGTTTTTGTTTGTCTGTTCATTTTTTGCCTGAGCTAATCTCTGGAACAGCTGTACTCATTGTTATGGGAGTTAGAGGAGTTTGTGAACTAACATATAGGCTACATATTATTCCGGAATTCCCACGGGATCAACATTTACACGATAAAAACACGTTGACTGAGCGCGAACACTTATCGCCCCAACAGATATGAAAATTGTATACTAAAACTTGAGATTACATTCATTTCATACACCTTTCATCAATCTTTACTAAATATCTGCTATATTACGTTAATTAAAAAAAAACCATTACAAAAAAAAATCAATATCATTTGACAGTTATAAAGAATTAATTCGACCTCTCACCGAGGCCGTAATTGTTAGCGTGCTTGGAATGTCACGGCTGTCATTTAAAATGCTGACGCTACTCGAGCATGTAAATTCGCGCTAGTGTGATAGGTGCTGTCACATTCTCTTCTTCTCTTCTACATGAAGGTATCTTTTTTAATCTTAGTCTCATCTCATCGTATTATACGCGCACGTATATAGGGAGTTAAGACACTCCGTTCCACACTTTCAACGTGTCACTTCGTCTAGACACCAGAGCAAAGAAATGAAAATATTAAATATTTCGGTGAGGTTGGATTATTGCCACATTTTTAATAAGAAAAAAGAAGCATAGAGTTACGACACTATTTCTACACATGGTTGATTAAAAAAAAATAAGATAATATTTGAGAAAGGTTAAATGGGAGCAAATATTTTGTGAATGGTACCTACTGAGAATTAAAACACACTTGAATAGTAATTTAGCAATCGCCTAGATTCCGAAACAACTGTTCTATCATACTGACGTGCTGAGCTTAACTAATTTCTTAGCTTAGTTATTCTTATTTTAAAAGTTGCCAGATAGAAAAAAAGATTATGTTTTTTTAGTGTGGACTGTGAAATAAAAACGAATATAATTTATAATCTATATTTAATTGTGTCCTGAGATAGCATATACTATCTCTTATACCATACGTTAGAATAAAAATACGCTTTTTTACGTTTAACTAAAAATAAAAAATATTTGACCTCATGAATTCTTAGAAACATTCGTTTGGTAATTTTATATTATTACTAGGTATATGTTATTAAAGTAACGAAAACTGCCAAGTTTTTTTTTATTATTTTACACCTTTTGTTACTCTAATAAGAATTACAACGACGAAAGAAACAAAAACTAAATTAGATTGTACTTAACCGCGCCGACCAATATTCAGAAAATTGCTTTGTGAAATAACGACCTTGATTACCGAAAGCCGTAATGGATGTCAATTTTATCCGTCCAAGCAATATTCTCATTATAAGCATATTATTTAATGTTTCAAACTGGTATCCACACGTTCGAAGGATTTCTCTAAAAGTAAAAAAAAGAGAAGAGCAGTAAATGATTATTCTAAATGAAAGTCTGGAGTAATCGCGTCAGTGACAAACGTAACGAAGGTCTACACGAAAGTGTTTCCAAAAATTTTAAACAAAATTTAATTTAAAATGTTTTAAATTTCAACAATACAAAAGAAACAAACAAGAAAACTAAGATAACCTTTAAATTTAAAAAAAATGGCGCTCACATTTTTTAAAATGCCTTAAATTCTATCTAGGTATGTGTTCTTGTTTATTTACAGTTGAAAACCGGTCGTAATAAAAAGAGAAATGTTAATATTATTAAAATATCAAATTTTTACTTATCATTTAGTTTCACCTTCATCATCTCATTACTATTTAGAATTTTTAAGTCGTTGAATTTATAAATGTAACGTAGGTATGTAATCAACAGATCATAAAAAAAAATAGTTTTTATAATATAACTAGCGACGCGCTCGAGGCTTCGCCCGCTTGGACTACACAATTATTTATTTACTAATCTGAATTGTATTATACGTTGAAAACTAAAGCTTCACCTTCACCAACTAAAGCTGACCCAGTAATTTTTTTGCTATTTTTATCGACCAAAATACATTATATTTACATAACTTTTATATTTGTAAACCGTTAAAACTAATATTAAATACTAAAAGATGTTCCCCGAAATACAATAAAGAAAACAATATTTATATTAGTTCAGACGTTACTGATATTTGCGTGCACAAACACACAGACAAACAGAACAGAAACTAATCTATATATATAAAAGGACTTGTCCTCACTGACTGAGGTAAGACGCGCGCACAGCCGTATCCGCTGATGGTAGAAACGTGAAATTTGGACAGATATTTACTTTCGTAATCTGGACATCCACTAAGAAGGGATTTTAAAAA
>JAKRZM010001002.1:105606-115864 GCA_036379175.1 Heliconius cydno galanthus | reverse complement strand
AAAAACAGACGGAATATGACCAATAAATACACTGGTCTGACAGACCCGACGTCCATATGTGTGTTATAAAAAAATCACGTCCATAGTTAAAGGTTAAGTACCAATATATAATTAAAATAGTTTCAAATATTAAATATTTCAATTCTTAGACTCGGAACCAACCAGTCGCATTTACGTGTACTATACTTCGTCCTCTATATATATATTTAAAATAATTAAGTAAATAAATAGTATTGTTACAGAATTGCTAGCAAAACATTAAGGCTACAAAAGTAAGACGCGTCCGAGCAATCACACGGCGACATCTTGTTCTGAACTTGACGGTCGTAAAATGTACAGTAAGTACATACAGTACGGTTAACAAGTTGTGGCCGCTTTGAAGTCAGCTGTAGATAGCTGCGCAGATTTGCTTTTAGGATTCCCCTTACTTTTGATTATAATCTTCTCGAGTGAACGTTGGACAAAACTTCAGAAAATCTATCTTCCGCCGGCCAATACTTGTTGACCGTAGTGTACGAGGTCAATCCGTTGCAGACAGAACATAATTCTCCATAGCTGGATGCCATCTATGTCGGACACTCTGTTCCATATCGCGAATGAATATTGAGAAAGCTATTGCTGTCATTACAACGGAGATGGAAATAATGATATATGTAGGTATATTATGCTGGCTGGTTGTGGGTTCGATTCCTCATTCGAAAAAATGAAATATTTATTTTCATTTATATTTTCTTTTCCTCACTTTGGTGTCAACGCAAAAAGCCGCGTTGAGTTCCTATTATTCAGTTATATTTATTAGGCGGAAAATGGAGAATGTAAGTGTAATGAAGAAGAGACTGAAGGTATGAGAAAGAAGAAGAAATATAGCGCTTGGACAAAAAGAAAAACTCAACTTTATATTTGAATTATTTTAAATATTTCTTTCTTATCTATCTTCTTTTAATTCTTCTTAATTAGTAATTAAAACGTGGAAAAATACAAAACAAACCTAATTTAGACACATAATTACAACGGAAATCGTAAATACATACGTCGTTTATTCTCGTAAAAACGCTGTAAACTACTCAAAGTACGTTAATTACTGACACAAGCAATATCCTGATTTTTAAGGCAGGTTTGTACTTATCTAATACCACCATATATATATTTTTCTTTTCCAACGACTGGTCTCTACTATAAAATATTATTTATAAATAAAAAAATAATGGAATATAAAATTAATCGTATGGGTACAAATATCCTATAGCCGTAAAGACAGAGATGAATTTAGAATTTCTCAGAAAATGTTAATTATTTAAACCTATCATTACAATTAGAATTATTTCATACACCTCGTTATTAATAAATATAAAATATATTAACAACGGCGTTGTAATCATTCAAAGTTGTTTATTTCAATTGGCATATAAAACTATCATATAACGAAGCATCATCGTTATCGAATAATATGTTTGATCTTGCAAAATAATTGTCCAGTTTTTATGACACCGACTCGTGTATTACTTCAACTGCTTTATATGCATTCCTGTCTATTTTTATGGCATATGTTTATTTAAATTGGACATAAAACTATCTTACGAAAGTATTAACAAGCTATCATTTATATAGAATATAATTTTTAAGAAAAAAAAATCCGACGTCAACTGGAGCCCGTAATCAGAATTTAACCTAACTCTCATCAAGCTACTCTTGAATCCTTAAATGCCTACATTCAAGGATCCAATAAAAAAAAGAAGAACGGAAGTTCTGAGTTACCAAATATTAAAAGAAATATAATCGAATTGATAATCTCCTTTTACAGAAATCGGTTAAAAATATTTGTCCAGTTCTTATGTATTACTTCTGGCTTCATACGCATTCCTGTTTATTTTTAACGTATGCAATACACGGTAATGATTATTTAGTGCAACTGGTCTCTAGTTACGTGTTACGCAGCATTTATGCTACACTGGTTGGTTATCTATCAATATATCTACTAGCAGATCTGATACAGATATAATAAAATAAAGAATGGAGAGAATTATATTTTTTAAATTAAAATTGAAAAACAAAAAAAGAAGTTTGAAATAATTACATACTATATGTATGTATATAGTATGTAATAATATTTATACTATACATACTAGCGGCCCGCCCGCGGCTTCGCCAGCGTGAACTACGTTATTATTAATTTCTGTCTCCATGAGTACCTACGTATAGTGACGTCCATGCAAAATTTGACACTCCTAGCATTTGTAGTAACGAAGTTTCATACAAACTTTCAACCCCAAAAACAACCCCTTAGAAGTTGAATATTGCAAATTTCCGTCTTAGCGAGCACCTACGTCCTATAATTAACTTCTATGCAAAATTTGAGATTCCTAGCACTTGTAGTTTCTAAGATTTCGTGATGAGTGAGTGACCTTTCGATTTTATATATATAGATTAACCTATTGCTATTTCTTTTTTTAACGCAAAGATGTCAAATGTTGCCATATAATATCCATATGCACGTGTAATACCTGTTAAATTGCCGTGAAAGTGAAATCGTCAATCAATTTAATAAAATTGGAGGCAGTCTATAAATGTAGATCAGAGAAAGCTAATTAATTGTAAATACTCGTATAGCCAATATGTATGACCCGTCTAATATTTTTAAAAATTAATAAAAAAAATTATAGATAATTCCTATGATTAATGTAAATATAAACCTAAACTCAGAGATATCGACAGGAAACAAACTGCGAATTTAACTATATACTTGCTACAAGGCCGCAGGAAACCAGTAAATGTGTCGTCAGATGACGGAAAATACAAAGTATATATTGAAGGTAAACAAGTTTTGAGAGAAATGGCCACGTCGTTACGGTACTATACTTATTCCTCGTTGAGGTTAAAATGTATTTAACTATGATTTTTCCTAAAATAAATAAGAAAAATGTTGTTCAAAAAATTAAATGAAACGTAACTTTCCAAATAAGACGCTAAAATAAGACATATAAATTTGATAACAGTTGTCTGTAATATCATAGTGCATCCATATTAAAATAAATAACAATTATTAATGAATTAAACCTCTCACTGAATTATTTTTTAAGAAAAATGTTTAATATTATTCTTACCTTTCCACTAAAGGCTGAACGTTGTCAAGGAATTCGAATCCGGCGTGCGTTGTATAGGTAATGGATTCGTGACATTGTATTATACCGTGGTCAGCGCGAACAAAGTTCTTAAGAACCCAAAAGTCACCACGTTGCACAGTTTGAGGCAGCATATCCTTGTCATTGCAGTCCAGCAACGTACGAAGATAGGTAAGAGTCATTGGATGTAAGGCATCCTCATCATCAATCTCTAAGACTGTTCCATTGGATGCTTCAGCTTCAGGCAAAGCACTATTAATCTTTTTATCCGATTCAGGTATCGAGGCAGTGCTCGAGGCAGTTTTATTAGTGCTTGGCATCGTGGATGGGGTTTTTTGGGATGTAGATTCTTCTACATTGCGCACGCTTGATTCTGGTGGCCTAGTGTCAGTGTAATTTCTTATTTCTTCTCTATTAATATATCTGAACTCAGCAGTTCTCTCTGATCCATCAGATGNTCCATTGGATGCTTCAGCTTCAGGCAAAGCACTATTAATCTTTTTATCCGATTCAGGTATCGAGGCAGTGCTCGAGGCAGTTTTATTAGTGCTTGGCATCGTGGAAGGGGTTTTTTGGGATGTTGATTCTTCTACATTGCGTACGCTCGATTCTGGTGGCCTCGTGTCTGTGTAGTTTCTCATTTCTTCTCTATTAATATATCTGAACTCAGCAGTTCTCTCTGATCCATCAGCTGTTATAGGTACCCATTCTACACCGGGCGAGGTGTTGCTGGACAAATGCATCGCCGCGTACAAAAGCACGGCGATATTAATCACTATACTCACTCTAAAGACAAAGTTGCGACGGTTGTTCAACATTATTATAACAGTTAATTAGGCACTTGTTATTAGAAAAAATATTTAGTTTTTTAGAACGTCCTTCGTCGTCCTCTAGGACGCAGTTTTCTATAGGGACCTGTGCGTGTCAGCATCACAATTTATTGTGTCACCAGCAGTCGTTCGGATGTTAGCGCTAAGCCAGCGCCACGTACTGGTCTCGCTCCTGTGAAAGAAATAACACTTTTTAGTATAAACAATTACAGATTACTAACTAAAATCGTGCTTCTTTAAAATTTGTCCCTTCTAGTCTTGCTGCTTTATCTCCTACATATTTCAAATACTTATTAGAATTGAGAATATTATAAAAAAACCGACGCATTTTAATTAAATATGAATATTTAATAATGTTAAATTGTACTATCACTTACAAAAAAATAGTATTATCAAAAAATTTTACACCATTTTTTAATAGTAATTAGAAGTACGTATGTACGTTGATAACGAGCTAATTATTGAACGGTTCGGTTTTAAACAAGCATATGGTTACGTTAATTTCCATTGCAATTATTTGATAAAGAAAATTTATGTATAAAAAAAAAATAAACTAAATACAATTAACATAGTAGAAGAGTTTCAAGTTTTTCAGCTTTATGCTGTATCCTGCACTAGTCTATGTCTACCCATTTTTCACCGAATTCTGGAGGATTCTTCACAAGAAAATGTTTAATATTTAATTTTCTCGAGTGGGGATCAAACTCACAACCTATCGCGGTTATAATCACACGACTTGTGCCGCTGCGTCACGACGGCCTCAACTTTATTACGCATTAACACTATATTTGCTAATAGTAAACACACTGCTAGTTATTCTAACATGGTGTAAATTAACTCGTAAAAGGCTAACACTTCTTGATATTTAATTACAAGACAACGTTCTGATAACCGATTATAAACGGATGAATATGATTGGAGATGAGTAAACTGAGTCATTATTTTCATTGAAGATCAATGGAAATAATGACTCAGTTTAGTCATGACTTGTTGAATTAATATAAAAACAAAATTAATTGCAATATTCCCCGAGAAAAAAATGGAATATCCCAAATGGTTTTTCTTATTATAATGATAAGATAAGATATAAAACACTAAAGCTATGACAAAGTGTATATAATATAAGTTGAAGGTTTTTTATGATATCGAGATTCGAGACATTAGGAAAAATACTCGCATTTGTCAGAGATTGGGGAATTCCTGTTTTTTGTTCTGATATTATAATTTAAGATGTAAACAATGAAATCTAATTGAGATACCATTATTAATATCTCAGAACTCACAATAACTTGCCTTGACACTTTTGATTGCGTAACTTTTTTTTTTCCAATAATGACAATTGACATATAATATAAAGAACATAGTATAGCAATTATCAGCCAGGATACCTATATAAGTAAATAGATCATTATTTTTTTAATCATAAACAATTATTTTATTCTATTGCGTAGAAGTTTTACCATTTGCGGTAAGAAATCGCTTTATAGAATCAAACGTAGGGATGTAAATAAGTTCTCGATAAAGTCGACGTGGTCTAGTAAAGCATATTTTATCGTATTAATCTCGTCTTCGAGTTGTCAATATTTATCTGTGGCAGTGCTCGTTTTCCACGCCCTTTACATGATTTAAATAGATTTTTGCCGTAAAAGGATTAGTCGGACGTTGAACTTCTTTCAGCCTTATTGAAATAATATTCTCGTTTATTTGTCGCTTTCGTATTATTTTATTAAAATACATGGAAAATTTAGAAATGCAACATTATCTTAATTTAATAATTAATTGTAATAATATGAATTAATTAGTATTCATAGTTGTTAATTTATGATAAAAAAAGTATTTAAATTAATATTCATTCTTAATAGTATTAAACATACAATATTAACAAATTATTTTTCAAGGAAACTTTTTTGCTGTAGGTATAATATGGCCAAAAAATAGAGAATGGAATGTTAAAACTAGCCTACTATACTGAATGCGGAAGAAACGTAAAAATGTTACTGATAAGTGGATATTTTACGTGTTTCAAAATTTACTCCGTTCCCCATTTTCTGCCTAATTCTGTAGGCATTGTTTGTTAAGTGGCAGAACAGAACAAAGCGGGAGACGGAGTGTCTTATCTTAACACTAGGTTCCCTCTGCCTATCCTGTTGTGTGCGGGATACAGCGTGAAGCGTGAAGCCTGATTTTTTTTAAACTTACACATGGTACAATTAGCACGCGACAAATAAAGATGATTACAGAGACGTTTTCCTTGTTTTCTATAGGCATTTGATTATTGGTTTTTACGTTATAAATATTAAAATAAAATAAACTTCACAGATCACGTACGTTTATAAGTTAAATGTTATTATTAGTTTCGTACCCCCCCAGTAATATAAAGTGGTATGGTTTTAACCGCAGTTAGTTATCGTTTCGCAAAAGTAACTCGACACTAAGCTATTGAGTCGACAACCTTGGCCAGTGTTAATGGCACCGGAGCGTTAAGTCAATGAGAACAATATGACATCTGTTATATCAGTGGAAACCGCAAAGCATCAGAATCATTGATGGTCCATTATGAATAGTTCCTATTTATTCCAATTTGTAGCTGATGTACTCGTAACTAGCGTTTAGATTTAATTTTTATTTCTAGTTTTTGCTTCTAGTTGGGTGCTTTTGCCTTTATAATAATTCAAAAAATAATAATTCATTCCCCCGAGCGAGGATCGAACCTATAACCGTCGCTTTACAGTCACACCTTGTGCCCCTGTGCCTCGGCCTCAACGGATTGAGTTAATTTATAATAATTATGAATAACATTGACAAAACGACCGCAACTTTATAACTACCGCAATATCGAATCGGTCAGCCTTTAATCATAGTATATCTCACTAAGCAGGTTTAAATATTCTTAATGGATTCTATACGTTTGGTAATATTATAATTAAAAATAGAATAAATTTAAATGCTCGTGTTTTCTTAATTTACGAGAAAACACATGTAAAATATAATGTAAATATTTTTTAAGTCGACTAAAGTATTTAAATAATACTTGTTAGGGGTCAATATTCGACTTCTCCTACTATAAACCCTGAATTTATTTGGCAGGATATTTATAAGTGAATTAAAAATGCATAACAATAACAAAATAAACAATTCTAGCTAACAAAACCTTTGCGGTTTGACAATTTAACTCTGACAATACCAGTCCAGTCAATACTAAATATATGGATATAACAAGTATAAGGAGTTCCATGAAGAGTTGCGGGGCGGTCAAGAATTTTTGAGTGCTAGCCACAATTTTCCAATACAAAAGGTAGTTTTAGCTATCAAAAGGAACGAAGAGGCCTGACGTTACTTTGTCGTCGTATTTACAATGGCTCGTAAGCCCCAAGTCGTCAACGAGGAATTTGCGTTTAGTGAATTCAGCTATTCGGCTTCCTGCTGGGAACAAAGCGTTTGTGGTTTGAGAGTTAACTGAGAATGCTAGTCCACCTTTACTAATATAAATATAGGGATATAATATTTCAGATATTATAGGGATATAATATTTCAGATTTGTTTCAGATTAAATAAATAAATGTTGTTATTAATTGGGCATCAAATATATATATACATATAATAATGCCGAAATCCTATTCTATTTATTTCCGTAAAGTTGACTTTCAAAATTAAATAATGAATTTTGCTCCATCAGTATTCAAGTATTAAGAGAAAGACTACAAGAAAAACATCTACGAAAACTCTTATATGCAATTTAAAAATATTGTTACGCAAATGTAAAACATATTTTATGTTAATCCTAATCATTATTTTATATTATTGTCAGAACAGCACAAAAAGTGAAAAAAAAAGAAACAGCACTCACTCAAAACTTCGACATATTTACACTTATTTATAAGTTTTACAATCGTGACTAAATGACTATTCACGTAAACTGTGACATGCGTCACAAAATTTTGACATGCCTTTATGAGAAGCCACATGCCACATTTGTATACCCATCTTATTATGACAGAATAGCTATGCATTCACAGCTACTTAGCAGTTGCTGCGCGCGCGCAGACAATATTCAACGCGGTCGCGACCTTCGGGAGGGAAAGTGTTTCACTTTAATCACATTACGGTTATTATGCCACTGTTAGTATTACACTATTCTCAAGATAAATTTAAAGCAATTTTATATATAACTCTTAGCAAACCCATTGTCCATTGTTCCAGCTTTCTTAAGAGGGCTTGTACCAACAAATTAAATAAAGTAAAACATTATCAAATAAAATTGTAATCGTTAAATCTAATTATATCATTTTATGGCATTCAGTTTGTTTCTCATATATTTTTTTCGTCATACTTAGTTAGTATGTATGACATGCGAATTATAATTAATTAACCTATATGTCAAGGTTCTATTAAATAGGATGACTTAATAAATATTCAAATCTTTGATCTAAAAGATGAAATAATTGGATTGATGTATTATGCAACGGATTCTTCATTAATAATTCATATTATCTTATTTGTTCCTTATTAATAAATAATATTGTCCATGAACTGTCGTTTATATGTGATGAAAAGTATAGTTTTGTAAAAATAAATTAAATTACTTCACAGTTATTGGTTTTTTATTAATTTTACATCAATAAAAATCGGTGATTTGTACATATATTTCATATCGTTTCGAATATAATAAAATGTTTTTGGTAAGAGGTTGTTAATATTAAGTAAGGATATGTTTAATTGATTTATTTAATCATCGAGGCCAGGTTCTTTTCGATAAAAGTGCATTGAGTTTTATATCAAAATCAGCTTCACGCTGTATCCCGCACACAGCAGAATAGGCAGATGGAACCCATTGTTAAGACACTCCGTTCCCCAATATTTCTTTTTATAAAACTAATTCACTTCACACCGAAGGAGTTTTAGATTTAGAAGCCATGGATTTCAGCTTTGTAAGTATAGAAAAGATGACGAAACGACACAAGGCACGATACTAGTACTGTAAGTGGAAGAATTAATAATAGAACAAAACCTATATTAAAATTCAAGGTATAATACCTTGAATTTTAATTTAATATAGTATAATCTCAAGATTTTATATGCGTAGATGCTCTATGTATATTTTTACTATTTATAGTTCAATTATATACAATTTACCCTATATTATTAACTTGATTTTTCAACGAAAGAATAATAACTTTATTTAATATGTTCATAAATTAATATGAATTATTAAATATTAATTTTTTTTCGTTCTGCTAACAAGAAAAAAAAGCACGGTGTTGAGTTCAGACGTTCTTGGACGTCGATGTCTCGAAAGTGGAGAACGGAGTGTGTTAACAATAAGTTACAATGCTATACATATAAACCAAAAAAAGCTACAGAATCATAATTACTTGGAACTTTTGCAATATGTTTAGTACTCGACTGTAATTGCTTTTTAGCCAGAACCTGAAAAGCACTTAAGCAATTGGATTTTTTTATTCCTTTCATACAAAACACAAACTATAATGATATGAAGCTATAAATAGCCGAATAACTGTATTGAAAGTCGACACTCATGCTATCAATTTCGCATCAAATTGATTAACATGACATTCAGTTTGAATGTAATATAAAAAACAGGTTCACGCCGTATCCCGCTTATAGCGGGGTAGGCAGAGAGAAACTAGTATTACTATTAAGGCACTCTGTTCCCCTCAATCCGCCGAATTTTTCGAGGCATTGCGTTTTAAATGGCGGATTTCAACGCAGGGCTTTTGTCTTGGTGCAAGAGCGAAGAAATGAAAATGTTAATGAAAATAATCTATTTCCCCAAGTGGAAATCGAACGTACAACCGTTGCGTTACAGTCACACCCCTGTGTCCCTGCGCCAAGGAGTCCTCGATGAATGTAATTAAGTTAAAAACCCGACTCGTAGTAATCATTATATTAGGTGTCTCCCGTGAATAAGATTTTATAAGGAACGACAAACTTCGCCTTCTACTTTCAATAACCTTTTAATTTATGTTCGTTATTAATATTTTATCCAAATCATAAGTTTTAAGTAAATTACCTATTCGTACTAATATTAATAATGTGAAAGTTTGAGAGGTTGCATATTTCTTCCATTTTAACACAAAAACCACTGAACAAATTTAGATGTAACTTTAGAGTAATATAGCTAATATAGCAGGATGACAAATAGGCTATATAAAGATTTTGCATAATCTATATATATAAAAGGACTTGTCCTCACTGACTGAGGTAAGACGCACGCACAGCCGTAACCGCTGTGCGTAGAAACGTGGAATTTGGACAGATGTTTACTTTCGTAATCTGGACATCCACTAA
>JAKRZM010001002.1:0-105534 GCA_036379175.1 Heliconius cydno galanthus | reverse complement strand
AGACGTTCTTGGACGTCGATGTCTCGAAAGTGGAGAACGGAGTGTGTTAACAATAAGTTACAATGCTATACATATAAACCAAAAAAAGCTACAGAATCATAATTACTTGGAACTTTTGCAATATGTTTAGTACTCGACTGTAATTGCTTTTTAGCCAGAACCTGAAAAGCATTTAAGCAATTGGATTTTTTTATTCCTTTCATACAAAACTCGAACTATAATGATATGAAGCTATAAATTGCCGAATAACTGTATTGAAAGTCGACACTCATGCTATCAATTTTGCATCAAATTGATTAACATGACATTCAGTTTGAATGTAATGCTTTTGTCTTGGTGCAAGAGGGAAGAAATGAAAATGTTAATGAAAATAATCTATTTCCCCAAGTGGAAATCGAACGTACAACCGTTGCGTTACAGTCACACTCTTGTGTCCCTGAGCCAAGGAGTCCTCGATGAATGTAATTAAGTTAAAAACCCGACTCGTAGTAATCATTATATTAGGTGTCTCCCGTGAATAAGATTTTATAAGGAACGACAAACTTCGCCTTCTACTTTCAATAACCTTTTAATTTACGAACGTTATAAATATTTTATCCAAATCATAAATTTTAAGAAGATTACCTATTCGTACTAATATTAATAATGTGAAAGTTTGAGAGGTTGCATATTTCTTCCACTTTCACACAAAAACCACTGAACAAATTTAGATGTTACTTTTTAGTTTATATAGCAGGATGACATATAGGCTACACATTAAATAAAGATTTTGTATAATTTGCTTATAAAACAATAATAGGGTTAAGCGGGCGAAGCCGCGCTTGGGTCGTTAGTAGGTAATAAACAGTTCCAATTTCTTTCCCAGCAGTAATTTAAATAACTAATATTTGAAAACAAATATGGAAAGTCATCCCAACGGTATTGCCTAGATAATTCTAACATTTATGTCTTGTACTCGTACCTATCAATATTAAAGTAGAATGTTTCATTTAGGTGTAATTCTCGGCTAGACTTGCGGCCACTCCATTAACAGGAAGCTCTATACACGCTGCGCATACGCAATCGTTGTCGGATCCGTTTCCATTGTAACCGATTTTTTTTTTTTAATAATGTCTCTTTCATTTGTTTTTTTTTTGTATCTTTACTTTTTAAAGTATTAATTTTATGTATGCGATTATAAGGCTATGAATGTTAATAAGCAACTACTTTAAATTTTAATAAATAAAATGACTCAAATTTAATTTTATCGAAATTTGTACTAGAAAAATTTAATTTGTAGTTAATTCATAATAATATATCAAACTTCAATTATATGTAGATGTATTTGTACCAGTATAATATTAATTAAGTACCCTAACTGATGTCTCTATATAAGTGCAGGTTTCTGTTTATTAAAGTATTTTTCGAAAATGGTTTTCCAGTTTACTTCCACAAAGTGTGATTGTAAATGTGACAGGTTGCGGATTGGATTCCCTCGAGGAAATGATATATTAATAATTTAATTTTCTTCGATCTTCACTCAACACGCAATGCCTCCAGCAGAAAATGGGGAACGAAATGTCTTACTAGGTTCCCTCTGCCTACACTGTTATGTGCGGGTTACAGCGTGACACTAAAAAAAAACAAGAAAACAGTTTCCATTTAATTCAATAACGTGATAATACAATGCGAACTGATCCACACAATCTATGTGGAAGCCACGAGTCACGATCGCAGACGACCTAGCGTCGTATTTCACTTGAAGGTAAGAGGTAAGGAGACGAACCATTAAATTTGTTTCTTACTATAATCAGAATGTGTTGAATTGACATTTACTAAGCTATTAGAATGTCTTTCTATTGCAATACGAATCAAATATTTCATAATATATGCATATTGATAGGAAATAATGTTTTATATAAATCAGCTACACGCTGTATCCCGCACACAGCAGGATAGACAGATGGGAATTAATTGTTGTTAAGTGAATTCTGGAGGCATTGCGTGTTGAGTAGCGGGAATCAACGCCGCGCTTTGTCTCGACAGAGCGAAGAAATGGAAATATAAATTGAAATAAATTTGCCTTTTCCTCGAGAGGAATCGAACCCACAACCAGTTGCGTTTACAACTTTGTGCCGCTGGGCCACGACTGGCCTCAATAAATATTGATGGAAAATAATCTTTCATAATAGTGATTTATTGTATTTGGATGTTAATATGTTGTGTAAGTAGGCATTGCGATGCTGAAATAACTCACCTTTAAATGAAGTTTTTGTTCATAATTACAGATTTGCATAAATATTATTTTATATTATATTCTAAAGTTTATTTCATTGTGTAACCTTTATTTAATATCTATCGTATTTAAGATATGTCTGACTGAACGCGATGGTCACCAGTTCAAATACACTCAGGAAAATAATAATGTATTCCGATAAATAATCGTTTCCTGCTTTGATAAAATGTGGTTCAGGGTTTTTACTTCATCAGAAGGTAATTAATAAAAGGAAAATTTAAGAGGAATTATAACATAATATATGCATTTAGTATTTAAGCTTTTTGTACAATTAGAACCATTTAAAAATATATAACTATTTTATTCAAACTATTTTAATAATTAAACTAACAAGCTTAAAACCGGAGCCCAGTCCGTGGCGCAGAAGCATAATCGTGTGACTATAAACGAGACAGGTGTGGATTCGATTCCCAATCGAGAAAACGAAATTCGCTTCCGATTCGCGGAGTGTCTTAACTTGCCTTCTGCCTATCCTGCTACATGCGGGATACAGCGTGAAGCCAACAAGTTTGAACACGTAATATTTCTATAGCATATCTCTACAATGATATCTCGGTGCTGTCAGGGCACAAGTGTGCCTGAACGATGACGGGAATCAATCACGCAGTGGTACCATCCATCAATATGAAACATTCTATTATGTTATAACTTCCTTCTATTCTATTCTATTTTATTACAATGATCTTAATCGTGGGTGACGCAAAAGTTTTGTAATAGTTTCAAAAGCAACGTGCTCGTGCTACATTTAGATATAATATATGTCTCTCTATATGATATAGAATTAACTAAAACTATTAATAATGTTAAATATTGTTATTTAAGGGTTATAGGGTTAAGTCATTTTATTATTTTAAGAGATTAGAAAGTCATAAAAAAATAAGATTTTTAATGTATTTCTCATGGATATCATTGTTAGAACTGGACCAAATTAAAAAAAGACCACACGGGAAGCACTAGCTTACTATATTTCTGACGTAGCCAACATAAAAATATATACGCGAATTGGGACAGATTCCTTTTCCAGAAGTCGGTTGAAAAAGCTGCATTTGTATTATGAAATCCTTTTGTTAAATTACATTGAAATTACTTCTTTTAGTTATTAAATAAATTAAAAAATATTAGTTAACTTTGAAACTATATTTATATTTACGAGTGAGTCGAGTATTCATTTAATTTTCAAAAGCAATTATTCAGAGGAACTTATTTCCTACATATTGTTGTCGTACCGCAACCATTAAAGGAAAACATTACATTGTTGGGTTTTAAGTTCAATAAATACTAATAACGTGTGGTTTAAGATAATGAGATTTTAACTTTAAATTTACCTTTTAAATTTAAGTTTACTTAAAACAACTAATTATTACATTTTCATTTGAATTATGTATTGTTTTTCCTGTATGTAATCAACGCCATGTCTCGAAAAATTTGAATCGTAATTTTCGGAGTGTATTAACACTACTGCTTTGAGCGGGATAAAGCGTGAAGCGTGATAAAAGAACGAGTAGAACAAATATAATTTGAACTACTGACATTACAAATAGAAATCTCTAAGCAAACCGCAGAGAGAGGATGTCAAGTACATAGATTGTAGACCTATGAGGCCACAATGGTACAAAGAACAGCGCGTGCCAGTTAGCAAAGGTCGCGGGTTGTAATTTGTGGCCCACGCGCTGTTGCAGCATCTCGCGGTTTGTCATTTCTCTCAATGACACTAGACAACAAGATGAAATAAATAACAATGATAAAGTAATAGGAACATTGTAAATAAATCTGAGGGCAGTCATGGCGCAGGCGCGCAAATGTACGTTATGGGTTCGATTTCCTCTCGAGGATATGAGGATATTTAATATTTTCGTTTCTTCACCCTGGTAACGAGCTGCACTGGCTTTGAGCTCTGCCGCTCAACAGAANGCGTGAAGCGTGATAAAAGAACGAGTAGAACAAATATAATTTGAACTACTGACATTACAAATAGAAATCTCCAAGCAAACCGCAGAGAGAAGATGTCAAGTACATAGATTGTACAGACCTATGAGGCCACAATGGTACAAAGAACAGCGCGTGCCAGTTAGCAAAGGTCGCAGGTTGTAATTTGTGGCCCACGCGCTGTTGCAACATCTCGCGGTTTGTCATTTCTCTCAATGACACTAGACAACAAGATGAAATAAATAACAATGATAAAGTAATAGGAACATTGCAAATAAATCTGAGGCCAGTCATGACGTAGGCAAATGTACGTTATGGGTTCGATTCCCTCTCGAGGAAATGAAATATTTAATATCTTCATTTTTTCGAACTAGTAACACTTAACATGCAATGCGTCCAGAGTTCGGAGGAAAGTGGGAAACAGAAGTATCTTGACGGGAACGTAGAGTAGGGAAGTAGAGTAACACTACGTTCTTGCCTACCTTGCTATGTGCAAGATGTAGCGTATAGCTAAAATAAAACATTGTAAAATATTATTATATATTATTTTGTATTATTTTATGTTAACATTTGTAAAAGGTATTAAACATAATAAATGTTTACCGTACAAAAAAAGCTTAGTTGGCCATGAACTGAGTACATGCAACGCATGGTTTCGAATACCGCCACGTGAAATATTTCTAATGATTTTCAATACCTTCGTTTTTATTTTATGTATTTACGTACGATATAAAATAAAAAAAACGAGCAAGTGCGAATTGGACTCGACTACCAAAAGTTTCGAACCAATTTTATTATTAAACTTATAAAAGTTGACAAACTTTAGTTTGTCCAAACTTTTTTCTGTTATATATCTTTAAATTTATAATTTCGAAAAAAATTTATGAAAAAAGTCAATCACCTCACCTAAAACATCAGCAAATATTCTCCAGTACAGAATATAGAACAAAAACACTACTTATCCGCATAAGACTTTGCAAGGAATTCACAAACGCAAAATTAACATAAACACACACTTTGAACCGTCCAAAACTGTTAATTCTATAAACATAAAGTACAGAGAGGTACTTAGGTGTACATAATTGAATTCGTGATGTTGGCACAGCATTTTTTTGTATCTTATTGTGATTCTTGGCACTTCCTGTAAGAAGCATCAATTTGCCTCGGTATCGCTTCAAAACGGTCACAGGCCGTCGACCTTCATTACCGTGAGTCATTCGTACGGTGGTCAGCTCCAAACTCTCGGAACCCTCGTGGTGGGACAGACTTATTTAATGATCAAGTTATTATGCGTGAGGAAATACATGAATTCGTTTTGGGTAATTTAAAAACACGTTTGTACGTTTGGTTTGCTGGCGTGGTAAATCCGATTTTGGGTTTTGCGGAAGCCCGAAATGTTATCTCAAATATTTTATTAAAATCAACATAGCCGTATACAGCGTTTTAGTTTTGTCACACACATATTACATCAGCTATACATTGTATCCCACACATAGCAGGATAGACAGAGGGAACCTATTGAGGCATTATTAAGGCATTCCGCACTTTCTGCAATTTTAGAGGCATTGTCTGTTTCTCAACAGAGAAAGGTTTCTCAACGGAGTTGAGTTCAACGCCGCGCTTTACCTCGACGACAGATTGACAAAAGGGAAATATAAATCTAAATAAATATTTCATTTCCTCGAGTTGGAATCGAACCCACAATCAGTCGCATTTACAGTTTGTATCTCTTAGTTTAGTTTAAACGGTAAGCAGTAAATTGATACTGGTTGCGACATTCATTAAGGCGCATACGGCGTGTGATGCAAATAATTTGAGGGCAATTGTGTCAAGTGAAATAAGTCTGTAGCAAAATCCATGCAATGTTGCCAAGGCCGGTGAGAACAAAACGTTTGAACCATTCAGCGCTTATTGGGCGTCCAGCTCTCGGCCTATAAACGAATCGGTCATACAATTGATTATTACGCGACAAGACGACGCTAAATAGTTTATGGGTTCCCTGACCTTTGTTTTTGCACAGTCTAGCTTTAAAATATGTTTCCCTGATGACTTACTGTAATATGTATGTATGTATACGGTAGTAAATATTTATGGCGTTTACAAAACGGTAAATGCACTCGATGGATATCGAGAAATCAAGATGTACTCTTAGTCTATTCGTGTACTAGTCGATGTTGGTGAAGAGCGAGGTATGATATATGGATAGTTTATGGTTTTACATGTATATATATTTATAGAAGGAAAGGAAATTAAAATAATATTAATATTATAGTCTCTATAATAAACACTCTTTAAATGTTAGCGCATCGTCAAATATAGATAATTAAAAATATATTTTTAGAGGCTCATCTTATACAGATTAAAAATTTATTGGATACTTACATAAAGTTTTACTAACGTAGCGACGCAACCTGTCAGCCATAACCAAATTTTATGATTTGACATTTACAAAATATGTATTGGCATTTTCAACTAAGTATTTCGCTAACTCCATTGTATTTTACAAATTTTGCATTCCGCTGGCCTACTTTTCAAGGTGCCAGTTGAGTATAAAAAGCGGAAAGTAATATGTCAACTTGCAAAACGGTTCATTTTCCTGTAGCGTTAGTAAGTAAATGCTAAATGTATATATACTTACTTGATCAAGCAATAAAATAACTATAAACCAAAATTATAGCTGTTTTTAAAAAAATCATAACAGATTATATTATTATTACGTATACAAGAATATCAATAATATAAAAAAATAATAAATCAGCTTCACGCAGTATCCCGCACACAGCAGAGTAGGCAGAGGGAACCTAGTGGTAAGACACTTCGTTCCCCACTTTCCGCCGAATTCTGAGGGCATTGCCTGTTGAAGGGTAGAACTCAGAAGGCCGCACTTTGCCTCGACACCAGAGCGAAGAAATGGAAATATAAAGTAAATAAATATTTCACTTCCTCGAGTGAGGATCGAACCCTCAACCAGTCGGTTTTCCAGTCAGACTCTCATGACTTGAATAATATTATCTTAATATTAACTTTAATAGTGTAATATTAATAAATTTTCATTTATCCTGAACTAAATTAATAATAACAGGAAATTTATCGACTGAAGAGCTAAACTAATGGTGCTTCGTACTGACATGCGAGCGTCGCGACGCCCTTGTATGCGAACGTCCCATATTGAATGTCATTGTCTATAGTATTGTTTTAATATGTGAGCCAATTGCTAACGTTATGTATATATGTATGTACGTATATATGTTAATAATATCAGTTTAAAAAATTGAAAGGATATTTTTTAATGCTTGAAAATGTGACTTATTCAACAGAAAGAATATAGTTTCGTGGCAAGACTTTCTTTTTGTCATTTTTATTTATAAAATTTATACATTTTCATTAGATCGTAGCTGAAAATTAACATAATACTAAATCAGCTTCACACTGTATCCCGCACACAAGAGGGTAGGCAGAGGGAACCTAGTGTTAAAACACTCACTTCCCCATTTTCTAGCGAATTCTGGAGGCATTGCGTGTCGAGTCGCTACGACTGGCCTCGAAAAACATAAAACCTATATAATTAATTCCTGCTATGTTTTTACCATTTTTAGTTCCTCTTGATTTATCTAGTTACAATATGTTGAAGGAGCTGGTTGATATATAACCTTCAAGGTCCAGCTACTGAGACTTCCCGTAACCTTGTAGTTTACGAGTTGTCTGAATTTAATGGGTACAGAATTACATAAGTTGCCGACTGCGAGATTAGATTGAAACCTAAACAAAAAAAAGCATAAAATTGTTTATTAAAATATATCTTCTTCTTCTTCTTCTATCTTAACCGACTCTATTTGGGGTTTTTTTATACATGATATTTTGTTTGACTTTTTATAAATATAACAAATATAAAATACAGAAGGCAGACACTATGAATTTATTATGTGTGTATAATTATATAGGAATGGAAAAATTACATTAGTTTTTCGTATTAGGTACAGATCTTAGCAATAACATTCTTTGTTTTCGATAATTATGTTATTAGATTATAGTTTATTTATAAAAGATTCTTCTTTTTGTTGAATTTGAAAAAAAACAATCTTCCAGGCGAGATTTGAAGCCACCATCTTTCAACATCATCAACTTTTTTCTGAATTTCAACCTGATATCTCCAAGCGCTCTTGAGACACAGGGTCTTCACAGACTAACAAACGAACAGAGTGATCTTGTAAGGTTCCTTTTTCTTAAAAAGTACGGAACCCTAAAATAGTATAATCTCTCGTATTTACATTCATAATATTCACGCTATTCAGTATAAAATACATACAATACAAGCATTTAAGTGTACGCAGAAACAGTATTCGCATTAACTGTGAGTACTTAAGTGCACTTCAAAATCAAATCATATATTGTATTCTCACGACTCAATACTGTGTGCAAATGTAAACATGTCGATCTTGAGAGTGTGCTCTCAAGAACCGAATCTCATTCTAATATAAACGACCTTATTAATTCCGTATCGTTTACTAAACAGCCACCTTCGTGTGCGAGATCAGAAAATAAAACAGAAGTGGTTCTTGAAATACCTTCGTTTAGCATATATAGAGAAGAATTGATACTGGTCTGGAATACATAAGTTTTCTTTCAACGGAATAGCTTGAAAGTTTATAATAATTAGATATAAACACTATATTCTTTATTTGATAAAATGGGGGGTAGTGCCATTTCTATAATCAATTGTTCTAAGGTATAATACTTGCGCATAATGCCTGGCTTCCCATGACGCATGCTCTAAGCTCAGCTCGTAATGTATGTATGAATCAGCCTTTTTCCTTTTTAACTTACCCTGGGAATTCCCACGGTCATATGGGGTCGATATCGGGTTCGAAATAAAACTAATTTAATGATCGAGTTGTTGTTGACGTCATGGTATACATTTTTATAGGTCTTTCTATTGTTAAGTAAATCTTAAAATATTTAACATCTTATTTTTTTTCAGCTGCACGCTGGGTAGGCAGAGGGGATCTGGGAACCTAGTATTAAAACACTCCGATTCCATCAAGACACTTCCGTTCTTCACTTTCCGCAGAATTCTGGAGGCATTACATAATCTGTTTTTTGATGTAAAAACGGAGAAATATAATTTTAATTTTAAAAAAGTCCCTTTGAGTTTCTTACGCCGGTTCTTCTCAGTTCTGAGGCAGTAACTTTAGTGAACCGGTGGTAAATTAATTGACGTTCAAAAAATAAAGCTTGTAACTTCTTATTTTTAATTAAATTGTTTGACTTTGACTTTGAATAAAGTTTCCAAACGATTGAGGTGTTATGTATACAATTTTTATTTGTTTCATTAATAAAATTTTACAGTATTTAGATTAGTTATTTAGTACTAAAGAAAATTCTTTGAACAGTTTTAGAACGTCTCAAATTAATTTTGCATTTTTTAACATGAAAACACATTCATAGATAAAATTCACACATAATTTTCCAATAATAACTTTATAACTGATTAAATTAATTAAATAATTAAGCACATATACATACAAAATTCACACAATATAAATAATATAATTAAACATACTATATAACATATAATATACAGGATACTAGCGACATACTTATCGCTGGAGTGGGCGTTGATAAACGCTAAATAAATTTACGCATGTGATCTAACCGAGATACTGCAAGAAAATAAATTGTACCACATTTAAATTGAAAATGGCTGGGTTTTTAATATTGTCCAATAGAATTATATGTTTTTTTAATTAATATAATTCGCGATATTATTAAATTTGTAGACTAATATATGTATGGATATTATGTCTATATGTAAAAACTGGAATATAGGACAATTTAATCAAAATTTTAGACCATAGGCACAAAGCTAAGGTATAGGTACAAACCATAGGCACAAAGCTAAGGTATATCAGATAAATATGAACCCATAATCTGTTACATAAAAAAAGTTGTATAAAAATAGAATCTTCTATATCTTACTAGTTTGCAAAAAAATAAGTTCACGTTGTATCTATCTAGCACACGGTAGTGTAGGCAGAGGGAACCTAGTGTTAAGACATTCTATTCTTAATATTCTGCTTAATTCTTTAGGCATTGAGTTTTGAGTGGCAAAACTCAATATTGCGCTTTGCCCCGACACCAGAGCGAAGAAATTAAAATATAAAATATTTAATTACCTCGAAAGAGAATCAAACCTACAACTGGTCGTGTTTACAGTCACATGCTATAAATTATTAATTAACACTATAAAAACACTATAAAGCTATTTCCTTCAATTCGAGTCCTTAGTTAACTTACATCCATAGTATGTGAGCGGTGTACTTAAAACAGTTACCACGTCCAGTACGAATTTAATCAATGAGATCACTAAATTAATACTGATTAAGGAAGCACATTAGCACTTTTACCACCTCCTGGAAGTGAACGGGACTTTTTAATACCTGAATTGGCACGCAACCAAGACAATACGCTTGCCGCAGTCTAACGTAAGTTTTTTTTGGGGAGGGTAGGCAGAGGGGGTTAGTGTTGAGACACTCTGTTCTGGACACATTGCGTATTTAGTGGCGGAACTCAACGCCAGAATAAAGAAGTGAAAATATTAAATACAGTCAGACTTTATGCCTCTGCACCTTAGCACCTAGGCCTCAACGTCTAACGTAAGTATCCATAATTTATACCTTATGTGACAATTTTTGATGATATAATATTTATAAAGCGTGTATGTTGTTTTATGTTCCTTCTTCCTCTACATTTTATAGCGATTTAATAAAGTTTTATACAACATCAAATAGAAAGGAATAGATAATAAGAATATTACGGCTATAGTTTATCTATGGTCCTCCCTAATAAAATAGTTTGAAGTTGACATTGACACCTGTCACTCTTATGAATATTATAATACGGCTACATTCGGAACGCTATGATTAAAGAACAGAACAGATATTACAATTTTTAATTTAGAAATAGAAGGCTAATAATTAAGACAGTTAAATTTTAATTAGCGGAGGAGATAATAACGTGCTAATAAAAATTTATTAATAATATTTTATATATATATTTTTATTAATTATATTTGTACAAGAAACCAAAATATTCTACTTTTCTATCTAACCTGATTGGAGCGCAAACGTCGTCTCAAGACCCAACTAGAAATGAGATGTCAATATTAATAGCTCTAATGGTATTCCTGTAATCTATTCACTATCTGGATAATAGAAGAATATACGCTCAAAGGATTAATATCTTTAAATACTAAATCGTAAAGTATATATTCGCGTTTGACCATCATATCCTCAACTTCGTATTGTATTGTACTTTTATTATTGTCTTCAATCGTTAGTGCAGGCAAGGAGTCAATAGAGAGGTATGGATACTGGGAACCCGACCTGACAGTCCCGTTATAGTTAAGTAGTTAAGTATCACTACGGAAATGCAATGGGGGTGGTGGTTTAGTTTTTACCAAATAATTTCTATAATTTGATCGGTCCTTATAAGAAGCTTTAATATATTGTATGATTTATTTTTTTATGTTTTATGGTCTCGCTGTATCCACTTACAGCAGGGTAGGCAGAGGGAACCTAGTGTTAACACACTCTATTCCCTAGTAGAGTAGCTGAACTCAACGCAACGCACGAAATATTTAATGGAAATATTAAATACGTCAAGGAATATTTAATATTAAATATTTTTCGAGTGGGAATCGAACTCACAACCTGTCGTGTTTACAATCACACTTTGTGCCCCTGCTCCACGACTGGCCTTACGACGATGTACTTGCGGAAAGATTTATTTATATTTTATATGGACGATAATTATTAAGTGCTCGTTAACTTTCATGTTGAGCCAATTTATGTTAACTAACCGGATTAAAGCAATTATTTGTCTAATTCAGTTAATTTTAGTTCAAAACGTATAAAAAGATAATTAGATGCATTATCCTTTTTATATAATTAAGACAAGAAAAATATATCCACAGGTATGAAATATTGCTGTTTAATTAATAAATATTTTTCACTTCCGTCGGTTTCTATTTTCTAAACTGAACAGTAAACACTAGGTTCCCAGGTGCCCTCTACTTACCCTGCTACAGTAAAGCTAAAGTATAATCGCTAAAATTCTTAAGTAATTAATGACGTGGTTTCTTTTTATATCACTCTCTGTTCAATGACAGTAGTTAAAGCTTATTCTATTTAAATCTTTTGTTTGAACTAATGAAGCGAAACACTTAGCTACTGATTCAAAGCTTGTTTGTAATTTGTCAAGCGTGTCATTCTTGACGGAGAGTTGACGTGACGATTGTTTAATTAAATAAAAGCAAGCAGTTAGCTGATCGTTTCAGAATGTGGGTTCGATTCCTACAAGAAGAAATGAAATATTAAATATTGTTATTTCTTCGCTCTGGTGTCGAAGCATTTGCGGTGTGGAGTTCCGCACTTACTTAATACGCAGTGAGTCCAGATTTCTGCGGAAAGTTACCATGAAAGTTACCAATCACCTATAACCATTTAGTATATATAGAATAATTATTTTAGTAGCTTTTTTAGATTTGCCTGTGATTTTGAACCACTCCTTATTGCTTAGAATGCTAAAAATGTTTAAAATTTTTACATTGCGAGTTTAAGGAAATCGTTATAATTGAATCATCGTAGAATATATGATGAAATCATCGAGATGATTAAAATTTCTATTAATATTTTAATCACACCACTATTTAGAAATACGTAGAATTATGTGCTATTTCTTTATTAGCATCGGAATATAGAGGAAAGGAAAAATTTACAGCTATTTATTTTAGTTCGTTTTAAGTGAGGAAATGAAAAAAAATCGTAAATGCATATTCATTTGTAGTGGTATAATTTACATAATTATATAATAACTTTTTTTTATATAATTATATAATACTTTTGTTAGAGGCATAATACTTAGGTCATTATTTTTTTTGGTTTTCTTTAAAAACAGCAACGGTTGCTTGTACTTGCTAATTATTTTTAATATCATGTTAATATATTTAAATTTTATATGCCATCACTATTTCCGTAACCTGGATATGTAAAATGATTACATTTCTATGTAAATTTTTACAATATTTTCTCTTATTAATGTTAGATAAAACATTAATTCAATTCATCTTATTAAATTTAAATGAAAGTTACTTGTTTGTTATATATAATAGTTGTATAACACATGCAAATAGATTAAAATGTTTTAAACTAGGTCCTACCATAGTATTTATAAAAACTTAAGTAAGGTAAGTATTTATTATACTTTACTATTATTTATAACTGTTTTTCAAGCATTTTAAATATATTTATGCATTAATACAACTTATCACATAAATCTCATATGAGTCAGGTACACTTAATATTGAATATCGCCCAAAAAAACAAAATGGAGAATGGAATGCAGTCACTACTTTAAATTTGAATTTGATTTAAGTGGCACTTTACTGCCTTTCTTACTTGTGAGAAACAACTTGAGATTTGTTTCTTTTAACATAAAAGTATTATTTTCACATATTACAGACATACATAGCTAATGATATTTATATACATTTTTTCTCCCGGATCAGAAAAAAATATTAAATTGCTTCTTTGTGTATATAAAAGTTTTTTTTTTAATTGTAATGTTGCCATATTTTAGACACACTAAGGAACTATTACAAATATAAAATTAAATGAATTATAAAAGAATGATAAATAAAAGTTTATCAGGAAAATCAATATTTAACTATAACAAATAATATTTATTAAATCCTCTATTCACGAGTAAGTAATTTAGAAAGAAACATTATGAAAGAAAACATAAGTTTCAATTGTTCAAACGTCACAAATGCGTGGCGCGCACTTAAGTTTTCAAATAAGTTATAGCTAATTCCCTTTACTGGGTACTGTACTGGGCACTGGGCACTGGGTGCTGTGGAATGCAGCCGGCATTGTTCTGTTATCTAAACATCAACGGCGAACAGAGCTCGGAACTATTGACCAGTGGGTACATTGGCATAACCTTATATTTATATTTTGTTTAACTTATGTTATAACTAGCGGCCCCCCCGCGGCTTCGCCTGCGTGAACTACGTCATTATTAATTTCTGTCTCTATGAGTACCTACGTCCTATAAGTGACGTCCATGCAAAATTTGAGACTCCTAGCATTTGTACTAATGAAGTTTCATACAAAATTTCAACCCTTTAGAAATCGAATATTACAAATTCCCGTCTTACGCCCAATATTAATAATGTATCTCCTATCTCCAGTTAACGTCTATCTCGTACTGTCCGACATATCTATCCAATCACTAACCTGCATGCCTACCTCCATCTCTGTCTATTTCAATCTATGGTAGCAATTTTTAGATTAGGATTGGTTATTAACATTGGGCGTTAGCGAGCACAGCAGCACAGCAGTAGTTTCTGAGATTTCGTGATGAGTGAGTGACCTTTCGATTTTATATATATAGATAAGGATTGAGGCCGTCGTGGAGCAGGGGCACAAGGGTGCGACTGTAACGCGACGGTTGTGGGTTCGATCCCGCTTCTCGAGGAAGTGAAATATTTATTTACGTTTATATTTCCATTTCTTCGCTCTGGTGTCGAGGCAAAGGTTAAGTTCTGCCCCTCAACACGCATTGCCTCCAGAATTCGGCAGAAAGTGGGGAACGGAGTGTCGTAACCTCATCTGTTATTATAAGGGTTTCCATCCATCAGCCTTTAAAGTCCACTGCTGGACATAGGCCTCCCCCAATGCTCGCCACTCCGTCCAGTCTTGAGGGTTTAAGTTAAACAAATTTAAGTTATTATGTATAAAAAAAATTGCATCTATGTACCTAGGCGGAACGTGAACTAGTGGCATTTTAAAATTTGGCGGAAATCACCTTGGAGTTTTTATGTGATAATAGTTAGAATAATTTCATGATAGTTTTATTATCTTGCAGAAAAGTTGATTAATTAATTTTTATTGACGACGCGAGTAGAAAATTCCTATATACACTATTTTACTATTTTTTTGTATCTTTGGGGTGTTTTAACACTAGGATACATCCTGCCTCTTCTGATGTGTGCGGGATACAGCGTGAAGCTTAAGTTGATTTTATAAAATTACATTTTAATCTAAATTAACCATTAAAAATAATCTAACAAGACTTACTCTAAGAAAACGAACAATGACAAAAATATATATATATATATATACTGTGGAAAACTACACATTTATGTACCGACAAACACTTTTATCTAGGCAATAGGCTTTTGAAGATTAATAATCCTCAATAATATAATTTTGAAGTACCCTTCATCGTAAGCCATACTTATTACCTACTTTATTTCATAACAAGAAATCGCTTAACAAAAAACTAGTTAAGTAATAACAAATTCCAAAAAGTACAAGAAAATAGTTTTTATTATTTGTATTATTTTATTTTTAGTGTTTCTGGTTTTTTTTGAAACGTCGCTCTGTCTCGCATATAATAGGGCAGAGAGAACCTGGGAGCTTACTGTTAAAGCACTCTGTTCCCATTAAGACACATCCGTTCCCTATTCTACATATAAAAAAATGATAACGCAGATGAAGCATATCAAGTATATAATTTTTTAGTCATAGCTAATCTCATTATTTACACGGTCTGATAGTTTCATACTAAAAACACTAGCGGGCTGACTTTAGATAACAAAATTTAAACACTTATAGTGTGAAGGCACAATGAGGTTGATGTCCCAGCAAGTTAATCTTTATTTGAAGTTCGTTGATAGCAACCATACCTAGTTAGGTCTACCTAAGAGCTATAGAAACCTAGGGTTCATATTGAATATTTTAAAAGTATATTTTTTTTGTAGTATTGCTTCAGGCTAGTCGTGTCGCAGAAGTACTCTGGTGTCGAGGACTCTTCTAGAATGCGGTGGAAAGTGAGGAATGGAGTGTATTAACACTAGGTTTCCTCTGCCTACCTGCAGTGTGCGGGACACAACGTGAAGCTGGTTTCATTTTTTTTTTTAAATAGCTACCATAGAGTAGTAAAAAATAATATATATTTTTTATATTAATAAATATAAAACAAATTGTTGATTTAAAAAGTATACATTTTAGATGTGTTTTAAAAAATAATTTTGCACAACTATTCTAAGAAATCCATCTAACATTATAAAAAAAACTATTTACATATTCTCACTATAATTTACATTACCTGCGTTTTATATTACGTTTATTACTTTTTTTTATTCACCAGGCAAAGCAAAGTTGTCTGGACATGAGAGTTCATTGACCACAATGAACTTTTAAATTATTGAAATTAATGTATCCTTTTATTGGTATTTTAAACTGGTTCTAAATTGTCGAAGGCTTAGCAAAAATAAATGGTTATTTTAAGTTTAAGTATAAGTAAGCTGTAAAAATGTGAAATATGTTTTAATTTCAAGTAAAACATAACATAAAAATATTTAACGGTAAACACTGTATTAGTATGTTACTTTTTATGTTTTATACAAAGTATTTTATAATACAGTTTCTAGCAATAAATGGACGGTATATATTCAAAGTCGATTTTATGATTTAATTTTAGCGTTTATAGTTTAAATTAAATGGAAGCACTTATTAAATTAATTGTTTGTATAAATTACCTCCAATTTTAAATACAATCCAATGTCACAATTTGAATAATAACATAGAAAAACATTTATGTAATAAAAATAAACAATCCATAAATAAATATTGCATGCAATCCCATACGTTTATGCTTCACAATAGTGACGTCCATGCGCAAGCTTATTTTTTTTGTTTTTTTTTTGACAGACTAAAAATATGTTAAAATAGTTTGAAACATTATAATATGCTTAAGGCTCGTGAATACATCAAAAACCGTAACCGTAAAGGCATGAGCATAACCAAAATAAAATTAAGATGTTTCATAACTTTTTTCTTAATAATAAAAGAATTGGCTTCTGGTACTGGCCGTGGTGCACAAGCGTGCGAATGTAAACGCGACAGTTGTGGGTTCGATTCTCACTTAGGGGTTACTTATTATTTTCATTTCCTCGCTCTGGTAACGAGGCAAAGTTAGGCGCTGAAAAAAAACGACTAATACTTATTCCTATCAAAAGCCAGGAGTTGACAGTTGTAATTTTTAAATTTCATTTCGATTCACCGAAAGTACAAAAACTGATGTAGATTAATTTGTTACAAAGCTTGCCAAATGTCGATTGTAATGTATGGTTCACACAAATATTACATTGGAATCTTTCCAGCTGTTGTTTTTGTTTAGTAAATTCATTTAGAGTCCGTCTGGTCCAAGAGTGCCTGCTGCCTGTCTATTGATTTGAAACAGCGACAGAGGGGGCGTGAATCGCCGTGTGCATTAGGTACATACATACTAAGACTTATGAGTGCGTACTCATAATATGGTGTCGATAAATTTAAAAAAAAAACATATTTTTTTACATAAGTTTCATCGATAACGTTTCGTCGTTCAGCTTTTTTATAAAAAAAAAATATTAACTAAACAAATTGTATTCGTTTTAGGTTACGTTTATATTTAAAATGTTTTTCTTTATTTGCGTAACTATTTAAATAATTTTATAAAACACAAAAAAAAAGAAAACATTATTTTTATAATCTGGTAATATGTCAACATTTCGCAAACGCTATGTAGCAAACGTGTCGGGTCGACCATTATGGATGGTCTTTTAGATGTCTCACAAAGATTGGTGCGCTGTTTCATAAATCTAAAAAGGTATAAAGAAATCAGCTTAATTTTACAACGCCCCTATTTTTTCTATATTCATATTTGGCAGGTTAATCTACATAACCTAAATACAGGGTTATTATAGTTTAAAAGCTTTTGATGCCGATAGTCGGCCCTTTTACTATTAACCGGTTTTTTTACCGCTCAATAATAATCCCTCACCATTTACACTTATCTGTTTCGTTTTGTAAGTGCTTTTAATGGTGTTACGTTATAATTTTTTATGTGATGTTATTTATAATTATTATGTGTGGAAGTTAAAACTAACTGTATATTTTGACAGCTTTGAATAATATTATATGGTACTAACTCGAGTATAGAATATTTTAATTGTAGTACAAATATTGTAAGTCAGTTGTTTGCAAATACGCTACAACGTAATGGCAAGGCGTCGTCGGTCTATTTTTAAGCCAAATGTAAATAAATGGTACACATGCTAGTGCTACAGTCGAAAATGTATCGTGGCCAAACCCGTTTCGCCGAATAAAAAATCTATATTTTTGCCATACAAAAACAAGCATATTTATATTATAACAAAGAATATTCGTATTCTATTGTTATAGCATGTAAAAAAATAAAAGTGTTTTTGAAGTTTGACTGTAAATATTAATATTGACTTCCCAATTTTATAAAAGAAACCTAAAATATTCTCAATACATGAATGGAATCTGACCGTCGATATCCAGCATAACGCTTTCGCTGGAATTGTTAGCGCGTTCCGTGAAACTATTATCCACTAATTAGCATAACACGTTGAAAAATTGCACAATTCTACATAAAACACTTCAAAAAATGTAACATTATAGAAAAAATCCAGACAAATAAAATACGTTAGAGAATGAATGGAACTTACCGGAGTCTTGTATATCCTTGGACAGATCCAAGCGCACATTTGTTAGGAGCCAGGATGCACGCTATCGTATACCACGTTATAAATAGTAGCACTATACGAAAATAAACGCAATAATAGCGATGTAATAACACTTGTGTTTTAAAACAAGTGGTTAACACTAGCGCACTCAATGGCGTCGCGCGGCGAACTGATGGTAACCGGCCCGCCTGCCTGGTGCTATACTAACGTATTTGTAGTTTGTATTGTACGAATACGAATGTCGGATAGGTTAAGCGGGCAGGGTACACGCGGCACCGGGACGAGGCAGGGAGCGTGAAAGAAGAAAGAAGGGCTATAATTGAATGTTTTTTTCCCGTCTCTAATATTAGCAACAGTCTGGCTCACTTTGAAGGGATTGAAGTGTGCTTTGGTACTCGTCTGTCAGTCAAGTCAGTGTTAGGCGAAAGTAAAATTGGTGACAGATTATATAAATTTGAAATTAATTTCGTTTTTTTTTTGTTTTTATATTTCTAATATATCTGTATAACTCCTTGATATTATGATAAATATGTATATGGTATATTTCTATTAAATATATTAATTCTAATGTTTTAGATATAAATATAAGAATAAACATTATTTGACCTTAGCAGCAACTGCTATCTTCTTGAGTGAAGATAAAAAAACACTTAGAAAAAAATTATTAACTTTTAAGCTTACATCGCTTATATTAATACTTGACTTAACTTGGCGTTTAATGAACGACCTTATCAATTCTATATTTGGTGGGAGACACTTCTATATATAAATATGTTAAAATTGTAACGTGGCCTAAATAAGGAAAATGTTTTAAAAATTGTAGCAAATTGTGATTTATGTGCCGATATAACCACTTGCTTCCAACTTTGCAAGTTCATAATTCTAATCCTGCTCTAAATCTATATTCGCTATACTTAGATAAAGCGAAATGGGGTTTCGCTACTATGGATAGAACATGGAAACTGAAATATGATAATACTGAACCAATATCAAAATAGAATTTTTGTACGATTTTTCAGTATATATATTTATTTTATAACATCAGCTTCACTCTGTATTCCGCACACAACCGGGTAGGCAGAGGTAACCTAGTGTTAAGACAATCCGTTCCTCACTTTCCGCCAAATTCTGGTGTCATTGTGTGTAGAGTGGCGGAACTCAACCCCGCGCTTAGCTTCGGCACCAGAGCGAAGAAATAAATATTTCACTTCCTCGAGTGAGCATCGAACCCACAACCAGTCGGTTTTACCATCACACCCTTGTCCGCTGCGCCACGACTGGCCTCATGGTATTTTATAACATTATTTGTAATATTAATTGGATTCTCTATAGAATTCAATTAATTTTGAACTAGATCAGTAAATATAATACATTTGTGTCCATATTTGCATTCGGCACGTACTCGTTGGTCGCTATCTCACTTCCGGGAGCAGTATGTTGGCACAAGGAAACATAATGTGTGTAACCGAAGACAAATTACACAATTTCCTAGTGTAATATTTTATTGTAATTACATGTGTAATGTTTTTTTTTAATTTTAAATATCTCTGAGATCTTAAATGGTGGACAGAATTAATTTATGTATACCTAGTTTAAGAGTTTTAGATTCCTGAAAACTAAGTTTTTAAATTAAATAAACAATTTAAATGTTTATTTATACAATTTTTGCTCTTTAAATTTAATTTATTTATTATATTTAGATCCGTACAAAAATATTGTAGAGTCGAATATAAGAGGTTGTTAGTAAATATAATATTAAATTATTATTTTCATATTAAGTTTAAAATTCTTTGGAATTCTATTAATAATAGAATTTATTAATATTAACATAATATTTACAAAAGAGGCTTTCGTAGCGTAGCGGCACGTTGTTTAGCAATAAACGTGACACTTACGGGTTCAATTTCCTTTTGGAGGAATGAATTATTTGAATTAAACCGCTCTGGTAACAAGATAAATACACAATTTCTCAAAAAAATGGCGAAATAATGTTTAGAGAAATATAAAAATAGATAGAGTTATTTTAACAGTTTTTAAGTGTTATTCCAGTTAGAAAAGAAAATACTTTTTTTAGGAAACGTATAAAAATTTGAACGTAGCGGAGTTTGAACCCACTCATCTTGGAAAACGAACTGACTGGAAACCTGGACGGCCATCGATATCATATAGATCGAGTCTTTTAAAAAATTTACTTTTGGTTAACTTTGCCTGGTACCGAATATGTATATACATTTTAAATATTTACCGTTTCATTTCACTTATGTTGAAAGGAATTTTATAAAAGCATTTTTATTTGACCCGCGGCTATGTGACAAAATGCAACCGATTTTAAAATTTCGCTTCACCTAGCTTTATGCTGTGTATTTTTAAAATATTAATTTATTTTGAAAATATATAGCTGAACTAGAAAAAAAAACAGCTTCACGGTGTATCACACGGTGTAAGGCAGAGGCACTAGTGTTAAAACACTCCGTTCCCCACTGTCTGCCGATTTCTGGAGGCATTGCGTGTTGAGTGGCAGAACTCACCGCCGGGCTTTTGCCTTGGTGAGCGAAGAAATAGAAATATTAATAAATAATAATTCATTTCTCGAGTGAGGATCCCTTAAGCCGCTGCGCCACGACGGCCTTGATAATAATCTGTAAAAATAATAATTTGCATTTACATAGCAAAATATAAAACTCTTAAGAATACTTTAACCACTTACAAATTAATTACAATATCGTGCGTTACCTATTGATGGTTCCGCATCTTAATTTTTCCAAATTATACGTTGTAAAATATAATTTGGAAAAATAATTACCACAAAAAATTTAAAACACCAGTATAATTATTCGTATTGATGAATTAAATATTTATGCTAGTTTATATTCAACATATTTTGGATATTATATAATCATTTGTTCTTTAGAAAAATGAATAGTGTATCTGACATCTGGTACATTAAAGCTTTTTCTGGTAAAAAAAAAGAATTCGATAGTTTATCTGTATTCATAGACTATAACATGTAGATTTTAATATGCGTTATTATTACTTTTAGCTCCACGCTGTATCCTGCACAAAGGAGGGTAGGCAGAGGGAACCTGGGAACCTAGTGTCCGTTTCCACTAAAACACTTCCGTTCTCCATTTACCGCACGTTTGTGCTTGTGCGCCAAGGCGGCCTTGACAATAGTAATTTACCCGACTGATCGATTCTCTCGTTTATGTATTTTATTGTACTTATTAAGCACTGACATTAAAAATACCCACAAATTTAATTGTTAAGGTCAAATCGAAAAAAATAGTGTTTTGCCGATGAATCATCATGAGTTTAAAAATACTTTCGTATTCTTTGCGATAAATATCGATGTTGGAAAAATTGTTATGAATAAAAAAATGTAGACTATGACATTTTTTGTTTATAATTATACCCTGCTGTATTTAGCACATAGCAGGGTAGGCAGAGGGAACCTAGTGTTAAAACACTCCGCACCTCACCTTCCGCCGTCAGTGACGGAACGCGACCCCGCGCTTTTGCCTGGGTATCAAAGCGAAGAAATGAACATTAAAAAAATATATAATTCATCCCCTCGAGTGGAAATCGAACCCACGACCGCGCCCTCAACGGCTTCGAATGCAAAAATCATTACAAATTCGTATTTTATTTATTAGATAGTTTATACTATACTATACGATTTTATTTTATACTCGTACACTTAACGTGCAAGCTTTTCTTCAAACCGTTACTATTTTACGAGTTTTAAAACACAATTTACAACAATGTTGGAAATACAGTTTTAGTAATAGTTGATCTAATGCAAATAAAGATAACGTTATGTGTCCAACTTACATTTTATATCATTATTCAATAAATAAAGTTAAAAAGAAGTTATTAATATTAACAGTTAACTACTCATAGAAATTTAAATAAATACATAAAAATCTTTAAAATTAAGCTATTTAAAGAGAACAATCGTGCTTTTAAAATATTTCTACCATTCAACACGAAATGCCTCCAGAATTCACAGGAAAATGGGAAAAGGAGTGCCTTGACACTACCTGCTGTGTGCGAGATATAGAGTTTAGTTGATTTATTACAAATATTTGTACTACACTAGTTTCTCTCGCCAAAGCTAGGAAGGAAGTATAATTTAATCAAAGCAGTTCAATGACCATTTAATGCAAAAAATATTCAAGATTTTACTGATAGCAACATAGGCAACGATTTATCTTGAAAGTTTAAAGTATGAAGCGAAAGGACGTGACGGTCGTCTATAATATAAATAAATATTTGTATACAATTAATTATATGACCAAGAATTAAAAAATATTATTATATTATTTTTGTTATTTATGTTAAGTTATATATTTTTTATTAACTTTCTTCTCTATGGCATACGTTTACTGTAGTAAATGAGGACGAAAATTAATTATTGACAGTAGTGTTACCTATGCCAGTTAAGCAATGCAGTAAACGTTCGTGCTTATTTTTTTTAGCGTCTCGTTCATATAGTAGGAGAGAAGATAGACTGTAGTGATAAAACACCAATCTTTCGACTTTTCTCATTTATAGGGGTGTCCCAAATTTAACGCAAGATTTGAACCAAAGTGTTGACATCCCTAAAACAAAAAATAAATTTGCTGAAAAATAAATTTAGTGTTAGTAAAAATAAAGCATTACTCGATCTTCTTTGTAGACCAGTGTTTCAAATTACAAATTAAAATGATTTAATTTACAATTAAAAATACACGTGAGTTTATATCGAGCGACAATAATAACAATTAGGTTCCAAATCTTCTTTAAGCCTTATTCAAATTCTCTCTAAGACTTTTCTTTGAGTTCGCTCTTTTAAATTTCTCAATTACTATTGGACAGAATTAATGTGACAATATTTATTTTCACACTTTGAAATGACAGAAATAAGTTCAGTAAACTTGTTTTAATTTGGTATCCTTTTAAGCCTTTCATTTCGATGATTCCCAAAATAAAAATCCAGATTATGAAATGTCATTTTATATGATAAACATACTAAAGGTTATCCACCTATTTTTAATCTTGTTAATAATAGTTTAAGTTTGTAAATGTATTATTGTATTTCTTATGATTTTTAACAAAGAAAGAAAGAAAGTTTTTTTTATAGCTTCACGCTGAATCCCGCACGTAGCAGGGTAAGCACAAGGATCCTAGTGTTCAGTACCGTTCTCCATTTTCTGCTAAGTTCTTAGGACATTATTTGTTGAGTGGAGAACTCAGTGCCGGGCTTTGTCTCGACACCAGAGCGAAGAAATGAAAATATTAACTATTTCATTTCCTCGAATGGGAATCGAACCGAAAACTTGTCTCGCTTAGAGTCACACGCTGGTTTTCCTGCGTCACTATTGGCCCCGAAAATTTTAAGAAAGTAAATAAATGCACTTACTCTTTTCCTGGCTCAGTAGTACGGTCTGTTAATACAATGGTTGTGGATTCGATTCCCACTTGGGGACTAAAGTATTCCCGTTTTTCCCCGCTTTGGAGATTGCGGCGTTGAGTTGAGCCCCAGAGTTTACAATCAGACGCTGTCAACGATGGCATTAGTAATGATGTTCAATATGTAGTTTTATCTAGAACGAGCGATATAGAAAGTTGCAATAATGTAACTAGAGCATTATGCTAATATTGTTACTGTTTATACTTTATAATAACTAGTCATTTCATTTTTTTCTAATTCTACTCTTTGACAAGTAAATAATAAGTATAGTAAGTTAGTAAGTATCTCTTTGATAAGTTAAAGCAATTAGACTCCTTTTAAATGAAATAGATTAACATTTCCACCAACAAAGAGTTTCGTATTTTATATTTACTTCACACCAACTCTTAGAACTGAGCGAGCTTCAACTGTCTCTGCTCGCTCAGTCCTTTCCGCTCGACTATTTATTAGTGGAAATATAATTACTCAGCTTACTCTTGCGAGTTAAACGTAGTCCTTAATGGGTCCGTTCCGCTCGCTGTAGAATCGGGGCTTAAAACCTTTGCACTCTTATAACGTACATAAATAGGTAAGACTTGCGTGGTAGAATGTGAATAAGCTACTAGTCTCTAGAAGCACTGATGATCCTTATAACGGCAATATTTTACTGGTTCAGCTACTGGGTTACACGTTTTATTAAATGTTTATTGCATGTGGATTTCTTATATCTTCTTACGAGTTATTTACGNAAGCCCCAGAGTTTACAATCAGACGCTGTCAACGATGGCATTAGTAATGATGTTCAATATGTAGTTTTATCTAGAACGAGCGATATAGAAAGTTGCAATAATGTAACTAGAGCATTATGCTAATATTGTTACTGTTTATACTTTATAATAACTAGTCATTTCATTTTTTGAATTCTACTCTTTGACATATATAAGTTAAGGCAATTAAACTCCTTTTAAATAAAACATATTAACATTTGTACCAACAAAGAATTTCGTATTTTATATTTACTTCACACCGACTCTTAGAACTGAGCGAGCTTCAATTCTCTCTGCTCGCTCAGTCCTTTCCGCTCGACTATTTATTAGTAAAATACAATTACTCAGCTTACTCTTGCGAGTTAAGCGTAGTCCTTAATGGGTCCGCTCCGCTCGCTATAGAATATGCTTAAAACCGTTGCACTCTTTATAACGTACATAAATAGGTAAGACTAGCGTGGTAGAATGTGAATAAGCTACTGGTCTTTAGAAGCACTGATGATCCTTATAACGGCAATATTTTACTGGTTCAGCTACTGGATTACACGTTTTATTAAATGTTTATTGCATGTGGATTTCTTATATCTTCTTACGAGTTATTTACGATCTTGAACTATGCTGGATTTAATTTTGTTATTAATTTATAGCCTTGAGGCAGTCTTGGAGCAGTGGCCTGTGACTGTAGACGCGACGGTCGTGAGTTCGATTCTCACTCGAGAGTAACAAGGCAAAGCGCGACGTTTAGTTCCGCCACTCAAAATGCAATGTCACGAAAATTCGGCGGATAGTAGGAGCGGAATGTCTTATTTAGTACTAGGTTCCCTCTGCCCTGTTATATGCGGGATATAGGTGAAGCCTTTTATTAATTTGTTAAACACTTCGCTATACTTACATTACATTTTAGAGTTTGTCAATTTGTTAGTAGCTACATATTACAAGAGATCTGTGTTATCTATTTCTAATTTTAAGTATCATAATAATAAAAAAAATAATGTTGAATCCAAAACAATGTAAAATCCCAATTTCGTCAAGAATTTAATTTTATCCTCAAAATATGAGTTTTAAACGACCGCGTACACTCAGAACAAGGACAAAAAGGGGAAAAATAAACAAAAAAATAATTAAGATAGAGATCAAACACTAGTCTCACTGTTTTTTAAGCCAATGACGTCACGATATTCGCAGTTCATAGAAGAACAAGGAGGCACGTTTAAAACCCGTGATGAAGCAATTATAATAAATAGCAATGACCGTCTTACTCATCTAACCATGGAAGTTGAATGAAAAACATTACTCATAAAAAGTCTTAATTCCTTATTTTTATCTTTTGTGTGTTTTAATGATAACTATTCTAGCGTATACTTTAGCGATGTTTAAGATGAATCTTTACATGCTATAAAGTATTTGTAAAAACACGCGATCGTTTATGATGCGGTTTTCGCTAATAGGCAGAGTGATTCAAGAGAATGGCTTAAACGTAGATTTTTACGTTAAGTAGTATGGCTTAAACGTAGGTTTTTACGTTACGTAGTTTTGTTCGTTTAAGGAAAAATAGTAAAAGAGACATTACCGAATATACCAAACCATAATTTATTTTGAGTTTACAAAGTAAATTACTGTTGGAAGCTGCCACCCAACATGCAATGCCTCGAAAATTCGATGGTACGTGAGAAACGGAGTGTCTTAACACTAGGTTCCCTTTAGAGGAAACAGGTTCCCCTAGGTTCCGTTTCCCCAGGTTCCCATTCGGCATCACATCTGATTGGTAATAACGGATGAGAGTCGTGAGTAACTTGAGGTCTAGAAGAGTTCAAATCCCAAGCCTCGTCATTAGATTTTTCTAATAAGCAATTCTTAGTAACTACATGGGGTAAGCAGTAAGAAAATTTGCAGTATTGCTTCCATAATTTGAAATGCACGTACAGTTGTTCCAAATTAGTTGTCCATCTTCTCGTGCTAGAAAGTTGTGATGATGGCTGTGTTCTCTTTTTGCGCCATTAAATATCTAATAGATCTACGTTTGTGCTCTATTTATTATAATAATGTCTAATATGCATACTGACTGAACTGGTAGTACTAGCTTTACTGACAAGATAGTAAGTAACACACGTTTAAAGAAAAATAAAGCGAAACTTCTATAGTAACACTTTGTTTTTCATATTTCTCTTTCTCTATGTATCTCTTTTTCTCAATGTGACGAGGGGAAAATGGACAAGCTGAAAATATCCAGATGTACAGCCCGTTGGAGTACAGAAAAAAAACTTTTCTGTGAACATAATCAATAGAAACGAGCGTTTATGTTTTATTTTTGCTGCATTATGTATGAAATTCGCCGCGTAATCAAAACTGTGAAAAAAAATACAGCTTAGATACATTAAAAATAAAAAAATATATCAAAAAATCGATCCCCACTAGAGGGAATTAATTATTTTTATTAATATTTTAATTAATATGCTATGGCACAAAGACAAAAGGCCGGCGTTTAGTTCCGCCACTCAATTCTTCAAAAATTTTGGCGGAAGGTGAGGAACGGAGTGTCTTAACACTAGGTGCCCTCTGCCTACCCTGGTGAATGCGGGATGCAGCGTGAAACTGATTTGATTTATAAAATTCGCATTTTAAACCTAACTTCGTGATAGAGTGAAATTGGCAAAGTTCCGAAGCGACGAAAAATGCTTCCCATGTGATATCGATCTACGGTGGTGTTATTGGTGGGGGCGTCTAGTTTACCTGCCTGTCTACTTACTAGTTCGATTATACTAGACAAGTTATATATGGAATAGATAATAATGAATTAATTCTATTTTCTACTACTTCGCCTCAAAGTTTATATATCTAAATATATATTTATATATTTTTCCAATATTCATACTTAAAATGCACTTTTACATCGACTTAAAGAGTCGGTAAGATGTGCTGGAAAGACATACTTACTTAGGTTCTTCCAATAATTGGTATGGAAACCTCGGTGGGTGAGTCCGACTCGCTCTTCACTGGTTTTTGTTAAATATAATTTATTGTTCTTAAAATATAAAATCTGCTTTAAAGAATGTCAAACTCACTACTTCCTCGTGTACAGAGAAAGATTCACCAAATGGCCACATGGTTCTAAAAATAATTGACGAGTTTCCTTTCCGATGTTAGGCATTAGTTTAGCAAACATTTTTCTTACGATTTCCTATATGAATCAGTTTACTAATTAACTGTACGGTTCTTGTATGTGTAGTTTTTATAGAGATACAGTACCGACCTTTAAGGCCGGGTAAGGGCAAACGAGTCTGTAATACATGATGTTATCTAATAGATGTAAACGTGGTTTCTCTTATTTTCTTTTAGTGTTCATCTTCCTGTTTCTTTTTTTAGGTTCTTTTAATAAGGTTTTATTATATGAGATAACGAAATTATAAGTCATTTATTAAAATTACTTGTAAAAGAGGAATATAAATAAAGAATATAAAATTTGAAAAATCATAAACCGAATATGGAATTTGGGAACTTAACAAAAAAAAATTGTAAAATATGCTGTTATTTTGTCGAATATAAAAAAAATAAAAAAAATTTTAAAACAATCTGCGTGCTGCAGCCGCAGTAGAACAACATTTCAAAGTAAACATGATGATTATCGGTTTGATTCCCACTCGAAGAAATAATAAATTCTTATTACTTTTTATTTCCATAAAATGGAATGTCTTAAAAATTAAGTAGAGGTAGGCGGTAGTAGTAGAGCTTTGACAGTGTTCTCACCGCCTATCCTATTATGCGAAAATAAGCTGTAAAACAAAAATTAAAAAAAAAACAATAATTCTACTATAAATATATCTCATCAAGTTCATTGACCTTTCACAGTAAACACAATTATTTAAACAATATACTTTTATAGTTAACGGTTTAGTAAAGATAAATATATCTTTATTTGACCAATTGCTTCAATAATCGAGCGTGAAAGTTGACAATGATATTTGCTAAAATGCGGGTTTTACGTTAAGTAATAATTATGTCATAGAATATAAATATATTTTTGTTATATCTGTTATGTCTCCAAAGTGGAAATTGGAGTTTCAGTAGGTTCCAATAGGTTCCCAATTAGACTCTTTTGTACGCTTAGAACTCTCTCTTTGATTAGCTCTTGCTACTTCGCTAAATACGAAGACAACGCTTATAATTGAATATTTTATTGTGGACTATTTATAGTAAATAGTTCGGCCTCCCGCAGCTTCGCCCGCTTGAACTTTACGAATAAAAAATATCAATATGACGCTGTATCCTGCACACAGCAGGGTAGGCAGGGGGAACCTAGTGTTAAGACACTCCGCTACCCACTTTTTGCCGAATTCTGGACTAATCTTAATTTAAATCTTTTGGAATTACATTTTTCTTGCAAATATTTTCGTATGTATAATAGAAAAATGTTTAGTTATTTCATATCTATCTAGGTACAGACAGACAAAAATACTAAAATTATTTGCTTATGTTTTAGTATAATATAAATAAATGTATACACTTGAAAAAACACGATTATTTTGAAATCACAGACAGATACTTCAATTTTATTTAAATGTACAGATTATAAAAACATTATAAGCTATAAATAAGATAATTGAAATCGAAAAATGAATATAAATAAATATACTTGAAGGCATCTCGTTCAATGCTTAAATTAACATTCCATTGATATTTTTTAAACGACCTAGACCCGGGCCTATTCATTTTTTAATACATACTCTTAAATATTTACAATTTTACACATTTTTTTGTATATAGCGTGAGATCATCAATGTATTTACTTATTATAACTGATTGCGTGACTGGTGCCTAGGCTAGTCAGGTCACGATAGCTGATTTCGCTCATAAGTTCCAAACATATTAATATTAAGTACTTTTTTAAATTGTATAGATATTTGCAGAAAAATACTGTAAATACCAGAATATTTTATTTTCCCTTGACGAGGCATTACTTTTAAGACATACGCCAGTGTGTGAAACGAAGTTAAAAAGCTGGAGACTAGCAATGGAATGGCACACTTAGGAAAGAAAGATACTTATAAAATGTATAAAAATTTGAACGTAGCGTAGCGGGACTCGAATCCGCGCCTCCTAAAGGACCAGGCGCTCTGAGCACTAAGCCATACGTTCTCATCAAGTTACGTTGAAATTCTTATACGCTTGTTACAACTAATGTATGTTATCATTACCAATAAAGAAACTGTTTTCAATGTTACTACATCTGATAACGTACAAACATCGGAGAGCCAAAATTCCCCACAACGATTTTTTAATCAAAATTGATCGATTGATGCGAAGAAAACTTGTTCCTAAAGCTCTTTGGTTTCATCTAGATTCAATATCCACCGCATGCAATGTTTTAATGCAGCTCGTTTTTTCCTTCTTTCATATAAAGCTGTACATAACAGATTAGGCAAAGGGAACCTGGGAACCAAGGGTATACTTCAAATATTAAAATAAATAAATATATAATAGGTGGTCTATATATATATATATAATCTAGAGCGAAGTACATAAAAACAACAATTTAAAATATATATATTTTATACAGGTATATATATATTTATACAGGTATGTTTATAAGGTAGTGGTATAATTATATACCTGTCTACAAAAAGCACACAGCCAAATGTCTAATTCCGTAGTCAAGTGAGCGGAAAATTGAACAGATGGAATGGACAATAGTCGCGGGCGTATGTTTATTTTTTAAACGGTATTTTAATTTGTACTGTATTCTTATTTTCAATTGCAATGTCTCGATCGAAAGAGTATGGGATCGAATTCCACTGTTTTTAATTGTTTCCATTATATAGCAAATAATAGACAATCCTTAGTCCAGAACTTATAACTTACGTTAGTCCAGTCAAGATAATAGGCATTCCTTGTTGAAAAATAAGTTTAATGTGATTATTAGGCCGTCTTAGTCCACTTCTGGACATATGCCTCTGCTGGTCTCTAGAATAGCACACCACAAGCTCGATGTTCAGCTATTTCCTTCCAACAATAAGAGTTTTTAAAAGTGTTTTTAGTATTTAACCCGCATGCGTTTTCCTTATTTCTGTACATTTATAACTAACTAACATGTCTGACTTTTAATAAAATTTTGAATTCTCCTTAAATATTCAACGTATAAACAAGTTATATTATGTGTATTGAATGTTTGAATGGATTTGAACCTGTTCCTTTTGGATAGCGTCCAAACGATTTAGCCAAGTCAGCCACTTATGTACGCAGATCAGGTAATGTCAAAATTTGTTTACTGCTGTTGCAACTTTCTTGTTTATACCTCTTCGTAAGAAGCATTGGTACTCCAAAAATTTGATAAATGATAAATAATTTATATTTTTTATTTTGCTGTAGGTTTTTATTCTGAAAAAATATTTTTTTGATTCTATAGTAGGTGAAATAAAGTTATTTTAATTTTCCCCTCTCAATAGTCAGTAATCTGCTTAATTTTCGAGTAGTATGTTTTTTTTCCAGCGGTACGGTGGATCCCGCATATAGCAGGGTAGACAGAAGGAATCTAGTCTTAATACTAAGTCAACTTTCTGAAGAATTTTCGAGACATTTCGTGTTGAGTGGTGAAACTCAACGCCGCACTTTACCTCCACAACGAAGAAATTAAAATATTAATTTACACTAATTAATTTTACTCGAGTGGGAATAGAACCCACAACCACCTATGCCACATCCCCAACTAATCAGCAGTAAACGCACAATTTTCTGAATTCTTCCTTACTGACGTACCAAACCACCTACGAAGACATAAGTTGATATGAAATTTAATACTACATGCAATATAAAACACGTTATACGATCAGGTAAAGTGTTACATGAACTGGACCTTTAAACTTCCGTAAAATGATGATGATGTTATTTGAGGCCGTCGTGGAGCAGGGGCACAAGGGTGTGACTGTAACGCGACGGTTGTGGGTTCGATCCCCACTCGAGGAAGTGAAATATTTATTTACCTTTATATTTCCATTTCTTCGCTCTGGTGTTGAGGCAAAGCGCGGCGTTGAGTTCTGCCACTCAACATGCAATGCCTTCAAAATTCAGCAGAAAGTGGGGAACGGAGTGTCTTAACACTAGGTTCCCTCTGCTGTGTGCGGGATACAGCGTGAAGCTGATTTAATTTTTTATGTTATTGGAATATTCTTTTTCAAATTTATTTTGATGAAATCATCAGACAAAAATTGTGGGTATTTGACTATATTTTTTCCTTAGTAGTTTTTGGTGTTGGTTTGAGACGGTTGCAAATTTTAAGTAATTATTACGTAAGTAATATAATAATGGATTCATTCAGATCAGACGGAGTGGCTAGAATTAGGAGAGAAAGGTCTCTGGACATAGGTCCAGGAGTGGACTTTGAAAGGCTGATGGATGGAAGGATGGATAATAATAACAACCCTGGAACACCCACATGCAATACGGCGGATTTCAGCAGAAAAACGGAGTGTTTTAACGCTAAAATACAGTGTGAAGCTAAAAAATAACAGTAGTACATGCAAATTTAATTTAATTTAACAGTTAGATCCAAAGACTTTAAAATGAAATAATCAATTTAGTAAATGTCAGCACATAGTGTAATTGAATTTATCCCCATTTAATAATAATATAACGTTAATATATCAAGAGTAACGTTTGAAATGAAAGTATTTGATATTCTATTACGGCCGAAACTAATTTGGCCGCAAAAAACGTAGTTAGCATGAACCACCCACACTTGAAACTAGCACAGAAAAATGTGATGGCGCCGCACCCGGTGTACCTCTACCATGGATTACAATAAGCACTAGAACCAATTGAATTGTAATTCTAATAAAAAATGTGGAATAGTTTAAGCTTTTTTACTAATTTTAAATTTCAAATTAGTGTCAAGACACTCCTCTTCTCAATCTCCGCCGAATTTTGGAGGAATTACGTATTGAATCGCGGAACTTAACGCCTCGACAACAGAGGGAAGAATTGAAAATATTTAAATATATCATTTCCTCGAGTGGGAATCGAACCCACATGGTTTTGGCCTCTTACTTATTTGCTACTATGAGCTTACAATTATTTTAAATCTAAATGTATTACATTCAAATACGTTTTACATTATCGCTACAATCATACGAGAATAATATTGATGGTAGAGGCATTTATCGAGGTCTCCACAGCCGAGCAAAAAACTGTCCAGTTAGACGCCGAAGGCAATGAACTGGTGAACGGGGACAGCCCACAAAAACCATTTGGGAAACGAAAAATGTGATCGTCTCCCAAATGCAGTTCACATGTCTGATGCTGTTTGGAAATGTACTGTTATATATTATTTATTTTTTTTATTTTTATATATTACAAATATCTTTAGAACCATTGGTTTAAATATAATAGATAAGGAGTTGGAATAGCTATTTTGCACTGACTATTGGGTTTTGTTATCATCACTTAAAAATATAACATTATAAGTATTTATTATAGCTTGTTCTAGACTGGAAACAACACCTCGACAAGCGTAATGTATCACGTCCTCTAGCTAGATGGGGTGACGATATTCGCAAAGTGGCGAGCAACGGCTGGATGCGAAGACCTGAAGATCGAGCTCAGTGCCATTGGAGAGGCCTACGTCCAGCAGTGGACGAGGACACGCTGATGATGATGATGATGTAAGTTTAATTTTGGTCTTTTAGATTTCTTAATATATTATAGTGGTCATGGTATTACATGGAAAGGGAAGAGACCAGGAAACTGCAAATATGTCCTAACATTTAATGAATATAATTCTTCTTTCTCTTTTTTCAGCTTAAATGTATCTCGCATTTAGTAAATTATATCCACTTTTTTATATTTAATTCCAATACTGTCATTCTTGAGATTCCATTTTGAAAGTAATACGGAAGTTCATTAGAAGCATCGTAAGAGTTAGGTAAAAATTTTTGGCTCTACAACGCCCTTTAAATTTTGTACGCATTTTAAATGTTATATAACCACACGATTATGGTCGTTTACACGAGTTAGATGATTTATAGTTTCATACTATTTGTACTGTGGAATACGTAACTCTGGCTTTCTGATATAACTTGTCGAAAAGCAAATAACTGTTTGCCCATTGTAAGTGGGTAAATAACTTTCCTCTTCAAAAGCGAAGAAAAGTGAATGATAAATATTATTCATTAAACTTCGTTATCGGCAAAGTGGAAGAGAACGGAGTGTTTTAACACTAGATTCCTTTTGTCTCCCCTGCTGTGTGATGATACAGTGTGACGCTAAAAAATACTTCGTTAATTTATTATTTAATCTATATATATAAAATCGAAAGGTCACTCACTCATCACGAAATCTCAGAAACTACAAGTGCTAGGAATCTGAAATTTTGCATAGGAGTTACTTATAGGACGTAGGTGCTCGCTAAGACGGGAATTTGCAATATTCGACTTCTAAGGGGTTGTTTTTGGGGTCGAAAGTTTGTATGAAACTTCGTTACTACAAATGCTAGGAGTCTCAAATTTTGCATAGACATCACTATGACGTAGTCATGGAGACAGAAATTAATAATAACATAGTTCACGCGGGTGAAACAGCGAGCGGGCCGCTAGTGTTCTATAATTATGATAGTATAGATTACGGTGACATTGTCTCAAGATAACTAAAGTTGGTTAACATGTTTAAATGTTTTATAAAAATTCTACAGCCTACAATATAAACTATTAAATATTAATATCCAGGCCACTCGTGGCGCAGGGGCACAAGTCTTGTTGGCAAGGTCGTGGGTTCACTGGTCCACATGGGCGAGAGGGGAGCACAGTGTCCTAACACTAGGCTCCATCTGTTTCCCCTGCAACAAGCGTCTTCAAGATGCATAAAAAAAAGATGACACGTCTCCAAAACATCACGTCACGTCAATCAAACATCATCATTTCATTAATCTATATATATAAAAGGACTTGTCCTCACTGACTGAGGTAAGACGCGCGCATAGCCGTAACCGCTGATGGTAGAAACGTGAAATTTGGACAGATGTTTACTTTCGTTATCTGGACATCCACTAAGAACGGATTTTGAAAAATTTTAACCCTAAAGGGGGGAAATAGGGGTTGAAAATTTGTATGGAAAAAATTTTAAATCGGCTCCGATTTTTATAAAATTTGAAATTCAGACTCTTAAAAGTATTTAATTGAATACGTGTTTCATGGTTTTCCTGAATACTTCCCCTAAACATGCAAATAAGGGGNCGCACGCTGTGTTGTGATCACGGAGCCGCCATTTTTAATAAACTCTTCAACTACGAACGCACGATGTTGTCCCGACCAAGCCATTGCTCACACTAAAACTGCATGTCATGGCGCGTCTAATGACACCATCCCCACCCTTCTACTCCTTCCCTTCTTCGTGCAACGTCCTTCCAAAACCGGAAAGTTCAATATGACTCACCCTGTATAACCACACGATTATGGTCGTTTACACGAGTTAGATGAATAATAGTTTCATACTATTTGTACTGAGAAATACGTAATTCTGGCTTTCTGATATAAGTATTTGAAAGGCAAATAACTGTTTGCCCATTGTAAGTGGGTAAATAACTTTCCTCTTCAAAAGCGAAGAAAAGTGAATGATAAAGTTTTTTTATTTAACTTTATTATTGGCAAAGTGGAGGAGAACGGAGTGTCTAAACCCTAAGTTCCCTTTGCCTACCCTACTGTGTGCGGGATACAGCGTGACGCTAAAAAAATACTTGTTAATATAGTATTTAATGTGTGACATTATCTCAAGCTTAACTAAAGTTGATTAAGTTGTTTAAATATTTTATAAAAAAACCTTGAGCCTACAATACTTATACATTATTAAATAATATCCAGGCCAGTCGTGGCGCAGAGGCACAAGCGTAGTTGGCAAGGCCGGGAGTTCGATTCTCACTCGAGAAAATGAATAATTTAACATTTTCATTTCTTCACTCTCACACCTCCGCAATGCCTCCAAAATTCGGCGGCAGGTGGTGAGTAGAGTGTCCTAACACTAGGCTCCATCTGTTTCCCCTGCAACAAGCGTCTTCAAGATGCACAAAAAAAAGATGACACGTTCTCCAAAACATCACGTCACGTCAGTCAAACATCATCATTTCATTAATAGCTTATATTTCTAATAAACAGCATGGCTAATTACATGAAGGCCGTATTACCTTGAAATTAACAAATAAAACGTGACTAAAACGAACGAAGCGACGGTAAATCATCGTTTTCCGTTATTTAATACGGAATACAAGTTTAATTATGAATAACAAGATGGCACGAATTATTTGAATTTATAAACTTATAAAATAAACATTTTAATTGTTTTTGTTGAGACTGTAAAACCGACTGGTTGTGGGTTCGATTCTCTCTTGAGGAGATGAAATATTTATTTCAATTTATATTTCCATTTCTTCGCTCTGGTGTCGGCAGAAAGTGGGGAAAGGTGTGCACACTAGGTTCACTAGGTTCCCTCTGCCTACCCTGCTGTGTGCAGGATACAGCGTGAAGCTGATTTAATTTCTTTTACATATAATTGAGGCTACCTGACACATTTGCCCAAGCGCGGGATCTTAAACGCGACGTCTGTTGGATTCCCACTCGGAGGAATAATTAATTCTTTTTATTTCTTCACTCTAGTTACAGGGAAAAGCACGGCGTTTAGTTCCGCGACTCATAATGCAACGCCTCGAAAATTCGGCTGAAAATGGAGAACGGAGTGTCTTAACACTAAGTTTGCCTATCCTGCTATAGGCGGTATACTAAAGGTAAACTAATAAGGTATACTGTCACTATTGTAATTTGGCCAGCTTCCCTTAATATTTAGTGTTTGTTTTATTCAAAAAAGTAATAACATTTAAATGAATGTTGTTTGAACAAAACTGTTATAAATAACTATTTTATTAAATTAGCTGGAAAACAAAAGCAATGTAGATTAGTGAGTAAATAATTATGTTTTACAAGCGGGCGAAGCCGCGAGCTGGTCGCTCGTACATCACTCATCACGAAATCTCAGAAATTACATGTGCTACGAATCTCAAATGTTGCATAGGAGTTAGCTTGTTGGGGAGGTAGGAGGTAGCTAGGAGGAGTTGTTGCATTAGGACGTAGGTACTCGCTAAGACGGGAATTTGCAATGTTTGACTTCTAAGGGGTTGTTTTTGGGGTTGAAAGTTTGTATGAAACTTGATTACTACAAATTCTAGGAGTCCCAAATTTTGCATGGACACACTTAGGACGTAGGTACTCATGGAGACAGAAATTAATAACGTAGTTCACGCAGGCGAAGCCGCGGGCGGACCGCTAGTAATATATATATTAAACTTCCAATCTTAGAGTCGGAAAAAACAAAGCATGTAAGTTCAGGTAACATGTAATTACCAAGGCGAGTTACGAAACAGTGAACGGTAGTGCATCGTCGTCGTCCATATTTGATTTTGATCGCTGCAATAACTGGCTTATACAAACATTTCCTATTAGTTTAACCATTAGCTCTTGTTTAAAATGGACGATCTATTTAGACACGTAATGTTCTAAGTTTGTTAAGTTTGTTAAGTTTGTTAAGTTTGTTAAGTTTGTTAAGTTTGTTCGTGTGTAAGAATAGAAAGAGTTTTATAGGAGTGTAGGTTGGTGTCGAAATCGTAGTATGGTTGCAATGGAAACGTTGGCGCAATTTTTCGAAATTAACTTACAATTCATTGTATGAAAAAGAAGCTTCGTTTCGCAGTTAAATGTTTAATTAAAACATTGTTTCTACATTAACTCGTGTGGTGCTTTAATCTAAGATAACTTTAGATATTGTGTCTGAATGTTTCTTAAGGAATTTTATTTTACGAAATATTACCTATGGCCTGAATTTATAACTCGGTTTCAAGTCTGAGATCGGTCTTGAGATGCCGTTTTCATTCGATCGATCTCGGATTTGAGTGATTAATGAATACGGGCCTAAGACTTACTTATTAAGAATTTCAGAATCCACAAGTTTTAGGCCCACATAGTTATATTTATATCCTTGTTTTTAACTTGTACTTTAACATAAATATATGTATACAACATAACATTTTTGAAAAGGTTAAAAAATATACACTTTTTACTAAACAGTTGCTCATTCTGTAGGAGTTGTGGAGTAAGAGCACAAGCGTGTGCCTGAAATCATGGCAGATTATGGGTTCAATTCCCACTCAAGAAAATGAAATATTTAATATTTTCACTTTTTCACTCTGGTGTGAAACTGGGGAGCGGAGTGTCTTAACACTAGACTCCCTCTGCCTGCCCTACTATAGGTATGTGCGACACTAAAAAAAGGTGCTCCTTCTGACGCAAACAATCCTATTAGGAAAACTACTCAAATATACCTAACTGGTTACAGTACGGTCAACAAATCGTGGCCTTGAAGTTAGGTTTTCCAAGCCTTTGTGCATAGTTCACCCCGAAAGAAAATAACAAACAATAATGTCTTATTTTTGATTATATTCTTCCTAAAATCAAATCTGCACAGCCATCTACAGCTAACTTATCGAGCCACAACTCGTCGGCCGTACTCTAGCAGTGTTAATCAAACACAACTCACGTAATTGATTAGCCTCTAAACTAGGCAAGTCACGGCAATAAGACTCACCTTCATTCGTCTTATACCATTGTCATAGTGTATTGTTTCATTCACACTTATGTACTAACTATTTTGGAGTTCGAGGCAGTAGTGCTGTTTTCTCAGAGTTCTACATCGATTCTTAGCTTAGGGTTGAGGTTGTGTAAGCAACACGTGTCAAGGAAAGTTGGCGAGGACTGGCTGACTTTAAAGTATAATATTTATTATTCAAATAATGAATAATGAAGAAATTATATTTTTAATAGACTTCAAAAAAGGAGGAGGTAACTTCGTCGTTTTTGAACCGATTTAGAAGATTCTTTCTATTTAGACAGGAGATGTTTCATAGGTCGGTCCTATGATACGGAAACCAGTCTGAACATGGCATTTCAGAGAAATCGAGAGTAACCTTCGAAAACCGTAGGGGCGCCTAGTGCATATGTATTTTTTTACATTAAGTATTTTAAAGCACTATAAATTATTGAAGGTATGGGTTTGGTCTGACGCTGGAGCCAAAAGACTGTATTGAAATCTTCAACGATTAATTCGCATAGATTTTTCCACTTTTTCGTTTACTGCTTGGAGTTGTTTTTTTTTGTTAAAGTTATTATTTCATTTAAAGGTCCCTTTCTTATTTTAAGATAATATTTGGAAACATCTTTCAANCCAAGGCGAGTTACGAAACAGTGAACGGTAGTGCATCGTCGTCGTCCATATTTGATTTTGATCGCTGCAATAACTGGCTTATACAAACATTTCCTATTAGTTTAACCATTAACTCTTGTTTAAAATGGACGATCTATTTAGACACGTAATGTTCTAAGTTTGTTAAGTTTGTTAAGTTTGTTAAGTTTGTTAAGTTTGTTAAGTTTGTTCGTGTGTAAGAATAGAAAGAGTTTTATAGGAGTGTAGGTTGGTGTCGAAATCGTAGTATGGTTGCAATGGAAACGTTGGCGTAATTTTTCGAAATTAACTTACAATTCATTGTATGAAAAAGAAGCTTCGTTTCGCAGTTAAATGTTTAATTAAAACATTGTTTCTACATTAACTCGTGTGGTGCTTTAATCTAAGATAACTTTAGATATTGTGTCTGAATGTTTCTTAAGGAATTTTATTTTACGAAATATTACCTATGGCCTGAATTTATAACTCGGTTTCAAGCCTGAGATCGATCTTGAGATGCCTAAGACTAATTTATTAAGAATTTCAGAATCCACATACTTTTAAGCACACATAGATATTTTTTTTTCTGAAAAGGTTAAAAAGAAATACACATTTTACTAAACAGTTGCTCATTCTGTAGGAGTTGTGGAGTAAGAGCACAAGCGTGTGCCTGAAAACATGGCAGATTATGGGTTCGATTCCTACTCAAGAAAATGAAATATTTAATATTTTCACTCTTTTTCACTCTGGTGTGAAAGTGGGGAGCGGAGTGTCTTAACACTAGACTGCCTCTGCCTGCCCTACTATATGTGCGACACTAAAAAAGGTGCTCCTTCTGACGCAAACAATCCTATTAGGAAAACTACTCAAATATACCTAACTGGTTACAGTACGGTCAACAAGTCTTGGCTCTGAAGTTTGGTTTTCCATGCTTTTGTGCATAGTTCACTCCGAAAGAAAATAACCAAAAATAATTTCTTATTTATCGTTATTTTAAGCCATCTATCTACAACTAACTTCATGGCAGCCACAACTCGTCAGCCATACTATAGTAGTGTTAATCAAACACAACTCACGTAATTGATTAGCCTCTAAACTAGGCAAGTCACGGCAATAAGACTCACCTTCGTTCGTCTTATACCATTGTCATAGTGTATTGTTTCATTCACACTTATATACTAACTATTTTGGAGTTCGAGGCAGTAGTGCTGTTTTCTCAGACTTCGATGTCGATTCTTAGCTTAGGGTTGAGGTTGTGTAAGCAACACGTGTCAAGGAAAGTTGGCGAGGACTGACTCACTGACTTTTAAGTATAATATGATATATTATTTATTATTCAAATAAATAAGAAATTATATTTTTAATAGACTTCAAAAAAGGAGAAGGTTACTCAATTTCGTGGATAACTTTATGGTTTTTGAACCGATTTAGATAGGATGTTTCAAAGGTCTTATGATACGGAAACCAGTCTGAACATGGCATCTCAGAGAAATCGTGAATAACCTTCGAAAACCGTAGGGGCGCCTTGTGCGTATGTATTTTTTTTACATTAAGTTTTTTAAAGCACTATAAATTATTGAATATGAGCCAAAAGAGTGTATTGAAATCTTCAACGATTAATTCGCATAGATTTTTCCACTTTTTAGTTTTTAAAAAAATTCAAATTTCATTTAAATATATATCCCTTTCTTATTTTAAGAAAAAGTTTAAGAAATTGGCAAAATCATCGCATAGAAGAATATAATTTGAATCATATTGTTTATTTAGCCTTAACGCCATAGATAAGTTCATATATCTACTTTAATTCAATAATTATCATTTTGAATACGTAACTACCAAAATTTACCATTTCACCTTACATCAACATCTAAAAGCATTTCTCTAAAATATACTAAAGAAGCGGAGAAAACTTACATATTACGCAATAAAAGGAGTGTTGTTAAAACTATTTATTATATTTAGCGAACGGTAAAACGAAAGTACAAACTGAACACGACTTGTGACACAACAATTAGAGCCTTATTACGACTTACGACACAACAATCTGTTCTACTTACAAATAATATGATAAAATATGCATAAGCTTTTATGATTTTAAGTTTTTTTTTTTTAACTTCATGATGTATCACAGCAGGGTAGGCAAAGGGAACCCAGTGTTAAGACACTCCGTTCCCCACTTTCTGCCGAATTCTGGAGGCATTGTTGGGTGGCAGAACTCAACGCCGCGCTTCACCTCGACATCAGAGCGAAAAAATGGAAATATAAACGTAAATCAATATTTCACTTCTTCGAATGGATATCGAACCCACAACTGTCGCGTTAAAATCACACCCTTGTGCCGCTGCGCCATGACGGCCTCAAGCTTGTCGACTTTTATAAGCTGAACTTCTCGTAGACTTACGATCCTGAAATTGTACGGAAGCCTCGGATGGAGAGCCCTGCTCGCGCTTAACCGGCTAAGAGAAGGATTTTCATTGTGAAATAAGCGTCCACGAAATTGTCACGTTTCATTTCAAAAACATTTAAGGTAAACACAATCAAAGACAAATAAGTACTTAAAGCCTAATTTATGGCAAACAGCGATTAATAAATACGCATAATACTTAAAATTATGTAAATAATATTGAGTCAGATTTGAAATGTAGGTCAATCTGTAATTACATATCCACAATTGTATTTTACCGCGAATGGTAAGAATATATGTGAATTAATATGAACGCCACAAATGATTGTTCTTTATAACAATCATATTTAAATTTTTATAGCAACATTTTTAATATAACAAAAACTAGTGAGAATTGTTTAGAAATTTCGCTAGGTTGGCAAGATTTGTGTATAGGACCATAGGTATACCATATATCTGGTTTAAGTACTTTTAAACAAAGGTATACTTTCAAATTTAACAAGACCATCCAGAATTAGACCATTGTGGTGCAGTGGAGTCGTGATGATTGTAGGTTCAATACTCACTTGAGGGAATGAATCGTTTTTAATTCCCCGGTCTGAAATGAAGTGTTTAAGCACTAGGTTTTCTCCGCCTACCCGTGGTACTATATACCGCGTAAATGACATTATAAATATTTAAAATACTTATGTAAATGTTTTATAAACCTTTCCAAGTATATAAAATGTTCAATTAACTGTACAAAATTTCAATTTACCAAGCATTGTTACCCATATGATGTAATTAAAAATACTTTTTTAAATTTTTATGACACACGTGAAAGCGAATTGGCAGATTTGTATAAAAGTTTAAATAAAATTATCTTTAGTGCTCTGGTTTCATAATTGATTACTTCTTACGGTATATTTATGTATTGGATTTTGATTAAAGTATTAATAAGATATAGTAACACTTTATGTAATAATTTTTTTTAGAGTTTGGAGACTGGTGAGAGGCTGAGATCTAGGGAGCTTGGGCCGCAAGTCCCAAGCACAGCTTCGAACAGCAACGAGATGAGCCCGATTGAACCCGCATCCCGCGATGCCATGTAAAGCTAACTTTTTTCCACCAAGAAGAAAACAGATTAGTTTAAAAGCTAACACTTTTTATCTCATCCACAGTCAACTAGCAATACCATCTAAAAATATTATTTGAATAAAATATATTTTATTTATTTATTGTTTATCAGTTTATTATTTCTTGTTTTCAATTTAAATTAATAAAATAATTATTACAATTAACATTAGGGAAGTGATAATAATAAATAATATATGTATATATATTTCTGAAGTTAAACTATTGTTAAGTACTTATTTAACATAAAATACCTACCTGAGTGGTAATTGCTAAGAGCCTGTAACTCTGCAATAAGACGAACATTATACTTCACTGTATTTTAAGTAACTACTTACTTAACGAAGTTCAATACCCGGCAATGTTCAAGGATACGTGACCACAAACAACTAACAAGACAAAAATTACTTATTGTTATATTCAATATTTATTCTACTCTAGCCACATACATGATGCACGTCGTTTTATTTAATTTAATTTAATATGTAGACATTATTATGAGAAAATATAAGAAAATACAAGCAATATAATATAAAGGTACTTTTGAAATATACATTAACATATATTTTTGAGAGTTAGTGATGTTTTTTGTGCAGGTAGTAGGTATATGTAGGTATATATTATGTGATTATTATTATTATTTAATAATTAAAATATAGATCATAAATAAAGAAAATAAGAAAGGCTAAGTAAAAATAAGATTTATTGGTTAATATAAATTATTAATTTTATAGTACATAATGTACCTAAGTTATTACTGGCTGTTTACATGTTTATCTTTTCTGACACATTTTTTTTCGAAACGTCAAATTAATTGTCAACATCGACTTATCAGTTTACTAATATAATTATGAATATTACGTATAATTTATGAATATTACTACCGTACATTATATAATCTATAATCCACTATTATTTTTAGTCAATTTTATTAGACCTGGAAAATAGTTTTCAACAGAAGAATAAAAACATTGCTTATTTAAATGGCAAGAGCAGCGAGAATTGCATTAGATATGGCGTTAGGTGCGTAAAGTTTAAGTAAAATCTCAAAGAAATTTTGCAAAACAAATATTTGCACAGTATTTCATATAATAATATTTTTAAAAAGAAATATGAAGTGTTATTTTTATATTCATAATTGGCACGTTTGTTTTGCAGTTTCTCTGAGAGTAGTTCGTCCAGTCGTATCAAAGTTGTGGCTTTCAGCAAAAACCGCTGCACAAAAAACTGCAATAAAACCTTTGGTATGTAATATTGTAGTGGAAAAGACAGAATACGCTTTAGATATATTAACCGACAAATTGATATTGGTGATGACTGCACTCCGTGATCGTCAGCTACCTAAAGAGAAAATATATTTAGAAAAGGAATTAGAAAAAATTAAAGAAAGAATATCAAAGACAAAATGTTAATTATTTACTTATCAAATACAAAATCTATGTTCGGAAATAAATAACAACAAATATGATTTATATATAGTAAAACAAATTACAACAAATATAATTTTTACTTTAAACGCTGGGCGACCAGCCATTACTTACATACATATACGGGTACTGGTAATGGTAATATATATTTTTTCTATTTTAGAAGCAAGCAAATCGTTGAGATCAGCTTCAGTAATGTCGTGGCAATATTTAAAAACTGAAGCTGTACCGCCTATGACACTTAGTTTTTTTCATGGCCCGGGCGGTAAAAAGTTAGAAGACATCGTCTCACGGACTACTAACAATTTTATTGCTGGAATTGAAAATAAAATTAAACAAATGGAACTTGAAAAGTTAAAGGAAATTCAACGTAAAGAGGCGGAAGCCAAACTTTTACAAGAAAAAATCAAAGCAGAAGCGAAGCGAAAATCTGAGGAGGCCAAGAAAGAAGCAGCTAAAAAAATAGCTGCAAAGGATAAGGCTCAGCTCAAAGCTAAGGCGTCAAGTGCTCCAGAAACGAAAACAAAACAAGCTGCTGCGGAACCTAAACCAAAACAAGCTGCTGCAGAACCTAAATCTAAACAAGCTGCTGCTGAATCTAAACCAAAACAAGCTGCTTCCGAGGCTAAACCAAAACAAACCGCTGCAGAAGCTAAACCAACGAAAACTGCTACTGATAAAAAAAAGAAATAAATATAGGGCAAAAAAATAATACCACTAAAAAGCAAATAATAAGATAATAATTTTAATTATATCTTATTGTATGTACGTGGTTATAATTACATTATTTGAAGGTCTTGTTGAATTGTTATATTTTTTCACGTTCTCTTGGGAAGGATGCTTACAAATAAATATAGAAAACGCTAATTGTTTATAATCCAAATTTTAAAAAATCCTTGGGCGGTCGTGTTTTGATTATAAAAAATATATATGCGTCCAGCGGGACTCTAAAACTTTATGTATTATACATTTAAAGCCTAAGCACATAAATCACGTCATATTTTTGTTTATATTGACGTTTTCGTTTTTTAATATACAATTACAAACATATAATATGTATTCGTATATGTAAATAACAATTATATAATTATCACCTACACTAAATGTTTTTTTTTATAATTTACCTTTATTTTATAATGTCAATATATTTTATATCTTCGTTGTCCGTTTATCTGTCTGTCCGTTTTTCAAAGTCATTTTTCTCAACATCTCTGGGAGGTATGAAGCGAAAACTAATATAATTATGAAAAAGTGAAAACTGTACAACAGTGAAATAAATATAGGAAACAGATTGATAATTTATGGGTATATTAAAAAAAATTGCAAACTTACATTTGTAGTTCTTTTAATAGAAAATTAGTACCGCAAGCTTATTTGTCATCTTTTTAAAGTTTTTCTTCTCATTCAACTGTCTTCTGTACAAACTTCATGATTATAGGTAATCATGAAGTTTGTACAGAAGACATCGGCGAGCGAGTCCGACTCTCATTTGACAGAATTTAATTTCCACCCCTTAAAGAACCATAAAAAGAGGCACCATTTTCTGTAATAATACACACAACACAATTTTATTTTAATTATTTTCAATTTATCGTACATGTTTTTCTGCTAAGTTAAGAAAGGAAGTTCAATGTCGACAATTGACCCAAGGCTATCTTTTGCAAGCTAGAAACCTAGGGACAACTGTCATCAAAAAATAAATAAAACTGCTTAAACAATATTACCTTTATTAATTTTCTTTACTTTTATAATAATGTCATCTTGAGCACACGTAAATTGAGGTCCCAGTGAGGTCGAAATATACGACCTTGTGATATTTGTCGAATATTTCGAAAAAGTTTACACTACTATTGTCTATTAAAATATAAAATCTCTAATGTAACTAATTAGGCAAAGAAAAAATATATCAGTCAAATATAAGCGTTGATATATCTCGGTAATACATTTATATAAATTATTCGAAAAAAATAATATCATGGCTTCAGGTGTTCACATTGCAAAATATGCCAACATTCTAAATAGTAAGATATGTTGCTGATTTTAATTTTGTTGTATATAATTTTGTTTCTCCTTTAAGTAAGCATTACAAAATGACTTCTAAAAAATATTTTAATTAGGATATAGGATGAACATGTCTAGCCTCATAAGCAACGTCTTTATACCTGCCTTAAGAGAACGTCAAAATGAAATAACTGAAGTAATAAAAGAAAAGTCATCAAAAATATTACCAACGGACATAGCGCAAAAGATGCGTACAGCTAAAGGGTTTTATAGACTAGAAATGGCTCCACCAAGCTTAGATGAAAAGAAGGTATCTTATAGTTGTTACTGAACTTATATGTATTTCTGCTATTTTTTATCGCACATAAAAAGCTAAACAGCTTAGCTAGCGTTTTTCAAATAAGTCACTGGAATGAGTGACCGTCTGGGAACACCGCGAGTCATTTAGATGACGACTTAGTAACATGCATTAGCGATCCTGCGGCATTTCATGTAGATAGAAAGGGTTTACGCTGGATTTTAATTTGGTAGAGTCATAGAGTCTACAAAAAAAGGGAAAGGCAACAAATAACATCGTTTTAAAGCCATATTAGAAAGGCTATCATAAAACAACACTGTATTTTAATCTATGAAATGCATTATTTAGTAGGTGCAATTAAAATTTAATTGGTTTCAGCAAATGCTAGAAGATATTGCACTAGTCAAGGAATTTATCAAAAAAGGTTGTTTCAAATATATTACTGTTAGACAAGCCTGGTTGATGTTTTTAGTTTGCATGGAGATAGGGTTATGGTTTTTCTTAGGTGAAACAATTGGAAAATTCCATATTGTTGGATACAAAGTTTAAGAACTTGTCTTATACTAGCTATTATCGCATCTTTGCTTAACGACGTAGTAGATTTTTTTATTTCAAAGAATAAATTAATGTGATCCGAATGAATATGTTCTATTTCTTTTATTTATTGTAATAGATATTTGTAACATTAAAATCAAATCAAATCAGCCTCACACTGTATTCCACATACAGCAGGGCGGGCAGAGGGAACCTAGTGTTAAGACTATAAATCTGGAGGCGTTGCATGTTGAGTGGCGGAACTCAACGCCGCTCTTTACCACGTGTAATGGTAGCAAAGCACAGAGAAGAAATGAAAATATAAATTTAAATAAATATTTCACTTCCTCGAGTGAGGATAGAACCCACAACCGTCGCGTTACAGTCACACCCTTGTGCCGCTGCGCCACGACGGCCTCATTCATTGTAACATTATAAGTGAGTATTTTGGTATTCCTTTTTGTTATATGAAACAATTTTTTTAAAGTTCATGCAATTGATTCTACGAAATTTTCTCGCTCTCTACTTAATAAGTAGGAGTGAATGTGTGCAAATTTTAAGTGAACTGATACTTATTTCCATTTCTTCATTTCTTAAGATTTAATAGGATTAAAGTGTGATATAAAATCGAACATCTAAATAACAGCAACTTAAAATTAGTAACATGACAATTCAGTAATATTTTACGACAAAATTCTTTCCATTTTTTTTGTCGAAAAGGCTGATAGTTTGGGTGTCTTTTCTATATGTTACTCAACATGGGGGTACCCTATGTACTCTTTAAAGTTTAAAAGCAAAAGTATAGACTACTTTATGATTACGGCGAGAGCGACTACATACTTATTTAATTCTGAAATGTGCATAAAAATTAGTAAATTATTATGAATTTGTATTTATATAAAAATCACATCTGCAATATATTACTTCACACACTAGTAACTAGTAAGTAGATAATAACGGTTGTAAGCAACTGTATTAGGTTGAATTACTGTAAAGTCGCTTGCCTAGAGAACTCAATTTTAGATTTGCACTCGTCTGTTAGTAAATGAACTTTACATTTACTAACAGACTGTTAGTAGCGGAGGACGTATTGCTTTTTAAATAAAAATATCATAGTGAATCATAACTATTAATTTTATACTGAAGTAGTAATAGGAAAACTTTCGCATTCATTGTAAGTTCAATGTCATTTGTAACAAGAACGACAGATAAACAAAGTTGACGGCAATTTTTAAAAAAAATATATATTTGACAAGTGACAACCGAGCTTTCAAAATGGCGTTGAAGGTGCAATGCGGTGTTTCCGCGGAAACGCGAAAGCGAGAATCATGATTGAAAAACGCCAAATAATTTATAAAAAATGATAGTGCGTGTGTATTGGAAGTGTTTGTTTTGAATAAGTCGCCTATTCTATCCCTGTGATTTTTGGCAACCAATTTTATTCGTGTTTTTAATAAGTAATGTTGCGGCGAGTTAATTTTTATTCAATATGTATTGCGTTTGGTCTCAGTGTTCTTTTAATTCTTGCTGGAAGTCGGTATACAGATAACGCTAATTACCGTCCATCTCCTGAGAGCCGGAGAAATATTAAAAACTTTGTGAAAGATGAAGTTTTCGATGACAACTCAATGCAGATGATCCCTACCATACCTTACGATGGTTCCCCTGATATTGAAAAAATATTAAATAAAACTAGAATAAAAATTAAACATGAATTATGGGGCTATAACTACACGGTATCTGGAGTCCAAAAATTAGAAGACTTACTTATGGAATCTGGAGGACAGCCTTTGAGGAGCTTAATAATATCTACATGGAGATCTGGAACAACTTTTCTAGGTGAAGTGTTGAATGCAGTCCCAGGAAATTTTTATCACTATGAACCATTTTTAAACTATGGTATTGTCCAAATAAGAGGAACTCCTGAAGCTGATAAAGCCTTAGGTACAATGAAAAAGATGTTCCAATGTAAATATGATGGTATGGAAGAATATTTTGAGTATGGAAAGACTCATTGGCACCAGTTTAGCCACAACAGCAGACTATGGGACCATTGTAAATATAAAAAAGAACTGTGTATTGATGCCAATTTCACTTCTAGGTTTTGTAAATTATTCCCATTTCAAAGTATGAAAGTTGTTCGTGTGAGGTTACGTCTTCTTAAGAAACTATTACAAGATAAAGAGTGAGTATTAAAATATTGACAATTTAATATGTATTCAGTATCATAATTTTTGCTTATTATTTTTTAAATATATATTTTATTCAGACCCAGAACTTATTTTATAAAAATAAAACTATTACAATAGAAATATTTATAATTCTCCACTAATATAGTCTTATAATTCTATTTAAAAAAATAAATAAGTACAACCAAACTGTTACACCACTGTATAATTCCAGGCTTAATTTGAAAGTTATTTTGTTAATTCGGGATCCTAGAGGAGTCATGCAGTCTCGACAGCATCGTAACTTCTGTCAGCCATCACCGGACTGTTGGAAACCTGAATTGCTTTGTGCTGATATGATCAGTGACTATGTAGCAGCAGGACGGCTTTTACAACAATTTCCTAACAGGTTTATGTGAGTAACCTTACTTTACAAAATAAACTAAATTTTCAAAAACTACATTCTTCATAGAAATACACTTTTTTTGCTTTACTCTGTATCTTGCATAGACCAGGATAGGCAAAGGGAACCTAGTATTATGACTCCTTTGCCCACTTTCTTCCTAATTTTAGATATTGTGAGTTAAGCAATGGAACTTAATGCTATTAAAGTGCATATAATGTTATTAAAGTGAGGATATAAAATTAATTCATTGCCCTGATTGAGAATCAATCCCACAACTACTGTGTTTTCCATTCATATAAAAATATCTTGGATGTGTATTTTTAAATTATTAATTTATAACAAATCATTAAAAAAAATATTTCTTTAACAATACAACACAAAACATGTTTGCTATAAACTAAAATTAAACAATATAATTAGATTGGCTGCACTCGGCAGGTATTATAATGTTGGCTCAAGCCCAAATATATTTTAGCTAGCTGTACACTTTTAGTACTGCAGTATCAATGAGGCACATCCTTCACACATGTGGGACATGTAAATAAACACCAATATGTTTATGAAACTGATATATTGGGCGTCCATGTGTTTGTGTGAACCATTTGAACATATTGAGTTATTATCAAGTTGACACCAATTTCAAATGTCGCTGAATGCAGTGGGTTTTATAATCTCACTTTATTTAATCTTTGTGTTTTTGATACTCTTTAGTGTGATCAAATGTTTTTATTGAGGATAATGTATTTTTTTATCTTTGTACTTACCCAGAGAAACAGAGTTTAACAGAGAAACAAACATTTCTTTTGTCTTACAGGGCTCTACGCTATGAAGAACTAGCATTGAATCCAAATAGTACATCATATGGCCTTTTAAAGTTCCTAGGTTTGGGTGTAACACAATCTATTGATGAGTTCCTCCATTCACACACTAATGTTGAAGTGGCCGGTGTCAGTTCCACATTCAGAGTCTCCCGAGATGTGCCTTTCAGATGGAAGAATGTTCTAGATTATGATTATGTGGAGGAAATACAAGTGAGTAATGTATATATCTTCTGTACTAACAACTAGTTTAATTTAAATACATAGGTATTCATTTATTATGCGTAACTCTTAATTATATCTATCAATATTCTTATTACATCGGAAATTCATTAACATTTTATATGCTTAGTGTGGTACAGTGGGTCTTGTGATGATGTCAAAGTGTTTTTTTAATGTTTTAAAAAATAAAAATACTTTAATAAAATTTGCTTATAAGCACTGCAAAAATTGATTGATCATATAGCGTTTTTACATAATTTTTTAATCATATATTTTTTCGACCTTGAATTAAATGTTCGAAGTTGTAACGCAAAGAAATATTTCTATATTTGTTTACATATATACAGTTATATACTTATCATAATTAGAAACACAATATGGCCGATTGTTCTAATGATTCTAATTTTTATTACGCGTGTCTAAATTTTAATTCGCGTTAGTGAAACTTGCGTAATGGTGTGATAGCGTATTTGTGGCCTCGAGCGATAGTTTTTATTATTTCGTTAAATATTCAAATGTATTAACTAATTAATATTTGAATAATTAACACTGCCATGAAATGATAAGAGGAATATTTTAGAAATGTCGTTAGAAATATTTAAATTAAAACGTTGAATATTAACTAAGTTTTTTTTTAAATCGTCGGCATTTTTCTATTTTACCTTTTGCTAGTCTCATTTCAATAAGCAGAAGGCCCATACTTAATACATTTTTGGTTAAGTTTACATTAAGTAAATTGAATAAGAAAAAATTAAGTTCGAATAAAAAATAACAAAAATAAAATCATTACGATGCCTTTTATACGTGACGTGTTAAACTGTTATATTACATTATACAATTAAAAAAATATAAAGAGATTTAAATATTATTTTGTGTCAGCCATTTTTTTGGTTAACAGCAAAGTGCGCAATTTTCATTTATAAATTCAACTCTTATACAAACAATACAGAATGCTTATAACAAGGTCGCAACTCGTTTGAAGAGAACTCGAGGGCGAAGGGCGCTTGATCTATTTTACCTATAGAATATTAAAGATCGATCTTTTACACCTGTCGACCTGCTAAGTTTTTTTTTTCTTATTATAATAGTTGTTTTCCGCGATTTTATAAATATATGTTATAACTGTAGAAGCTGAGTTTATATATATTTAAAGAAAAAAATATAGTGTTTTATACACTTAGAAAATAAATACTTATTTAGGAAACGATAAAAAAATGTAGCGGGATTCGAACTCGCGCTCTTTGAAAACGTCCAAGGATCTGGCTTTGTCTGTCTCGTCAGTTCGTTTGGATTTACATATTTTGAATAAAATGTACCTAATTAGTTATTGTTGATATTCACATGGAGTTTATTAGATTAAACACGATTGTTGTTAGTTCGATTCCCACTTAGGGGGATAGATTATTTTCATTTCTATAACTATAAGCTAAGAACGGAATGTTTTGACACTAGTTTTTCTATGCCTCTGGTGCTACATATGAGAAAAAGCTAAAAAAATTGCTAGCTAAAGATTGTGCCAGTATCTTTTTCTTTGTTTTAAAATATTGTTATAACAACTTGTTATCTTCAAAGTGAACATGTATTTATTCAACAGACTTTATTGTTCATTGCCAACTATGGCATCTAATTATAGATGATGATTTTCTTTTAAAACTGCATTTGTTTAAAACAAATAATTACAGACACGTTTTCTTCATTAAATAAAAACATTATAAAATAACATACAAAGTTTTGAAAAAAATCTCAATGTCACATGTTTTCCAAACTAACTCATTGTTTAAGTAGTCTTTTTTTATAATTTTGTATCTCTTTTTAAAATCAATAGTTTTAGCCAGGTACTGGTTTTTTCAATTTTTTTTAGTAGTTTTTGTTTTATTTATTAAGTAAATAGTTACATTATTTTCTTTGGTGAGAAAAGCGTGCCTATGAAATCCGCCATTCTACATTAAATGTCTAGAATTGAAGCGGAGAGTGGAAAACGGAGTGTTATGACACAGTGTCCTCATAAAAACGAAAAACACGTCTATCTATTCATTTGAAATACCTTTTTTTTAGCTCATTTTTGTTAAAGGTGGAAATCAACAGTGTGCAAAAATGGAGGAAGAAATTAAAATATTACATATTTCATTCCTCCGAGTGGGAATCGAACTCACAACCGTTGCGTTTACAGTCGCACGCTTGTGCCCCCGCGCCGTGACGCCCTCAATAATATAAAATAATTAAACATTCCAGATGACTTGTAAAGAAGCCATGTCCTTATGGGGATATCGCAACGCACACAACGCAACGCACATGGCGAGCAACGACTTTAACCCTTTAGATGAATACGTACTCACCCAGTGAAATGTTTCGTTATTATTATTATGGATAACGAGTGTTGGAGGGATTTGTTAATTTCTATATAAGGTGTGTTTTTTAATCTAAATTATTAGTTTATTATTATAAGAAATTAAGAAATATTCATTAATTTTCCACTTTTTACATGTAGTAAAAATATTGCATATTATTAAACTGAAAAACAGCAATTTTATTAAGTAGAAATTTAAGTTATACTTTCTCTTATCCCGCATATAGCTGAGGAAATGACATATTGAAATATTTAGAATTCCTGTAATGTCAATGACTCCAGAATTCGACAAACTAGAGAAAGGAAGTGTCTTAATAGTAACAAAGTGTATATGTGAGAACGGTAAAAATTGAGGGTGTTTATTTTGCATTTTATGGTACTTAAAATTAGCTACTTTGTAATACTATTTGTTTCTTACGTATCTTTTTTTTTATTTTTTTCAGATTCTGAGTAACAATCTCCATTTTATTATTAAGAACGGTAAGAAGAGGCATATAATAAAAAATCAAGAACAGTATTAAATATGAAATTTGTCTTAGAGACAGTTAAAAGGAAAATGCAAAATTTTAGTTATTATGTTTATTAAGAAAACAATTAACTTGTATTTGACTTAAACTAATTGACATTTATTTTATGCAGACTGACATCATTTTGACATAAAACACAGGCTATTAAACTATATATTATCTGTAATAATGTAAAACCATAGACAATATTAGGTCGATTTAAATCAATAATAAAAACATCAAAATGTCGGCTAATATTACGAATGCTGATTAGAATAAATGATAAACAATTTAACATCTTAGTTATAGAGATGCATATATTGAATTGAATGAATTTCTTATACTATAAAATCTTTTTTTTTTCATTAATTATTAGGTATAGGCAGAGTGAGCCAAAGTGTTAAGACATTCCGCTCCCCATGCAGCGCCCAATTTTCGAGACATTGCGTGTTGAGTTGCGGAACTCGACACTTGAAGCTGTCTTTCAACTTCATATTTTATATCATAAGAAATTCATACAATACTCTTAAACGAGTCGGGTTGTGTATACACAATGGGTGTGTTATTTATATCAAAACGTAAAAGAAGGACCAGTAGTTAGGTGTTGGAATTACTTGAGTAAATTTTAATTATATTAAGTAATTTTAACACTTTTTCCAATGCATAAGCTTAGGCGAGTACTTGTTAATTTTAGCACTCACGGAATTGATGAATTCGATGCTTCCAATTTAGACACTATTGTAGTTAGTATTGTATATCTAGTTTTTTTGGTCTTGTCTATGGAAAACTGGGATAATCATGTATGACGACGTTTGCTTATATATTAATTTTCAAAAGTTACGTTGACTTTTTTCCACATTGACTATACATAGTCTTTCATATTAGGATATTATTATAAAAGTAAGTTCCTAAATACAACGATAATATTTTAAATAGTTGATAGAAATAATTAATTTTATCTTTTTATTAATTTGACTTTGATCATAGAACATATTGACAACATTGGAAACATTTTTTTCTCAGTTTCTCATAGACCAGTCTAACCAAATTGTACATACATAAGTCTTCGCTTTAGCACCGAGGCTTTAATATAATTATATCGCCTCATTACGAATGTAACTCTAACACCAACACGATGAAGTGCCTCAGTTTATATGAACGTGTACGCAATACAAACTAATTTGTATTATTTTATTTGTTATTTTTGTAATATGATCCCTGCAAGGTAAATTGTTTCAAATTAAATATTGAAATATGATATTTATATGAATTTTATGATATTTTTTCCATGAATTTGATTTCTGTGTCTTAATAATTAGTAATTATTTAATTTCTTAATAGACCCATCTGGATATAAAAAAGATACTAAGTGAGTTATACTTTATAATCGTTGACTTCAATCCAAAGTCAAGTAACGTCAGCTAAATAACATTAGCTTGTTAACATTTTTGATGTTATAAACATTTAATTTGTAGTGCCAACAACAATTTCTTATTTTTTTATTATGTCATGCTTATCTTACTCTTCTGTTTCTAATTTGAGTGATTGACGCACAACCGAAACTACGGCGCGTAAACATCTTGAAAATTTGGCATGATTCCTCTAAATTCCTACTGCAATAGAAGAAAATGGATTTTACGTTTTATAGCCCACGCAAATGGAATTATGAACTTTTTACCAGAAAACAGAAACAGACTGAATATGATGTAATGCAACCAAAAATGTGCTTATAAAATTCTTTTAAATTATAACAATTAACCTTACAAGGAACATATATCTTATTAAATGTATAAATTGTTATGAATCCAAAAGTACGTAAAACACGTAACATGCACAATCAAGGCTTCCTTATACATACGTATCGCCGGCGTCAGTGTAAAACCTTCTAAATACATAAATACGTTTTTATAGTAGACAGTAAAAACTGCTTTGAGAACGACCTTAATATTTTTAGAAGGTTCTAGATTTTACTATTTTATCAACCCAGCGTGCTTATAGGCTATTTTATTATTGCACCATTGGATAAGACGAATACTTCATTACAAATACAAATCATTTTCACTGAAAAAAAAATCTAAAAATTGCAATTCCAAGGTTCTACTCTGACGCTGGCGATGTATAGACGCACTGCAATGTTTCCTAATAGCGTAAAGTAGGATTAAAAATATGAATACATACAAGGGGTTCATGGGTAAATGTATATCCGTCCATGTGGTAAAGTTACTAAACGTGACGTATAGCCCCAAATATATTTATAACCACTCTCCGTTTTTTATCATCGTTTGAAAAGTTTTAACAACTTTAATCTTCTATAAATTGACATTTGTGTACAAAATCTAAGTTGAACCAAGATGCCGCAGTGTTGCCATCTTGCCAGTATTTAACGATTAAAATTTTATCGCAATCTAAAATAATTAACTGTATACAAATAAGAAGATATTTATTGAAAACTTAGTGGGAAACAGTGCTTTAAGTCGGTTTTACAAACTAAACGGCGAATGGAATTCATACGCCCATTTTATTTCGTCATTTTTAAGACTAATTCCATTCATTGTTAGATGTCAATTGAGATTGTGTGTTGGAAAATATCGATTATTATCATTCATAATATATTGTAAAAAATCGATATCTAGAATTAATCTATAAGTAAATATGCTCAGTGGTCATATCTCGAGACGCCTACACGCGTATACGTTTAATCTCGCAACAATATTAGCACTTATGGACGGTTGTAGGTACCGTATTTTGTATGAAATAACAATTTTATCGCGTTAGACTTAAGGCTATATTTAAAGAGAAAAAAAAACAAATGGAACTAACGTAGTGAGAATTCATTAAGTGCACTTCATTGTAAGGCGTTTTAAGACTTTGTCTATTAGAAGAGGTAGAGAGAGAGCGAGGGAGATAGAAACACGTGGAAGAGAGATAGAACATTTGTGGGTGGCTAGTTTTGTAGTACACGTGAATACCGTAGTTATAGCTTGAACGTGCTCGGTCTGCAACATTTTGACGAGGAATTGTTTGTGTGATATTTTTAAATATATTATTTTAGTGCAGTTATTATATAATGCAGTTTCGTTAATATATCGTTGAAGTAGGACTTCCATTATTTTTGTCCAGCTCACATTGTTATATACACTGACAAATATTATTGTAATTAAGATGCTTTAATCGACAGTTTTAAAATAATGTATATTACAATATTGTGGACTAGACGCGTGTTCCGAATTGCTTAATTTTTTTTTATATTTGACAGATACATTATAAAATGCCATTTTCAGTAGCAATATAGATGATGACATTGTAAAAATAACAGATTGCAAATATAAAGAAATGGAATTACTATATTGAAGTAAGTATCAGAAGCAAGTCCATTTATAAAGCCTTGTAAAGAGACTTACTTATTCCATTTTTTTGTCTTGTTAATGATGTTGTAGGAATAGCCAAATACGGATGATAATAAAAATCGATTATACGTCAACAATTCATATATAATAATGTAATTGCATAAATACTTATAACAGCAAAGCAGGTTACCTCACAGAACATTCAGTGCAATTGTTCTCACATTGACACGTCTTTTAAGACCATTAGCAGTCACAAAAATCGATTTTATTAAAATTGACTTTATTTATGGAATTTGAGTTCAATCGTGCATTATATCAATCGAGCTTTAAGCGAAATATTCATGGCGATTTTTGACTGCCTACATAATAATTTATGAGGGTTAAAATTGTGTCGTTTTTTATCTACATACCAACACCAATTCTATTTATTTTGCATTTCTTTGCTAGCCAAGGAAATGTTTTACGCTTTTTGGACTTCGTCTTATTAATACAATTTGTTTATTACTTCAAAATACTGAATGGTACACTTTGAAATCTTTACTTTTATTACTGCAAAGCGACAAATTTTAATCCTCTAAAATGGAAATATTAGTTTTACGAATCAATATGTAATAATCGTAGCATAATTGCGATATGTATTGTCCATATTGCCTTATATTAATATAATAAATACACATGTCAATAAACCATCAATTAATAATTAAGAAACATGCTTCCTGTTAGATCTGACAATATAAATATTATGTTATGCCTTAATAAAATATTATAAATAGTTAAGGTTATGCATGCTAGTGACTATAGATACAATAATAATAATAATAATTAAATAATAATAATAGTGGCTCTGTCTCATAAAATCACAGTATAACAACACATGGGACATTTCGTACGCACAATTTTTTATATTCAGCCTATTTAGCGTAGCTCTAGTACTAGGTGTAAGGCAGCCAATGAAACAGTAACGTAACGCAAGTATGATATAATTAATAGTTTTAATTAAAGTTTGTTATTGAATGACATAATTAAATTAAACAATTACTTATTTGATTTAGATTTTTTGTGTATTTTTTTAATATTTCAAGCTAAAAATTAAATTGTACTATGTGATCAATTGAATAAAGACGCAAATTAATGAAACGCTTTAAAAACGAATGTTAGATAACAACATAAGATATTAAATGTTTATATCGATATAAACATTAAGAATTAAATGTATGAGGTTATGCATTTGTCTGTATACATCTTAACCTCAAATTTAAAATTGCCAATTATATCAAGCACTGATTCCACTATTGGCCTCTTATTTTGGCTATATTTCAATTATGTACTAAATCAGAAACAGTAGATGTAGTATAAAAATATAGAAATTGAACTGAAATATTATATATTTAAGATTTATAAATTTTAAATAAATATTTTTCATCTTATAAATCGTTTTTTAAAGTTTAATATCATGGTTGTTTTTCTTTAGCGCACAATATTGACATAATGAGGATTAATTTATCGTTAGTCTATCATTGATCGTTGTATTTTTTCTGCAGAAATTATATTTTTAATATTGTTTATTCTCTATGGGTCAAAAATCTACCTGCATAATATTAAAACATATTATATCTTGTGTTATAATATTTTTAATCTGTTGTTTTTATGACCAGAGCCGTCGCAACTGGCTGGAACCAGTAAAAATTAAGTAGATTTTGTATCATATCATTATCATATCATAAGATATAAAATATTAAATATCATTTTGTTCATATAAGATTTGCTTGAGCTTCGAATTTTACTATAAGATTTTATGAATGTATTTATGTTGTAGAGCTTGTATAATTTTTTAATAATATAGATTATATAATTTTTAAATATAGAATGTTATTTTGAATAGATGCTTATTTTAACTGTATTTACATAATAACATTTTTTATTTTGTGGCGGATTTATGTTTAATTTTAATTTACAATTTTATATACTCGAAAGCAATAATAAAAGATCTGTATCGGCCCATGTCAGGTAGAATTAAGGGTAGCCTTATTAGAATAAGAGTAACGGTTGTTTGGTAAGGGATGTTGAATTTTACTCGTAGTCGATTATAGCACGGCCAGCGTTATCGCATATATTATGTATTATTTTTATTTCAAGTTAATAAAGGTTACGAGTCTAAGTTCAGACTGAAATGTGCTTTTTATTTTAACCCTTCATAATATAATGATTTAATTAAATTTACCACTTAACTAGGTATGTATTGTGAAGGTTCATACAAATACGACTTTTTTTGTTATTAGATTTTTATACAAATCGCTGATCAAATATTATTTATAAGATTCTGAGATGCAATTCTTCCTTGAGTTTTTCGCCTTCATTCTGTCAATAATTAAAAGGAATATTATAATGATAAACATAGCACACGTGCCGCACAACTAGCCTGACATCAAATGTTCAATTTACCTCGGTATTTTTTTCAGTAGGCATTTGACAATTTAAAAAACCGCGGTGTAGAAGCACAAGCATGCGATTACATAGGCAGCAGTTGTGATGTGTTTGGTTCACTAAGCCAAGTGCGGCTCGGCAACATTATCAACGCTATGTCTTGAGAATATGGTGGAAAATGGGAAACGGAATTGCATTAATGGGAACGGAGGATCTCAGCACTACTTTCCCAGGTTCCCTCTGTTTGTCCTGCTATGTGTTCAATCGGTTCAGTCACTCAAAAGTTCTGAAGTAAAAAACAAAAAAAATACAGTCGAATTGATAACCTCGTCCTTTTACAAGTTGTTTAAAAAGAAAATAAGCTTTAATCTTTAATATTAAATTACTCTATAATAATAATAATAATATGTTACTAAATACCTCTAACTACACCTTAATATGTTAACATTATCATAAAACAATACATCGACAACAACTATACCCGACAGTAGGGATGGCCTTCCTTTAAAGCATTCATGTAAGAGACCAATTCATAATCTAATTGAACCCGAGTGTCTATTTCTATATTATTATTTACATCAGTATATACGTACTTACCTTTGGAACAACACTGACACAATTGTTATTAAAAGAAATATCTACATATATAATATAATATTTATACAGGGTGAAAGAGGCATCGCTCCTTTTACTGAAACTGCATATAGGGTAAAATATTTCAAACCCAGACCAGAACTAAAGAAATTAATCAAGGTACCTCAAAAGTGTGGACGTACGATTTTTATCCATACCTGTATTTCGTGTGACGCACACATACGTATGCGACGTCGCTTTGACAGGTAAGTGTGTGCGTGCTTATGTTATACTTTACAAATGGTGTTTAATTTTAAAACGATAATGTTATTATTTATTTTGTTTGAAAAAATAACTTTTTCATTTTTGGGAATTATTTTTTTTCTGAATTATATTACGCTTTTATAGAGTAGTTAAAACTGTGGTTTCATTTAAAGTGGTGCTGACAATTCCACCTGTATAATATTTCCAAATCCTCGTTCTTGGCGTTGAGTTCCACCACTCAATACTCAATGCTTCGAGAATTCCGCGGAAACTTGAGAGTTGAAGTGTCTTAATCAATTAATTATAAAAGAGTGTTTTATCACTAGATTCCCAAGTTCCCTCTGCCAACTCTGTTATGCACGGGATGCAATGTGAAGTTCAAAAGATCATACTTAGTCTATATTTAAATAAAAATAACGTTCACCAATTTTGTTGAAGTTGGTGAAATATATAAACACATATTTAAATTGTGATTGCCACCACCTATACAAAATCGATAAACAAATTGAAATTGAATACCCACCTATTATATCGCTAATACTTTAGCGAGAAACTGATATATTCGACATGGTAGGTTGTTAAGCATTGTGTTACCCAATATTATTATGTAAGCAAAATAACCTTTTTATTTTTTTATATATACGTACGATATTTGTTCGATTGTGCTTCTTGTATCACTTTATTTTAGGTCTCTTAGGAATACCAAAAAAATATTCAATTACTTGTAAGAACACAGGAATAGGTAGAGTCGAAGTTTGTAACTGGGGACAAAGTAAAATTTCAAATAATTATAATTTTTAACAAAAAACAACCGACTTCTTCAATTTTGACTGGATAAAAGTCTAAAATGGTACCACATGGGATCATCTAAATCGATTCACCCAGTCTAAAGTTCTAAGGTAACGAACATAAACAATACAGTCACCTACCTTTTATAGAAGTCGGTTAAAAATAACCAATTTATTAAAATAAATCTATTGTATAATGTATTTATACATATACAATAGCATCCCTTGAGAGTCTCTAGTTTGTTGGATGAGGGTATCCCAATGATTACACCGCCCAATTAACTCTAGGGAAACATCTATTATCTTCATATTTTCAGATAATATTTGTATTCAATGTTGAAAAACAATACTTAACAAAGTCCAAAATAACATGTATTATTGCTTTCTTAATTAAATTTAAATATATAAAAGAAAGTATGACGTAAGTTTCTTTGTTACACTTTTACGCCAAAATTACTCAACCGATTTTCATTAAACTTTGTACACTGCTTTCTTAGAAGTATTAAAAAAGACAAAGACAATTTTTACTAAAATAAACATATGAAATAATTATGTAGCCATATTAGAGCCAAAGCTCTCCAGTTTTTAATAATTTTCATCATCACAGATCCTTAGTGTGAAGGTAGACAAAGAATGTTGGTACACCACTTCAATCTTCTTTGTGGTAAAGATTGGTGCGTGCTTTGTCTACGTTTATTAAGTGACCATCCACTGAAAGGAGCACTATTGCACTTCTCAAGAATTTAATCCTCTATCACGTAGAAGCTTTTACCTACGATTTCAAGCACACTAAAGTATATGTATTTTAATTTGTGAAATTTTAATATTATGACTGAAACTTAAAAAAACTTTTTTTTCCATTTATTTTTGGTTATATTCATTACAACAAAATTGTCTTCATTTTCAACATTTTTTTTGTCAAGTTTACATATTACTCAACAGAAGTTAGAGTTTCTTGGCGATACTTTAAATAGTGTACAATTTTTACTTATGTATTAATTTTTGTAATAGTGTTTAATATTTTTGTAAGTAATTTATTCTTGGTCGATGCCTATATTTTGGAGATTCCATTCCTCATCGCGGTACATTCAATTATTTTTAGGGTTCCGTACCTTTTAAGGAAAAAAGGAACCCTTATCAGATCACTTTGTTGTCCGTCCGTCTGTCTGTCAAAAGCCTTTATCTCAGGATCGCCATATACTCAGATCTATGGTCCCATGATTTCCTGAAAGAAAAGTAATTCTACATTTAATTAAAAAAAATATCCCATCCATCCATCAGCCTTTTAAAGTCCACTGCTGGACATAGGCCTCCCCTGTCTTCTTGAGGTCGTCGGTCCACCTGGTTGGAGAGCGGCCTGTACCCCTTTCACCGAGACGTGGTCGCCATTAGAGGACCTTTCTTCCCCATAGGTTGTCGGTCCTCCTGACAATATGGCCTGCCCATTGCCACTTCAGCTTGCAGTCTAAAAAAATATATCGCCGTTTCTACCGAAAAAAACGTGTATTTCGACACAATAAAGGGTATCAAAATTAATAAGGTGCTTCCGGTTGACCTAGAATTATGAAATTTGGCATCTAGCATTCATATTTTGTACTAGTTCATGAAAAAATCTGAAAACTATACGTTTGTGGTTAAAAATCCTACAAAATAATAGCGTTAAAAGGAGAGCAAAATTTGATATTAAAGCCTAAGTAAAGTTTAAGTGAGGTATCATAATATGAAAGAGCTTTGGCTAAGCTAACTTTGAAATTCAAAAAAGCTTGAGACCTCCAATTTTTATACGGAACCCGTTGGACGTTCCCGACTCGCACTTGTCCGGTTTTTTAAAATTCCGTTTTGGGAATTGAGAGTATTGTAGATCAATATTCAATACCTACGCGTTTCTTCGCGCTCATGGTAACGCCACATCTCCATGAAAATACAATTACAATTTACATCACAAAGCACGTGTTGATGAGATGTTTTTGAAGTTCGACATTTTTGTGTAGAAACAAGGATTTGTCTCCTTTTCGAAGAGTTAAGTGCAAATATATTTTGTTTTTTTCATATTAATTAATTATTTTTCCTCAGTGAAACATACTTGCATTATATTTGTGAAGCAAGATAAGATACTCAGCTTTTCATTATTTAAAATGTAATGTACTTGTTAAATATATTTATTGTAATTTTTTTAAAAGCATATTAAAGTTTTAACGTATCAGATTTGAACCCGCAGAATCCTGAAACCGTCCGAGAGCTCTAGCAACTAAGCCATACGTCCTCATCAAGCTGTATGAAATTATTTATATGCTTTTTACAAATGATGTATGTATGGAGTTAGCGTCTCAAAACTGAAAAACATCTTGTTTTTAACATAACTTCCATTCATCAACATAATTTCTATATTTTTAAAAAGTTAAGATTAGTACCTACATGAATGTTTAGCAGACATAATAAAACACTATCATATTCTAGTCGCGGCTGCGTCAAAAGGGTCGTCAACAAAAATCAAATCCTCAAAAATAGCACATTTCGATTACACATTTGTTTTAAGAGCCAACAGATTCATATGACACAAAAATACCCTTATCACGGCGACCGTCCCTTGCTATTGTCACACGAGGCCCGTCATCCAGATAGGTAGGATAAATAAACATGAGATTTCAGAACGTAGGATTTAATAATTTAGTTTTTTTTATAGATTATATCTATAAAAAACAAAGAAATAATTATTCTTGAGGCCAATGGAAAATATTTTTTCTTTGTATTATGCAGGCGTCTATAAATTAGATTGTTAGTGTGACTTACCTTACATTAGTCAAACAGATCAGCATCGATGTTAGGGTGAAAGAATTTTTTTATGAAAAGGACAAGGCATTAGAGCATTCAGGTCACCTGATGGTAAGTGATCACCACCGCCCACGACCCCGTGCAACACCAGAGGAGTTACAGATGCGTTGCCAGCCTTTAAGGTGGAGGTAGATGCGGTTTTTAAAGGTTTTTGAAGGTGATATCGACCTGGAAACATGCATTGAAGGGTGTATTGAAGTCAGTTGTGTATGAGCCCTGAGCTTACAGGGAACAATTCCAATCATTACATATCAAATTTGATAAATTTCATATCCTCGCTAAGGAAGACATCCCAGTATAATATGCGAGCCATAAGGTAATACAAAAACATCCTAATCTGATTACAGAAGACGATTGGAAACACAGTGGAAGACCATTTGGGAGCCACTTCTAAGAACTTTGATATGTCAAACCTCTACATGAGAGGGTAAGATGCAATCAGACCATCTCTCTGCCTAGTATGGAAATCTTAAATCCTAGTATGGAAAGATTAAATCTTTGGAATAACGGTCAGCTTCATACTGTATCCTGCATGTAGCAGGGTAGACAAAGCCTAAGGTAGAGCCTAGTGCTAAGACTCTCCGCTCTCCATTTTCCGCCGAATTCTGGAGATTGCATGTTGAGTTTCGCAACTCAACGCCGAGCTTTGCCACCAGAGAGCCACGTTTATAGTCACTCGCTCAGGATTTTTTTTATTTTTATCGTCTGGCTTCAATAAAAAAAATTGAAAAAAATCATCAAACCACACATTTCTCAACCGACCGAGATATTTACGAGAATATGTAGATATTGACTTAAAATAACTGGAGAAGAATATGAAGATTTCAATAGCTGTTTAAATATCAAAATATAATTATAACAATCACTTGTTTATATTTAAACAATGTCTTGGTTATCTAAATGTATCACGTTTAAACTAGCTTTAAAGATAAATACTATTAAACCATCATATAAAATGATCTACTATCGTTAGTTTATCCAGTTTAATTAGTTTAAGATAACCTCTTCGACTATTTAAAGGACATTTTTCATGGTAAATAGATACTACTGACATATTAAAATGAATGCTGATTAAAATTGTTTTTATTAGACTACACTAGAGGCCGTGGCGCACGCGACGGTTGTGGGTTCGATTCCCACTCGAGGAAGTGAAATATTTACTTACGTTTATATTTCCATTTCTTCGCTCTGGTGTCGAGGCAATTCGCGGCGTTGAGATCTGCCGCTCAACACGCAATGCCTACAGAATTCGGCAGGAAGGGGGGAACGGAGTGTCTTAACACTAGGTTCCCTCTGCCTACGCTGCTGTGTGCGGGATACAGCGTGAAGCTGATTTTTAAAGTTGTTTTTCAGAGGCCGGTCATGGCTCAGGGGCAAAGCTGTCCAGCACGACAGCTTCGATTTTCAGTCGAGGAAATGAAATATTAAATATTTTCATTTCTTCGCTCTGCTGTCAAGGCAGTGTGGCGTAGAGTTTCGTCACTTAACACTATGTTGCATTTTTCCATCTTTCTATTTTGTATTCTGATGTTATACTATACGCACTTGGTAGGCACATGTTCATGCTATAAATATAATTAGATTGTTTATAATATTACAAGTACGTATTAAATTTAACTATATAATTTATATTCAATTAATATAGACTTCGAGGCCAGTCGTGACTGTAAACTCGAAAGGTTGTGGGTTCGATTTTCACTCGAGCAAATAAAATTTAATATTTTCATTTTCTTTGCTTTGGAGCGAGGCGTTAAGTTGCCCCACTCCACACGCGACGCTTCCACAATTCGGCGGATAAGAAGTGCGGAGTGTCCTTACACTAAGCTCCTTGCAGTGGCGTAGCTAGGGGGGTGCGAGCGGTGCGGTCGCACCGGNTATTAACCGAATAATTAAGTATTTAAAAATAAATTAACGCCACAAGTGGGGAGAAACAGAAAAATACTCTGTTAAATGACTAAAGTCGTTAGCTTCTTTTGAAAATAAATATAGATATTTACATAAATATATTCATATACATAAGTATGATTACTGTTAAGTTGACATATATGTAGATTTGTAAGACAAAATTAGAGACGTTATTTCATGTCGTTCTTGTAAACATTTTTGTTTTATATATTTTTTTTTTATTTTTTTTTTCTGTCGCTAATTTTATTGAGAAGAATTATTAAAATTAATTGCACTGTTATTGGATCAGCGACAATGTATTATATTAAAAAAAAATATATCTATGTAAATGTCAAAAAAATAAATTGAATAATATTTATAATTAATTTTTTACTTTAATTTCTTTACTTTACGGCTGCATCCTTTTTCATTCCGCATCTAGCAGAAAATTCAAAGAGTACTTTAGTGTCAAATCACTTACTTCTCCTTTGAGCGACACTGCGGCGCGATGAGCCTAATACTTTATAGGTACATATTTAAAAAAAAAAGATTTAATTTGGAATTAACAAATTACACATGGAGAACGGAGAAACATGTTACTTGGATACTAAGAATACTTGTCTAATATCCTACAACAATACTAAACACGTCATCGTGAGCGTCAAAAATTAGTCAATTGTTTAATTTAAAACAAACATATTGTCATTCTGTATTGTTAATATAGAAGTTTGAGGATATTTTCAAAAAGAATAAGGATATTTTAAGGATATTTTCAGAATAATATTGATTAAAAAAAATACATTCGAATTGATAACCTCCTTTTCTTATAGAAGTCGGTTAAAAATGCAATATTAGAGGCCATCGTGGCGCAGCGGCACAATGGTGTGACTATTACGCAAGGAATGTGTGTTCGATCCCCACTCTAAGAAGTGAAATATTTATTTACTCTAGTGTCGAGTCTCTACCCTCAACACGCAATGCCTCCAGAATTCGGCAGAAAGTGGGGAACGGAGTGTCTTATCACTAGGTTCCCTCTGCCTACCCTGCTGTGTGCGGGATACAGCGTGAAGCTAATTAAAAATGCAGTATTCGTACTACCTAAAGTAGTAGTACAAAAATATACAGATAGAAGATGCATGTCCAGCCGGTTCTGTTATTATTTTTTTTGTTTTTATAGCACCACTAGCCACTAGGCCTATACAACAAGTCCGGTATACCTTAAGAGACATTATACAGAAGTGAAGGCGTGCTTGCCCGCACGAATGAGATATGAGTTGCAATCCGACCGGCGAGCTGCGCGCGCGCATGTCTCGGTCATTGTTTACAAACAAAGATTACGAATTGACCCTCGAGTTTTTATCATAGACGTTCACTAGTGCTGTTGTGAGGTTGCATTTTAACGTTTTACGGTGAGCTTTTTATTTTTTTAATGTTGTAAGATTTGTTTTTTTTTAATTGTTAAACTATAGCCTAGTTATAAGTATAACCGGGATTTGTTTAGCTTTTTAAAATTCTAAATTTTTGATATATTCATATTTTAGTTTTATTTATAAAATATAATTGTTTGTTTAAATATAATATTTTTAATTCTATTCATATTTTTGATAATACATTTTTTAAAATAATATTGCTACATTATTCTCCTTATAACTGATTTATCCTGTCATAAAATTATAATTCTTATAGGATTTTTTATAAAAAACGTATATTATTATTATAATTTAAATTTTAGTATTATAAATATACTATTTATATATATCTACTATACTAAAATAAAAACATGAATACACTGTGTAAAGCGAACAAGCGTGAAGTGCTATTGATTACAAATTATAACAAGTTTATTTTTAAACTGAGCGTGTGTGATCCTTAGCTTTCTGTACAGGTCAGTGACTTAGTGTCGGCGTATAGGTTTAATAAAGAATAAAAGAAATATCTTTCTCTTTTTTGTAGTTTCACGCTGTAACCCGCGTATAGCAGGATAGGCAAAGGATACCTAGTGTTAAGACATTACGTGTTGAGTGGCTAAACTCAATACGGTACTTTCCTTTGTTACCAGAAAGGAAAATATTAATAATTCATAGTTCATTCCCCGAAATGGGAATCGAACCCATAACCGTCGTTCACAGTCACACGCTTGTGCCACTAAGCCATGATGGCGTCTCGTCGAGCGGAATAAAGAGGATTACTTACTCTTTTTTTTAAATAGCAGCTTGAACGAATTATGTTGAAGTTACAAATGTCATTAATTTCGGTTTTGTATTATTTTTGTTCTATGGTTCGTTGGAAATATCTGATATCTTTTAGGTACATCTAAAAAATATATAAAGCTTAAAAGGAGTTATTTTTCGACAAATCTATGATATGGTTCATTTGTATATGTTAGGAACGTTAAAATAACACAAACTTCCACATTTTGCTAAATTTTTAGAGGTAAAACTTTAGATAGCATTGTGGTTCTGGCTTGAAGATTTATTGAAATAGTTTACGTAAAATTCTCTACCTCAGACGTGAAATTGTGGAATTTAATTTTGTGAAAACTTTTGTGTATGTTAGAGAATTTAGCTTTCTGGCCCTTAAGTTAAATTTTACACTCATTATAATCCCTACGAATATTTTCTCAAATTAATTTTCTAATTTTAGGTAAATAAAAAATCGGTTAAGTGCGAATTGGACTCACCTATCGAGACTTCCGCACCAATTTCAGGATTGTAGTACAATTTAGTAGAAAATCTTAATTTTACGGGCATACGCAATCATTTTGTATGAAATGTTGTACAAATATAAGTTCGTAATAATTTTATTTTTCTATGATATATGAGTACTTATCGATCTAAATTCCTGCTCACTGTCTTGTGTGCCCACCCCAGAAATTTTACTAACAAAAAAATTGTCCAGAAAAGTTTAAATAATAACGTTTGTACAAGAAAGTAAGCGATAAAAAAAATCTAGATATGCTCATTATTATGGTGTTATATTATAATTCTTTACAAGCACCTGCTGCTCCGTAGCTAAACGTTATTTATTTCAACGGAACACTAAAAAAATAATTTGCTTTAATTGAACAGTTGCTTTTAAAAATATTTTAAATAAAATTTCATATATATTTAGCTAATTTAAATGTAATTTACTTTTAATATATTTGATATTTCCAGCAGAGAATTTAAAATAACATGAGATATGTATTATTCTACGTAGAAATCGCGAAACGTAATAATTGTTAACGACGCAAAAGATAAAACTTGTTACAATATATTTTACTTAATAGTATTTAAACATTTCTTAAATAAATATTTGGCTAAAATACGTACATTTATTGCACACATTCTCGTAGGGCTTAGTTTATTTAAATATTTAATTGTAATGAAATTTGAAATAAATAAGACACAAACTTATATCTTACCAGTTTATTATAGCATTATAGTGCTATGTTATGTTATGCAGTATGAAATATTATTAATTAATAATATTTGATTCCCCGAGTGGGGATTGAACCGACAACCATCTTGTCATAAGCCACACCCTTGAGCCCCTGCGCCACAGCGGCCTCGTATCAGCCGCTAGGTACAGGAAAATGCAATTGCCATAATAAATTTAACAATGAAACTAACTTTAACTAACTTAAGTAAATGATCTCTATTTACAATTCAAGGTTATTCCGACTCAAATTCCTGATATTGCAATGTACGTATTTGCAATATAATAATTATAATAAGAACATTTGTATTTGAGAATGCTTAAGCTAAAGATGGTAAAAATTATAATATATATTTACATATTTACGCATGATCTTAGTAATATAGGCGGAGAGATTTTAAGACTTAAGACACTCTGTCCTTTGGCTTCCGCCCGAATAATTTTGTATATTTCATTATCAATACATATATTTTATTTTTTATTACAAAAAATATTTCCTATTTATATATATCTACTTGATCAAATTCAAATATCTCTAGTGACCTTGTTGATACTCTAAAATAGAATAGATTTTTTACTATTATACGATACAATAAATATTACCACAAATTTACCTAAAATGTTACAATTGGCATTTATTTATACATTTTACGCATACAACTAGAAGAATAAAAAAAAATGCTACTAAAAATTTGAATGTAAATGTGAAAAATCCCCCTGAAATGTGTTCCCTTTAGCAGTTCTGGCCTGATTCAGTGGTTCTCAAACTTTGTTGATAATGAGCTCGAGCCAACTATGTGGTAATTTATCTGGATATCACCGCAATACAAGTTGGAAACTCGGACGAAATACAAGTAGGTAATTAATGGTATACTGCCTTTTGTCTTCTTCATCTATGCTGGGGCAAACACAATGGAGAACATTTGTACAAATAATTATTTATTTATTTCCATAATATAAGGATATATCGATGAAGTTATGGGTGTTGTGTAATATTATTTCCACATAAAAAAATAAATGTGGTATTTAAAAAATATATATTTCAAATTCATAATTTAAGATCAATACAACATGTATAATTGCATACTTTTCTTAGTTGCTATACTTATTAAAGGCTATATTTACGAAAGTCAACCGAGATGACGAGAAAAGAATTAAAAAACAACCAAATCAAATGAAATTACGTATTCACTGAGACATTCACACTTCTGAAGTTCATAAAATAAATTTTGTTTATATTTTCAGCTTGACTCCTATACTATATTACTCCGATATTGCTATTTACAATTGCAATATCAAAGGCATTAACTATTCATTACTTATCTTGTTTATATAACTTTTACTATAATATGATAAGTTTGCTAGTAACAGTACCTAATCAATGAAATAAAAGTAAATATAGAAACAGTATTAAAATCGCTTCATTAATCACGTTTCTCAAGTTAATCACAATATTACTGTCAAACTCTCATATCGGTTATGTATGTTTGTATGTATGTGCTAATTAAAGGATTGTTTTATCATTTCAATATCAAAACAAACATAAATAATATTTTATAGTTTATTTATCGAATACTACTAGAATTTAACTGATAAAAGAAACGTTAATTTCATCCTTAATTAACAGGCAACCATATGTTAGATAAAAGAATAAACTTTAATTTGGTATATAATTAAAATAAATAAGCGCGTAAGTGTAAAATGGTTATCAATAAAGGTGTTTGTTACACCTGGCAACCCATTATTGCGTCTGACTGAGAGCAACCATTATTTTTTCGATTCCTTTACATCATTCTCTTTCAAATGATATATATTGGATAATTGGTGCACTAGATAAAAAAAATATCTACAATTATTATTAAGAAATACCAATTACCAAAAATTTTAATTAATTTTAGGTTATGGCGGCAAAATTTCGTGTGGCAACCATAGCGTAGTCTATTCTACTACTCATATAATATAATTAATAAAAAAATATTTTATTAAAATCAAATACCTGCAGAATTTTGCACCCGGATCTTAGACTAGATATAAAACTACAGATAAAACATGACTTAGAAACGCCACTAAATAAATGCTAAGGTCGTGAAGTTTGCATATTTGAGCATAATTCTAAGTAAATTAATTAAAAACAGAATCATTTATTAACTCCTCTTTTTAGTTATTAAAATTCATTATGAATTATAAAAAAGTAATTATCAATAATCAAGCAATATTGTAAACTAACAATAGAGCATAATTGCAATAAATGAAATTTCGGGCTTAACACCACGAAGAAATGAAAAAAGAAGTGTCTCGGAAAGGGAACGAAGAGTTAAGACACTAGGTTCCTAGGTTCCCGCCTACCCTGCTACGTACATACATCGTGAAACTATTTCTATTATATTTATAATTAAGTAGGTGCCAGGTTTTAATACGCTTGACTGAATACGATAGCAAGCAGACGATGTATCTGGTTACACAAGACACTATATATGTAGAGTTTTGCCACTAAGAATTCAATCTATATATAAAAAGTAAATGTGAAGTTAATGATGAAGCCAGTAAAAATAAGTTTTACCCAAAGAACCGGTACCAGTAGGTTTTTAGTGTTTATCCTGTACATTTAATACACAATTTGCGCAAAAATATTTGATTTGTATTAATTCTTGCTGGTAACAATGTACTATGATAAAACTGATTCATTCTTTGTAATATTTATTATTCCTCTTATAGAAACAATGTGGCTATTCGAAGAAATTAAAAATAAATAAAATAAGTATATTAAAATAAGCACATTTTTTTATTTAAATAAAAGTTGTTAGTATCTAATAAATAAATTTAAAAAAAAACAAAGAATAAAATCAAAATGGTGCTTGTTTTCAAAGAAAATTTGTTTTAACAACAATACACGACTAATAGGCATTATTATATTAGGCTTTGTGTTAATTATGTTATAAAACAATACAAATATTAATTTTATATTTAATGAAACAGCAAATTTCGATATTTTGAAGCAATAATTAAATTTGCTTATACTTTTATTTAATTAGGCCTATAGAATTACACAGAACAATACTAAAAATGTAGGTCGATGCACTCAATGAGGCTTGCAATACAATGTATATTATAATTGCAATTAATTAACATGATATGTCATATGATAGCCTTTGTGACTATTATAACTTAATCAGTTATTGGATATCATTATTTTTTTTTTAGCTTCACGCTGCTAAGGTAGGCAGAGGGAACCTAGGAATAGGTTCCCTAGTGTAAAGACACTCCGTTCCTATTGAGGCACTTCCCTTCCTCAGTTTCCACCGAAGTTTTCTTTGTATTATTTGTGAAAGTAGAGTGCAGTAATATCTTAAAAGTCTTTAGTACCCTTTTAAAATTAAATTAAAAAAAAAATCCTAGAGGGAATCGAATCGGAATCGAACCTACAATCGTGGCGTTTACCGTCACACGCTTATGTCACTACACCACGATGGTCTTAATCAATGTTTTATATTGAAATACATTTTTTATTAGAAAACCATATCAACAAAAACAGAATACGATTAGATAAAAGAATACGGTTCATATGTTTTTAGTGTTTAAAATACTTCTTTTATTTGATAACACGTTTTAATGTCGTATAACCAAACATTACTTTATTTGAATTATCACAAGTGACATACATGGTTTTTAGTTCTTTTTTAAATGAAAATATTACTGAATTTTTGGTATTACCTTGTGAAGCGTATTTATTTAGTTTTTCGAAATAAAATGGCTAGTGATGCTCAAGAAAAAGAGGTTTTAACATTTTCCTTTTTATTATAGGAACAGTATTATGAAAATTAATAAATTTTTCTTAATTTATTTTTTATTAATTAAACATTATTTCATTGTTTAGGTTTTGTTAAGTGTTAGTGAAGTTAAAGACATGGCGCTGATAACAGAAAATATGGACCTAGAGAGGGAGTATTCTCCAAGCATGTGGTCAAGAAGGTTTTCTTCGGCGCAAGAAGTTCTACAATATCACGTGAACTTCGTAACGACAGGTAGGTTTTATTACTTGTCAAACTAATTTATAATTGATGTATTGAATTAAAATTGCGAATGCGGCGTTATGTTCCGCCATTCAACACGCCATGCATACAGAAATCGGCGCCCAGTGGGAAACACGGAATTGTTTTAATGTGAACGGAGATTCTCTCTGCCTTCCCATCTATAAGCAGGCTTAAGCTGAAAAAAAAAACAATTAAATAGACAGAACATTTTGTCAGTTATTTAGGGATTTAATTATTGAAATGTAAGAAATATTTGCTAAAAAATTTCTAATATTAGTTTGTATTATGTAAAAGAACGTGTTTTAAAATAAGCAATTACCTCTTGTGCGCAAATTCATATAGTTTACATATTGCGATAACATTTTTAAACAAACTATTATCACCGAAAGTAACTTTACCTGAGTAAATAAATTATATGTAAGTCTCATTTGTATATTTTTTTATATAATTTATTTTCTTACTTATAAAAATGAAAGAAAATGATAATTGTGTAAGATTAAGAAAAGCTATTTACATTTTTTGACTTTACTTTCATTACATACTCCTCGTATTATTTTGGAAAAAAACTTTATTATAAATATCTTTCATTTGTTTCTTGAATTTGCTAGAGCGAAGAAATTGAAACATTAATCAATAATAATTCTTTCCCCCGAATGGAAATCGAACCTGCAACCATCGCGTTACAATCATACCCTTGTGCCCCAAGCCGTACGCCAAGGATTTTACGCCAACATTATAAAGTAGTTTTTCATAAAAATGCTCTACAATTTTGTATAGGTAATTATTTAATAAAATTGTATTATTATTTCATTTATAGCAAGCGAAATCGCAGTTAACAACGTGCCCCACAAATTAGAAATAGAATACGGATCAACCCCAGGGCAGAAACTCGATATTTTGGGAACGGATCTTCCAGATGGTAAGTGTAATTAAACAAAATTTACTAAAACCCACATATACATACGTACTCACTTTAAATATCAACTTTCTCGTCTTTTTAAATAATATTCCTTATATAAATACTCGTATAAGTAAATGATTCGTGGTAGTGGATTATTAGGACAAGGACTTGTTAGATTTGATATGCATTTGTTGCTATTATTATTATCACTTAAAGCCAGAGGTGGCGCAGGGCTGTGACGGCACACGGGATAGGTTGTGGGTTCGATTCCCAATCGAGAAAATAAAATCTGTTAACGAAGTAAAGCGCGGTGTTATGTTAAAGCCAATATGTTAAAGCCAATCAACATGCAATGACTCTAGAATTCGGCGGAAATTGGGTAACAGAAGTGTCTTCATAGAAACGGAGTATCTTAACACTAAGTTTCTTTTCATCTGCATAACCTGCTATATGAGAGATACAGCGTGAATTTAAAAAAAATAACATTTGGAACGTCACTTGGCACCCTTATAAAGAAAGTGACCTAACTCAAAAAAAAACGTTATTTTGGTAAAAGCTAACAGTAAAAGCTTGTATATTCTAAAAGCATAAGGTTATTGCACGCAAACAAGGTCTCAAGTGACATAACGTTAAATGACACGTTATGTCACTTGCAAGGTGAAGGTACTTTTTCCTTTTTAAACTCGACTTAATGATTTTTGACATTTTTTAAAAATATTATTCCACACTTAACTAAGAAAAATACTTATTTAGAAAACGTATAAAAATTTCCAGCCAATTATGGTTAATTCTATTGCATGTTATTCTAAAGAGACCACAACACCTGAAATGGAACCCAATATAAAATACATATATATATATATCTAACCTTTAGATATTATTATTGTTTATTGTTTCTTGTTCGTATTAGGATCTACCAATCTTAATCCTACTGCGTACTTTGTGTACATAATAATCATCAGAAATCTTAATAATCTTACTAATATTACAAATGTGAAAGCTTGTGAGAATGGATGTTTGTTCCTCTTTCACGCAAAAACTACTGAACAGATTTAGTAGAAACTTTACANAAACAGACAAACAGACAAACAGACAAAAATTCCAAAAATGCTGGAAATGGATTCTGTTAATTTTCCTTTAACACCCTAGCTATTTTTTTTTTAAATTTTTTCAATGTACAGAAATGACTTTTCTACAGATTTATTATAAGTATAGATTTCAAGCAGGCGTAGCCGCGTCCGGGTCCGCTAGTATTCCTTATATAATTACTCGTATAAGTAAATGATTCGTGGTAGTGGATTATTAGGACAAGGACTTGCTAGATTTGATATGCATTTGTTGCTATTATTATTATCACTTAAGGCCAGAGGTAGCGCAGGGCTGTGACGGCACACGGGATAGGTTGTGGGTTCGATTCCCAATCGAGAAAATAAAATCTGTTAACAAAGTAAAGCGCGGTGTTATGTTAAAGCCAATATATTAAAGCCAATCAACATGCAATGGCTCTAAAATTCGGCGGAAATTGGGTAACAGAAGTGTCTTCATAGAAACGGAGTATCTTAACACTAAGTTTTTTTTCATCTGCATAACCTGCTATATGAGAGATACAGTGTGAATTTTAAAAAAATAACACTTGGAACGTCACTTGGCACATCACTTGGCATAAAGAAAGTGACCTAACTCAAAAAAAAACCTTATTTTGGTAAAAGCTAACAGTAAAAGTTTATATTCTAAAAGCATAAGGTTATTGCACGCAAACAAGGTCTCAAGTGACATAACGTTAAATGACACGTTATATCACTTGCAAGGTGAAGGTACTTTTTCCTTTTTAAACTCGACTTAATGATTTTTGACATTTTTAAAAAATATCATTCCACATTTAACAAAGAAAAATACTTATTTAGAAAACGTATAAAAATGTAATACCTTCGTGCTACGCTAAAATTTCCAGCCACACAACCTGAAATGGAACCCAATATAAAATACATATATATCTAACCTTTACATATTATTATTTATTGTTTCTTGTTCAGAGACATTAGGTATTAGGATCTACCAATGTTAATCCTACTGCGTACTTTGTCTATGTAATGAAAAGAAAGAAAGAAATAAAAAAAATCAGAAATCTTAATAATCTTACTAATATTATAAATGTGAAAATGTGTGAGGATGGATGTTTGTTCCTCTTTCACGCAAAAACTACTGAACAGATTTAGTTGAAACTTTTCAGTAATATAGCTGATACATTAGAATAACATATACTTAGGCTATTTATTTTATAAAAAATGTCTATAATATAACAATAAGCGGGCGAAGCCGTGTGTGTGTGGGCCGTATTAAGTTAAATTAAATTTTGAAAACGACATTCTTACAAATTATTTTATTACTTTACCTTATGCAATCTTTAAATGATCTATAAACAAATGATTTAAAAAAATCGATGCTTAAGGCTATAGATGAATCAACTAAATGTAATCTTAATGAATGTATAATGAGTGCCGTAGAAGTCACGACATAAACAAGCCTAGTACATAATATATGTAGATATGTAGAATTGTATATTATTAAATAAAATTAAATATTATTAATAATGTGAAATTTTTAGTTATTAATTATTGTTTGACTATTGATGAATTATTATAAAAAATGTATTGCAATGGCGGAACACGAAAAACTTTAGAATAGATTTTAAAGGAATTATCACGAAAATTTTCAATGCCTCCAGAACTCAGCAGAAAGTGGGGAACGGAGTGTATTGCTTAACAGTAGGTTCCCTCTGCCTACCCTGCTTTGTGCGGGATACAGCGTGAAGCTGATGATGATGATGATCACGAAAATTTTATGTATTTTTAAAGCATTATTTAAAAATATATATATTTGCATTCCGCACTCCTCTATATAAACTATAACTATTTCTTAAATAGGGGTAGGTACAAAGCTTACGTAGGTTTGGCTTTACGTAGTTCTTGATTATTATTTAAGATATATTTGGAGAATGTTTTGTTACTCCCTTAATTTGTATCATGTTTGTTAATAATTACTAATTAGGTAGAAAATCAAGATATTCTGACATAACAACGAACGAACTAATTATATTAATTTATGAATATTAAAGTATCACATTCTTATACTTCAAGGAACGAATATAATATTGAATGAATACATGCAAATATTTAATATATAAAGATTAAACAAGAATTACCTACGTACAAGATACTATAGATAGTCGGGTAAAAAGTGTCTTTAAGCTTTTAATATTTTTTGAAAAAGTAATTTAGGATAATATAAAAATAGAAGCAGAACACGTGTCTATTTTTTTAAAATTTTGGTCTGCCTGTTTTGTCTGGTTGCATATCTGTAGGCGGCAGGATCTCGTGAGTAGCATTTTTAGTTTTAAAGTTGAAGATTTGGAACATCTGATGAAAAATCATAACATGAAGAAAATAATCAGTCCATCTAAACTACAAGAAATAAAGAAATACCACTTTAGTGAAAGATGTTCTATGTTATACGTATTTTACATCTATACATATAGTACATCTATACTAATATAATAAAGCGGAAGAGTTTGTTTGTTTGAACGCTAAGATCTCTGGATCTACTGGATCGATTTACTTTGTTTTTATTTTGTATGAAAGCTGCATTCTTCAGAAGTGCTATAAGCTATATAATATTACATTACACATATATACTAATAAATTAAAATACTTTCTAATTTGACATGCAATTTATTCTGCCATGTTAATAACAACCGTCGTCGCTACGCGACCGCGTTCGTTACCGCGTCATTTTGATATTCATCCTTATGAAAATAAATATAATAGTCACTTTTAGCATTTCATCTAGATTGAAATTATATTTCTATAGAAATTATATTCTTATATTTCAAGCAGGCGTAGCCGCGTCCGGGTCCGCTAGTAGTATAATAAAACGAAAAAAAGCTTTCAATATCAATAATCGAAAGTAACGTCTCGAGGCCTAAATGAATACCAACAAATGTTTTCAAGAAAACTTCTAAAAATAGTTAGAACTTAGAGTCCTACATGAATTTCTCCCATTTTAGTTATTTTGTTTACATGATAGCTATCTTGTTTAATATAAAGACGTTATCTTTTATTCAACTGTGTATTTACTTTAGCAATAGATAATATCGATATAGTACATTTAGTTGACAAGACTAGATTAGAAGTTTATTTAGAGCGTGGCCCAAAAAGGATTTGTATTTTTGTATTTATTGGAATTTTGGAAATTCTCATTTAATATTTAATAAATTGTGTTGCTACAAGAAAAAATAGAAGAAGTAAAAAACAAACATTACATTCTAGTATCCATAATAATATATAAGTAGTACGTTCTTAGGTACTCTACGGCTTAAGAACGGGCACGTGCCCTTATGTGTTAATACATGTTAGACAATGCATATACTATACCGGCGGAAAGTTGGCAACGGAGTGTCTCAACACTATGTTCCCTCTGCCTATCCTGCTATGTGCGGGATACGGCGTGAAGCTGAATTAATTTATTTTTTAGTATTTTCGTGTCATGACTCTAAATTCCACTCTATAAAAGTAGCATATATTATTAAATTTTGTGATATGTTAAGGACGTATAAACATTCTGGAAACGATAAACAATTTTAGAATTCTCATAATAAAAAACAACATAATTATAAGATTATTCATAATATTATAATTTAGTAGGCATTTGTTATTCACGAAGCATCATTCTAATCAAATAATGTCGTGACATTAACAACTGCGCTATCTTTAATGTTACTAGTATGTATATTATAAGAATATTTTTTTAATATCAGATATACTATATGATATTTTTTATATATATTTTGCTGCAAATATAGTATTATTATCAATAGTAACGGCAATTTATTTGTTATTTGCTAGTATGTATATTATAGAAGTAATGTTTAATAGTATTTGTTTTATAACGAACAACAAAAGAAAACGCGGCTATGAACATTTCTGGTGACAGTCGGACAGACAGACACCGGAGTTTAGTAATAGGACTTTGTGTACGAAATAATAAAAATAAAATGTTAATAGATTTTTAATATTGGTAAGTTATTTTTAACGCCGGAACAATGTCTCATCGGAAAATTGAAAACTTCACAAGCGAATTGCGAGCGATTAACTAGTCTTGAACATGTTAGGAATGTGTGTGTATGTAGATAATTATGTTTAATATCTTCTCCAATTGAGATAAGTGTAGGTGCAGGATGCTAGGCAGACTAATAGGATTTAGAGAAATGAACGTAAATTGCCCTACGAGCCACACTATACTCGACAATAAAAAACAAGACATTAAAAAGCCTGATCTGGTTATTACATTAAAATAAATACATAATTTTTACCGATTTAAAGTTAATTGGAGGCCAATTAAGGTTTCAAAGGCTTTACAAACCGCTCTCAAGTCTGAGATCGATCTTAAGATACCGTTATCATTCTTAGATCATTGACAAATAAAAACAACATCTCAAGATCGATCTCAGACTTGAGATTAGTTTATAAATACGAGCCTAAGTACGTACTAAATAAATGATACGCCGCTCACATAAGTAGACATTTATCATTTGAAGCCCTACATGTGATGGCCGCCCTTATCTCCATCCTCCATAAAGGTAAAATGCCTTAAATGTCACCAGCATTTACTTAAGTCTAGATTATTTTGTCCATTGCTAAAACAGGTTTTACTGGAGAAACAACGCATAATAATATTAATTATCATATAGAGTGGATTCCAGCTTGTTTGTCCTAACAATACTAGTTGTGGCAGAAATATTAATAATTCATATAAAATTTACATTAATTATTCATAATTGGTGAAAGTATGACGCAATGAATATCATCAGTGAGTCGGAATTAAATATAGAATAGATTATAGATACTTTATTACATAGAAAAAAAATACAAAAATACAGATAACCAAAAAAACAATATATGTTTATAGCAATGGCAACAAAATTATCTAGTATTGTTTTTTTCCCATGAAATATAAAACAAAAAAAATAAAAAAAATAAACAATTAATCTAAAAAAAAAATTAACCAATATATTAAAAAAATATAGACACGAAATTATATTTAAATTTTGTATATATATATATATGTTTTCAATTGCGTACTTACATAAAGTAAATAGGTATTTCTTATCATTATATTTATATTGTAGGTAATACAAAGTGACTGACATTTAATCCTCCAAAGCTGTAATACTGCATGCCTTTGCTATTTACGTAATACTTTTGTTAACACAAGGATTAAAAATAAACTTATATGGCAGACTAAAGGCCAATATAAATTTAAATTNAAAAAAAAAATAAAAAAAATAAACAATTAATCTAAAAAAAATAAACCAACCTATATTAAAAAAATATAGACACGAAAATTATCAATTTAGTGTTGTACTAACTAGAAGTAACAAGGTGAAATATTTTCAATTGCGTACTTACATAAAGTAAATACTAAATAGGTATTTCTTATCATTATATTTATATTGTAGGTAATACAAAGTGACTGACATTTAATCCTCCAAAGCTGTAATACTGCATGCCTTTGCTATTTACGTAATACTTTTGTTAACACAAGGATTAAAAATAAACTTATATGGCAGACTAAAGGCCAATATAAATTTAAATTGATATTATAATCAGCTTCACGCGGTATCCCGCAAATATATCTATCTAGCGTAGGAAGAGAGTAGCTAGTGTTAGGACACTAGGGCACAGGGCGATGGGCTTTTTCTTTGTGTGAGAACGCAGAAATAAGAATAAGAAATATTTCATTTTCTCGAATAGGATTCGAATCCACAACCTGTCGCTTTTACAGTCACATTTTGTGCCACTGACTTCAAAATTTGATATTGAAGTGTACAAACGTCAATATCCCCCGAAATTTAATATTAAAACGAAACAGATTTTGTTATTTTATTTCAAAAATTCACATTGCAACTTATAAGAATGTAAATTTTAAATTTAATATAATACTTTACAGATTCACCAATTCTAGTCTACATACACGGAGGCTACTGGCAGGAGCTGTCCCGGGAAATTTCCAGATACCCAGCACAACCTCTTCACAAGTTTAGAATTAAAACTATAGTGGTAGGCTACGACTTGTGCCCCACCGCTACGCTACCAGAAATTATCAACCAAATACAAAACGCTGCAAGATTCGTATTTGAATATGCTGAGAAAATGGGGTCAAGGTAAATTATAAATAATAAAATTAAATTATAATTGGTAACGGAATAATTTTTATTTATTATTTTTGTATAATAGACGACAAGGTGGGTTTTCTAGGATGGATAATGAATTTTGAAATGGCGGACATTCTCATTTGTCATACGTTGTTATCACGTACAGTCTGTATTTCACTTATCATTGGTTTTATCAATAGACTAACTGTATATAAGAAATTTGACTAAGAATTTGTTAAAGTAAATACTATCTTATATACTTGATTGTGTGTTATATTATTCAGATTATTATTATAATTTAAATAGGTACATCATCTACTTTTACATCCGTTTCTTCATATTATTTACATCTCACAAATGGGCAAGGTGAACCTGATCTTTATAAATATGATATAAAACATATTAAAATATACATTTACGAGTTTAAAATAATAATAAAAATATGAATCGTTCACAATTCAACATGTTTCTGTTTCAATGATGGATATTAATACTTGTTATAAGCTACTTCGGGCTGCTAACTGATTTCTAAATTAATGGGGGAATTTAACTTTTTGGCAAATGGCCACCAATTTGAACCCTGCTAATTGAAATAAATTTAAATCTTTTTTCCTGTTTAAATTACTTCTAAAAGTTTTACCATTTTTTTTATTAGGAAGTAGTTGTAAAAGTATAAAAACGATTGTTATTTGATTAAATTTTATAATTTATTTATTACTGTTAGTCTTGTAACAAAACAATTTCAGCTAAACTGCTTTATTTTTCGTGAATTGTAGAAATGAAAGCTGGAAGAAAACATTATTCGATTACAAACGTAAATTATTAGAATAATAGTAGATGTCATTCATATTCGTTATGTATTCTTGTAAATCTTTACATTCATTTTTTTCAATATTAAAATTAATTAATTATTGTATCATATGCAAAATTCCATTCCCAAGAGGAAAAGTAACAATATTCAAAGCAAGGCTGATTGTATATTGTTAAACTATCTCTAGGGGTATTACTTTATTTTTTTCTGTGCGTAATTCATTACTAGGTACTATTTAAGTAATTTTATAACTTATTTTAATTATTTTACAGAAATATTAAGTTAAAAAAAGATCAAATAATAAACTATACTATATAGAAGATAATAAAAACGACTAAATAATCTAACAAATAAATCACTTCAAAATATTTTATCCTTTCGTTGAGCAAGTATTATTTTAATTATTATATCTACATACATAGTACTAACTATTATTAAAATATTTAGTGCTTTTATTTTTAACTTTTGGTATAAAACGATTTTTCTTCAATTATGCGCAATCATATACCGTAACAATACAAGATATCTTTTGTTAAATTAACTTTCCGTTGCACAAAAGTCTTTTATAACGTTCATTATATTAAAAAAATAATGAAGTCATAGGAAATTACACACATTTTAATTAAAAACCAAAAGCTGTAACATTAATAATTTTGTATTTTGTGTTAAAACACTCCGTTCCCCACTTTCTGTCGAATTTTGGAGGCATTGCGTGTTGAATGGCAGAACTCACACCCTCGCTTAGCCTCGACACCGGAGTGAAGATATGGAAATATAAACGTAAATAAATATTCCACTTCTTCGAGTGGGGATCGAACTCACAACCATCGCGTTACAGTCACACCCTTGTGCGGCTGCGCCATGAGGGCCAAACAACAAAAAACAAAAGAAAAACCAAGCGAAATTATCAATGATCTTGTTAGAGAATCCACTAATTAACAAGAAAGTAACCTACAAGCCCATTGTAACCACAATTTGTTTATTCATCTTCAATAGATTAATTGTAATTAAAAAATAATTGGAACGCTATTTATTGGTGATGTAATTTTTGAAGGTTATCTTTATTATTGTTATTTACGATATTGTCTTTGTAATTATATCTGGTGACATTGAATTACACAATTATAGTTATTTAAAAGTTAAACGTTTCACTTTGTAGCGTTTTATTGAAAGAGAAATTATTTAATTATGTTAAGGAAACCAGGCCAGGTCAGCTTTGAGGCCAATTGTAGAGCAGGGGCACGAGCGTGTGACTGTTAACACTACCGGTTGTGGGTTCGATGCTTACTCGAGGAAATGAAATATTTAATGTTTTCCTTTCTTGGCTCTGCTGTTAACGTAAAGCTGGGCGTTCAGCCACTCAACAGGCAACTCTAGGCTAAATCTGCCTACTCTGCTATAAGAGGAATACAGCATGAAGCTGATGAAAAAACAATATAATTTAAATAAAAGGAGTGGAATAAGAAATCTTAAAGTTAATTATGATGAAAAGCATTTTTTCTACATACTAACCAGCTACTAGTAGGTAAATATCTTGCTTATAATGAAATTAATTTCTATTTACAGAGGCGTTTACTTTGCTGGTCACTCCGCCGGAGCCCATCTGGTAGCAAAATTGTTGTCCAATTCGGATTTCCTAGATAACACACCAGGATCATACCGGCTTCAGGGTGCATTTTTAATATCTGGCGTATTTGATTTGCGTGAATTAATACACACGTCGGTAAACATTGCGGTGCAGGTGCCTAGAGAGTGGGCAGTGCCTCTCTCTCCGCAATTTGACTGCTTCACTCATCTTCAAGCGAGGAGAGTACGTGTTTATATCTTAGCAGGACAAAACGACAGTCCCACATTCAAAAAACAATCTAGAGAGTTCTACGAGTTGCTTTACAACACTTGTTTAACGCAGACCATGTATTTAGAAATAAAGGATAATATGGACCATTTCGATATTGTCGAATGTTTCGCGAACGACGATAACTATCTGAAAAATCTTCTTGTATACGATGTAAGAAAACATTTGTAATTGTTTTAATAGAAAATATTTATATGTTTTTTGTGGTTGTTATTAATGATAGTTAAAATTTAAATCTCGAATAATAAGTTACATTTTAATGTTTATTTTACTTTGCTGCTGCATTCGAAGATGTCCCGATGTCAATGGTTATAATGTCTATGTGAATGTGTACATGTAGATTTATATCAGTTAAACGCTAATTTACATCCCTGAGTGTGGCTGCTAGATATATCAATTGACTGTAAATCAAATTATTTATTTAAATGTCCAATAAATTATTGTCTTTAACATCCATTGCATTCTATTTTCATATAAAATGTCCGATAAAAAATCACATTACTCATATTTGCTATCTGAAAACACACATAGCACTTAACCTACTTGTCCTGAAATTGTTGAAATATCTAAAGTACATATATTTCTTGCCTTGCTGAATAAAATGAAAGATTTTAGAAATAGTTCAATTTTATAAAAAAAAAACAATGTTAGAAACGTTAGATTTTCTGGTTTTTTTTTGTCAATTTTAAGTAAAGCTTTTAACTGAAATAATAAATAAGCCATAAGCTTTCGACAATAGGTCAACTTATCTATTAATGCGAGAGTAATAAAAAAATAAATTATAAAATTTATAAGGCAGTTGACAAAACACAAGCATGTTACAGGTTCAGTTCCGATGAATAAATATTTGTATTCTATATATATAAAATATTTGCTATAAAAATTTTCTTTTTAAATATTAATAAGAAATTTCATTCTGACGTCATTCCTATGCTAAGCTATACATAAATGTGAAATATGGTCGATTTTAATATCCATTTTATTATTTATTCTATTGTAAGCGTATGACGTAAAACATAAATAAATAAATAAATATAGTGACATTTATGTATTAATGTTTTACGTCAATGAAAAAATCCATATTATAATTGTAAATACGTAAAATTTATTTCATCATTTATCATTGTAAACATTGGCCAATTAGACAACTGTCTATATTAAGAAATTATGAATGTGTGAAAGCGAAATATTCTTATGAAGTTAAAAAAAAGGTTCACGCACCACAGCTTAGGGAACCTAGTGTCCAGACACTATGTTCCTTTATTTTCCGCCAAATCCTTGAGACATTACGTGATAAGTGACGGAACTTAACGCTGCGCTTTGCCTCGACACGATATCGAAGAAATTTAAATAAATATTTTATTTACTCCAGTGGGGAACGAACCTACGACTGGCCTCTTCTATTGTTATTGAACTTTATAGAAAGACAATATATTTAATTGTTTAATTACTTATTAATAGTAAGTATATAGTTATATTACGTATTACACTAAATCTTAAGGCATTTTGTATTGTATATATGGAATTTTTCGTTGAATTATATTAATAATTGAATGCAAGTGTTTGTTACAATTGAAAATATTTTTATATTAATTATTTATTTCAAATTATATTTTAAAAAGCATTTCAAGATCTTATAATTTATACGTATATAAATATTTGAAGAAAAGACTATATATAATATATTTGCAATAATGCATATTTTTATATGAAAATTAATAAATATTAAGTACAATGTTAAATTGTTTTTCGTATTCATCACAATAAACGCTAGCTCTAACAATTCCTCTTCTCCTCCTTAAACGTTGTTTGGGTTATAGGGCCATTATGGCCTCATATTTTAATATAATATTTTTTTAAGCTGCACACTTCATCTTGCATTTATAATAATGATAATAATAATATAATACTTTATTGCACAAATAAGAAGAGAAAAAAAAAATACAAATCATTAGAAACACGATTAACAAGTGTGCAATGGCGGCCTTATCACTAAAAGCGATTTCTTACAGCATTGCATTTAGCAGGGTATGTAGAGGGAACCTAGTGTTAGAACACTCTTTTCCACTTTCCGCTCAATATATAGCCGCGGAACTCAACGCCGCTCTTTGCCCTGTTACGAGGCAGAACGAACGGCGGAAAATACGGAGTGAATTTATACTAGGTTCACTTTGCCTACCCTACTGGGTGCGGGATACAGTGTGAAGCTCTATTCCCTAATTTAACGTTTAATTTTACATAAATATATGTATTTTATTACAAAAATATAAAATTAATTTTTATATGACTAATTTAAACTAACGTCGTTAGAGCCATGATATATATAAGTGTAATAAATCACACCTCCTCTAATAATATGTACATAAGTCTAAGCATTCAAAATTTCGGTCTTTTGTGAGTATTGATGACAAAAACGTCGCCCAACAAGGTTTTTACGTAATTAGTTTAAGAATGTACCCCATTATTGTCTTATTAAATTTCTAATATGACAACATAGTTAAAAATATTTTATTATAATATTTAGTATAGGTATATTATACGAGTAGTTTTTTCTTGAGGTCAATCGTGCGATTGTTAACCCAACAGGTTGTGGGTTCAATTCCCACTCGAGGAAATGACATATNCGGAAAATACGGAGTGAATTTATACTAGGTTCACTTTGCCTACCCTACTGGGTGCGGGATACAGTGTGAAGCTGATTTTATTTTGATTTAACTTTTAGTTATACATTAATATATGTATTTTACTACTAAAATATATAAATAAATTTTTATATGACAAATTTTAACTAACGTCGTTAGAACCATATAATAAATGTAATAAATCACACCTCCTCTAACAATATGTACATAAGTCTAAGCATTCAAAATTTCGGTCTTTTGTGAGTATTGATGACAAAAACGTCGCCCAACAAGGTTTTTACGTAATTAGTTTAAGAATGTACCCCATTATTGTCTTATTAAATTTCTAATATGACAACATAGTTAAAAATATTTTATTATAATATTTAGTATAGGTATATTATACGAGTAGTTTTTTCTTGAGGTCAATCGTGCGATTGTTAACCCAACAGGTTGTGGGTTCAATTCCCACTCGAGGAAATGACATATTTATTATATTAAAATCGTTCTGGAAAGAAGGCGAAGCACGTATTGAATTCTGCCACTCAATAGTCAATGCGAAAATAGGAAACGGAACGTTAACACTAGTGTCCCAGTTCCCTCTGCCTACCCTACTACATGCGGGATACAGCGTGAAGGTAATAATCAAATATATGAGCTGTTTATGAAATTATTAATAATATTATATTAAATAACATTTCTTGCACGTATCAATAATTCCACATGACTAAGTTGTTTATTCCAGTAGATGTAACAGTTCAGCCCTTTCAACCCTACACAAACACGCATAAGTATTAAATACACCTGCACATATAAGTTATGCAAATATTAAAAAAATAACTAAAAATTAAAATTAAAAAAAAATACAACAAGAAAAAACAGAATTTTAATATTATGCTTTTTAGCGTCTACTGGTATAAGATTTTTAAACAATCATTCGTGTTTAATTTTTTTTCCTTAAATAGTAATATATATTTTCTCAACTGGCACGCTCGGAACGCCATAATAGAAAGAACAGAACAGAACAGAATATATATTTTAATATAACATTTTAATTAGGTAATTAGTATATTAAATCTGAATATAAATAATTTTTGAGTTACATCTTTAACGATTCAGCTTTTAATACAACTTTTTACGTCTACGTAAGTGACACTATGGGCCTTATCCACAAAAACGAGAATACACTATATGTAAATATGGATAGAAGGCTGTGTAAGACATTATAATTAAATTCCATCAACTATGCGAATTCAATTAGGCAAACAAGCCTTATGTCATTGTATTTACGTAACATTAAACTAAGAATAATCATCGAGAATTATGAATCAAATCTGCTTCACTCTGTATCTCCCACACATAGCAGGGTAGGCAGAGGGAACCTAGTGTTAAGACACTCCGTTACTCACATTCCGTCGAATTCTGGTGGCAGGACTTAACGCGGCGCCTTGCCTCGGCACTCGAAATTAAAATATAAATGTAACTAAATATTTAACTTCCTCGAGTGGGTATTGAACCCACAATCAGTCAAGTTTACAGATGCACGCTTATGCACCTTGCTACATGCTCTATACATTTTAACGACCAAATATATTGTAATTATAAATTATATTAGTAAGAAAATATGAAAGTTTTTCCTCTTGCTTTGTGTTACCTCATTCATTTCCAATATGAAATTATAATTAAAAAATATTTTACATAAACTTTAGCAAGTGTTATATAAAAGCGACTAAGCTTTCATGTTTGCCTTTATGTTTTTTTTATTTAAACTCGTTTTTTGATAAGTACTTTGATTTTAATAAATCTATACTCCAGAGGTGGTCCCATATAATTTTTATAGATTTCTCGAGTTTCAGAATTTTTTCAAAAAATCAAGTACAGCAGAAAATATGTTTATGTTTTTATTCGGCGCCAAACAAATAATGACCAAAAACAATTAAAATCAATAGAATAAATTAATAGAAGTACAGAAATGAAATTACAAAGGAATGCAAAAAATGGACGCATCGCGACGCTGACTCCAAATTTTATTATTATATTAACATAACTTTAAGAAATTCTTAATTTCCATCACAATTAATATTTAAATTGCTAATTATTTTATCGTATAAACGTGCTTCTACAAACGTGACTTACTCTAATTACGAGACAAAGCGAGGCGTTGAATTCCGCCACTCAACACACCTCGAAAATATTGCAAAAAGCGGGTAATAGAAGTGTATTTAATGGGAAACAAAATTTAACAATAAATTTCTACGTTCCCTCTTCTTCCTTTGCTATGTGGGGAGACAGCAAGAAACTAAAAAAATATTATAATTATTATTTGTATAGATTTTATTTTTCATATAGATTGTTTAATTTATTTCCAAAAAAAAATGTTTTTAATCAACAATTCTAAAGAAGCATACTCGAATATTTAAAATTATAAGTCTACGGCGTAGCAGTTTCGTAGCAAAGTTTACCTCTACGTAGGGCGCGCGCCACATCGCACCGCGCCACCGACCCGACACCACGACGATGTGTCCCGCGCCCGTACGCTACTGCGATCGCGAACATGCTTCTGTACTAACTTAAATTTTAAACTTTCCTCTTACTAGGGGCTCTAAAGCAATATAATTTAAGAATAGTTTAGATTATTTATATATATAAAATATATATTGAAGACCACGTTCCCGCTTTCAACAGAATGTTTAAGGTAAGTTTTTGTTCTATAAGTTTTTATAGGGAATATGAGACAAAATGTACATACATAATCTAAAATATTGAAAATAAAATCAAATTGATTTATTGTCTTTTCACTTTTCACTTTTCTTGTGTTTTGATTAATTAATATACTGTTTTTGACTCAATTTTTATCAAAATACATTGATAAGTGAAATATTTCATACGGAAACTCACTCTTCGGAAGCAATTTAATATTAAAAAGTAACTTCAATAAACTTGTATATATTTATATCTACTTTATATTTTTAGTACCTGGAATATAATATAAGAAATCTACATAAGAAGTAAATCTTGCCATTAAAAAAAACTTCTTTAAGACTGTGTCATTGTTGCCTCTAGAAACAATGCATGCACAACATCTTGTGCTTACTTTTTGCATACTCTATTTTTACATCACCACTCATCACTAGTGATGTAAAAATAAACCTACTTTACTTAAATGCTTAAAAGCCTTCCTAAAACAACACTGGAATCCTCTACAGTAGTTTTAACTAACGCCCCTACTTAAATTAAAAGCTTTAAAGCTAAACCAATGAAAAAAATAAGAAACGGCTAACGTATTTTTTTGTTTTTCATTATTATACATGTTTTAGTAAATAGTTATATATTTATTAAACGTATTAACAATCAATTACATTACAATATATTACTATAATTAAAATTAAAATAATTACTTGAAAAAAAAAATTAATTACCTGTAAATTAATAAAAAAAAATAACAATTTATCACAATACGCAAAATAATGTAAAAACCTTTAGATCGAAAAATATTTATTAACCAGCTTCATAGGCAAAAAAAGGAATATGAAATTAATAAATAAATTATAAGGAGATATATCTCTTATTATACATATATATGCGCGATAACAAACATTTTAATACTAATTTACTTTTACATAAAAAAACCCCAAATAAATATTTTTCTCTCCATGTTGCATCCCGTATATAGACATTTTTTGACTTTTATTATTTATCCTCATAATGCTTGTAAAGTGGCAACATTTAATACCGGGGTTTTTTTTAATTCGCAATCGAACCCACTACTACCGAGTTTACACACGCAGTACCGGTACGCCAGGTTGGCATCGGATAGCAAATAAAAGGTATTTCAAGCCTATAGTCGATACTGCAAATAGAAAGTACACATTTAAAAAAAAATAAAACAATTGGTCTTTTTGAGAGCAATGCTGAACCACGCAAAAATTGCTGAACCAGTTTTAGATACAAACAGATCGTTTATAGCAAGGATTAGCACACATAGTATTTTTATGTTTCTTTCTGATATTCATTTAAAAATTTTTTACAAGGCTCGATTTTTTTTGTATTTATACATGAATATAATGGTTGTAAATTCAAATATCACATAGAAGAATTTTCTGCTTATATTATTTTCGCTTCTTTAGTTAGTTGGTTAGAAATATGAATTATCAAATCCTACGATCCTATTATTTACTTACAAGAGTGCGACAGTTCGATAAGAATTAATGAAGGTTANCATGCACAACATCTTGTGCTTACTTTTTGCATACTCTATTTTTACATCACCACTCATCACTAGTGATGTAAAAATAAACCTACTTTACTTAAATGCTTAAAAGCCTTCCTAAAACAACACTGGAATCCTCTACAGTAGTTTTAACTAACGCCCCTACTTAAATTAAAAGCTTTAAAGCTAAACCAATGAAAAAAATAAGAAACGGCTAACGTATTTTTTTGTTTTTCATTATTATACATGTTTTAGTAAATAGTTATATATTTATTAAACGTATTAACAATCAATTACATTACAATATATTACTATAATTAAAATTAAAATAATTACTTGAAAAAAAAAATTAATTACCTGTAAATTAATAAAAAAAATAACAGTTTATCATAATACGCAAAATAATGTAAAAAGCTTTAAATCGAAAAATATTTATTAACCAGCTTCATAGACCAAAAAAGGAATATGAATTTAATAAATAAATTATAAGGTGATATATCTCTTATTACACATATATATGCGCGATAACAAACATTTTAATACTAATTTACTTTTACATAAAAAAAACCCCAAATAAATATTTTTGCAATTATTACACATATACATACAATCAGTATGTATATCTTAGCTCCATGATGCATCCCGCATATAGAGAGTAGATGGAGAAGAAAAAGTATTCATAAAATACTCCTATCCTCATTTTTTGACTTTTTTTATTTATCCTCATAATGCTTGTAAAGTGGCAACATTTAATACCGGGTTTTTTTAAAATCGCAATCGAACCCACTACTATCGAGTTTACACACGCAGTACCGCTACGCCAGGTAGGCATCGGATAGCAAATAAAGGTATTTTGAAGCCTATATTCGATACTGCAAATAGAAAGTACACATATAAAAAAAAATAAAGCAATTGGTCTTTTTGAGAGCAATGCTGAACCACGCAAAAATTGCTGAACCAGTTTTAGATACAAACAGATCGTTTATAGCAAGGATTAGCACACATAGTATTTTTATGTTTCTTTCTGATATTCATTTAAAAATTTTTTACAAGGCTCGATTTTTTTTTGTATTTATACATGAATATAATGGTTGTAAGTTCAAATATCACATAGAAGAATTTTCTGCTTATATTATTTTCGCTTCTTTAGTTAGTTGGTCAGAAATATGAATTATCAAATTCTACGATCCTATTATTTACTTACAAGAGTGCGACAGTTTGATAAGAATTAATAAGGGTCACAAGGCAAACACCGTTACTTAATTTAGAATTATATTCTTATTAAATGTAAAAGAAAGACAATAACAATAATTGAAAATACATTTTTAATTTCACAAATGACAATTAAATCAATTAAAAAAATATTTGCGATACAGCGTGAATTTAAAAATAAATATATATATAAATAAAAATACATTTTTTAAATGGCTTTATGTAAACAGTTAAATTACTTTTGTGGACAAATTTCCTTTAAAGAACTTTTATTTTTTTCGTCTATAGAAAATAAATACGGTAATACATTCAACTAAAGAATTAGAAAACGTACATTCCATAAATACCTTTTACCCGTACTGGATTTGAATCCACATTCACCTGTTAACAAGATTCAATTACTTTATGAAAGCATGTAATATTGAATTCATTAATATCTATAGAAATTTCAATTCAGTATAAAATTACCAATCCGAGTTATGAATAAAAATTTAAGCACAAGTAGATTACATTTTGGATATATTCGATTAGGAGCCTATATGGAAATTGATTTTGAAATGCCTATTAATTCAGTAATTTATTTCATACAAAATAATAATAATAATGTGAAGTTTTAATCTTAATTTCTTTGAAAATAGATGGTGAATAACATACAGAAGCAATTATACTTGAAAATGTCAACAGAACCCAATCCGAGCGTCCTTTAACTCTTTATATTAGTCTACGTTTTAATTTGTCTCAAAACAACTCTTGTACAGCGTTTGTACGTAAACAAATTAATTAATTTTCTACAATATACTTTTGTACAAGTCTTAAGTTCCATGATATGATATTATTTTTTAGTGTCATGCTGTATTCCTCACACAGCAGGTTAGGCAGAGGGAACCTAGTGTTAAAACACTACGTTTCCCATTTTCCGCTGTATTCTGGAGGAAAGGCGTGTTGAGTGGAACTCAGCGCCGCACTTTTCATCAACACCAGAACGAATAACGATAAAATAAAAAACATTTCATTTCCACGAGTGGGAATCGAACCCACAACTGGCTGGCCTGGCTGGTCAGCCTGTAGATATATTACTGTAATGTGATATGATTAATACTAAAATTGCTAATCTATAGTACAGTTGATGTAGACCTTGTTAGTATGGTGGCCACGATTTTAATGATCTGAACTTACTAATTAAGTACACAATGAAAGTTGCTATCTATACTCGTTGTTATATTACTAGACAACCATTTTTTTTATTTATATTTTTCTTAATTATGCTACCACTGCATTTTTTTTTAGATAATTCTATATAATTAAAATATCATCTTTTTCCTAAGCGGAGATTGAATCTACAATTATCGCGCCATGACAGCCTCGAATAAAAATAAAAAATGTTAAAATTCTAAAATAAATTAAATTATAATTATATTGAAAAATGCATATTTACATAATTATCATAGTTGATCGTTTTTAATAATTCAAATATAAATTACCTGTCAAAAGTTTAATTAGCTTCCACCCTGTTGATCTACAAATTAAATGAATTTATCAATTTTCATTAAAACTCTAACATCTCTATTAGTAGAGCAGAAAGTTTATTAATTATTTTAGACATTTCTTATCTTTTGTGGACACTGTGTTTTCATAAATTTCTTTAGAAAGTCACCTAAAACATGGATATCAATATTATAATATAAAACTTCCTCCTCGTCTTCCTTCAACCTTCATAATCTTAAAAGGCAGAAAAAAAATTTTTTTAATAATAATTGATCTAGTTTGGCTTTAGCTTAATCTATGCTAGAATATTTCATTTTTTTTATTTCCTTGAATGTGACTTGTGAGAGAATCATCATCACCATATAATCCCAGCATTTAGTAAGCTTACTGCTGGACATAGGCCTTCCAATTATTTCCACGACGTTCGGTCCTACGCCTAACAACCGGCAACCTTTACCAGAAGGTCAATTCATCTGGTAGTACCAGAACCTCGCCACCAAAGCCAACATTGCTTCTGCTCGTTGTGTTCCGCCCACTTTCACTTCAGCTCTCAGCAGATCAATTGATTAAAAGGATTAAATAACCAACCAAAACACTTCAAATTCTATGAATTCCAACACGAAATGAGAGATGTTAATAGTGTTAAATGTTATTTTCTCCCCATGTGGTCTCATTTTCATATTAGACTTCATATTCCAGTTCTAACAATACACAAAAATCTTTAATTTGCACAGTTCTCTATCGAATCAGATTTTTTTAGTTTAAAATTATTATTTTATCTAATTTTAAAACAAAACCAATATAGCAGTGTATAATATTTGAATGAAAAATTCATCTTCGTTTTCCAAGTCTTACTGCCCCTGGTTAATGATCTGTAAAACTGCTATTCATTGGAGCTCGGCGTACAGTCTGGGCTGTCTGCAGTGACATTTGTGAAATAACCTAACGACTTATTACATGCCTGTTAAACTACTACTTTTAGCTTTTTATGGGGGGTAACGGTTTAAATATAAATTGAAATTGAAATGTTATTTTTCAAAACAAATTAACGTAAAATTTGCGGACATATGGACTGTTTTGTGTACGAAATGAACTACAAATATAAGTTTGTAATGATTTTTTTCTATGAAACATCTATATTTTTTTTAATTTTGGGATTTTTTGAACAAACGGATACCTAAATGATCCTAAAAGGATTCCATTTTTACATTTTCAGGTACGGCAACTTTTGTTTAGTCACCACACTTTTATATTTTTCTCCAAGATAATAAGACCAATTGCTAAATTTACAAACAAACAATTGAATATAACATATAAAGATAACACACGCCAATTTCCTTTGACCCCTTTTTCCTCAACTGAACAATCACAACCATTTAGGCGAAGAAATATAATTTTCAATATAAAAAGACATTTAAAAAATTCTGAATTTCATCACGCGTGAAAACCCAATACGTGGGTCCTAGAAGTTATGCGAACCCTTCCCCAATATTGGAGATCTTTCTAAATCTAAGGAATCTCTACTTTATACTTTATTCCCATACTATATTCTAATTTAGTTGTACTTACGCCAGTGATACATTTAGACTGGAGCACCTGCACCTGCTTCTGCTTTATGTGACGTTTATATACGACTGAGGAGACACCGTAAGTTCTGGAAACAGGCACCAAGGTCTAACTGAGTTATACTATTACTAGTAGTTTAAATATATTTATTAGAGTTATACTAAAGATATTTAAATTAATATATGCATTTACACTTTGTTTAGCCAAACTGTTAATTATATGACTATGTAATATTGAGGCTAGTCGCGGCGCAGGAGAACAAGGGTGCGACTGTAAATTATAGGTCTTGGGTTCGATTCCCTTTCGAGGAAATGAAGTATTTAATATTTTCATTTCCTCTGGTAACATTCACTCTGGCGACGAGGCAAAGCGCAACGCCTCAAGATTTCGGGGGAAAGTGGAAAACGGAAATGTTATACATAGAACAGAGTGTCTTAACACTAGATTTCCTATAAAAGATATAGATGATAAAATTCTAAGTGAAACGAAAAACGAACAAACAAAACTAAACATATCATATTCAAATGTATGCAATTGGGGCTACTTGGCTGACATTGTAGTAGCTACGATAAGGTGGTTTCATGTAAGTCAGTACGTAATATATTACATATACATAATAAGCCCCCGTATACTTAAAAAAAAACAAATACATTATTCAAAATCCACCTCCCACTTAACCCGAAATCCACTTCGATCGAGTCTAACCTACTTTATAGAACACTTTCTCATGGCCACCTCTGGTGTAAGTCTTGGAACATATTAGTTATATATAGTTCAGACGATATCGACGAAAATTGTTAGTATAATTTAAAGTGTAAAAGGTTTTAATAACATATGAACGTAATAAAATGAAATATTAAATATTTTCATTTCTACACTCCGGTGTAGAGACAACTACTAGGCTTCCAGAAACTAACGGACATGGGNTTTTAAATGTTATTTTCTTCCCATGTGGTCTCATTTTCATTTTAGATTTCATGTTCCAGTTCTAACAATGCACAAAAATCTTTAATTTACACAGTTTACTCTATCGAATCAGATTTTTTTCGTTAAAAATTATTATTTTATCAAATTTTTAAACAAAACCAATATAGCAGTGTATATTTGAATGCAAATTCTTCGCTTTCCAAGTTTTTACTGCTCCTGGTTAATGATCTGTAAAACTGCTATTCATTGGAGCGTAGACGCACAGTCTGGGCTGTCTGCAGTGACATTTGTGAAATAACTTAATGACATGCCTGTTAAACTACTACTTTTAGCTTTTTATGGGGGCAAGTGTTTAAATATAAATTGAAATTGAAATTTTATTTTTCAAAACAAATTTACGTTAAATTTGCGGACATATGTACTGTTTTGTGTACGAAATGAACTACAAATATAAGTTTGTAATGATTTTCTTCTATGCAATATCTATTTATTTTTAATTTTGGGATTTTTTGAACAAACGGATACCTAAATAATCCTATATGGATTCCATTTTTACATTTTCAGGTACGGCAACTTTTATATTTTTCTCCAAGATAAAAAGACCAATTGCTAAATTTACAAATAAACAATTGAATATAACATATAAAGATAACACAAGTCAATTTGCTTTGACCCCTTTTTCCTCGTTGAACTGAACAATCACAACCATTTAGGCGAAGAAATATAATTTTCAATATAAAAAAAGATTCAAAAAATTCTGAACTCCTTCACGCGTCAAAACCCAATACGTGGGTCCTATAAGTTATGCGAACCCTTCCTCAATATTGGAGATCTTTCTAAATCTAAGGAATCTCTACTTTATATTCTATTCCCATACTATATTCTAATTTAGTTGTACTTACGCCAGTGATATATTTAGACTGGAGCACCTGCACCTGCTTCTGCTTTATGTGACGTTAATATACGACTGAGGAGACACCATACGTTCTGGAAACAGGTACCAAGTTATAACTGAGTTATACTATTTTACTATTAGTTTACTGAGTTAAATTAATATATGCATTTACACCAGACTTTGTTTAGCCAAACTGTTAATTATTTAGCTATTTAATATTGAGGTCAGTACAAGCGTGCGACTATAAACATGATAGGTCATGGGTTCAATTCCCTTTCGAAGGAATGAAATATGTAATATTTTCATTTCCTCACTCTGGTAATGAGGCAAAGCTCATTGCCTCAAGAATTCGGCGGAAAGTGGGCAACACACTGTGTGTAGAACAGAGTGTCTTAACACTAGATTTCCTATAAAAGTTATAAAATTCTAAGTAAAACGAAAAACGAACAAACAAAAATAAACATATCATATTCAAATGTATGCAATTGGGGCTACTTGGCTGACATTGTAGTAGCTACGATAAGGTGGTTTCATGTAAGTCAGTACGTAATATATTACATATACATAATAAACCCCCGTATACTTAAAAAAAAAACAAATACATTATTCAAAATCCACCTCCCACTTAACCCGAAATCCACTTCGATCGAGCCTAACCTACTTTATAGAACACTTTCTCATGGCCACCTCTGGTGTAAGTCTTGGAACATATTTCGACGAAAATTGTTAGTATAATTTAAAATGTAAAAGGTTTTAATAACATATGAACGTAATAAAATGAAATATTAAATATTTTCATTTCTACACTCCCGTGAAGAGACAAGCTTCCAGAATCTAACGGACATGGGGAACGGAGTGCCTTAACACTAGGTTCCCTCTGCCTCCCGTGCTATGTATGATATACAGACGGGTGTTTTTTATAATGCTCAAGTAGAAATTTTCCACTTTTCTTCATCATCGGTCGTGTCTGTGCATATAACTTGACTTAAGTGGTAGCCAACATCACACCTACTATAACGAAATCGAAAAATAAACTTTTATATGTAACTGAACTAGAAATTATTAACAAGCAGCTCGAGCGCGGCTTTGCTTATTTAAACTTATTTTTATAATAAATCTAGATATAAATGTGTTGGTCTCATGTACGTATAATCTCTATTAGTGTAAAATTCCATCTTAATCAGTACAGTAGATTTTGAGTGAAACTGGAATAAAAATAATTCTTCAAAATTATTATGTTACTAAGACGGTTATATTGGATTTTGAACCCTTTGAACTCAACTAATGGCCATATCCTTCTTATACTTAACAACTACAGCTATTTGTCACAAAAAAATATTTAGTAAAAATTTTTATTTCCATTTATTTATAAGTAATTAAAATTTTGTAACATATTTTTCATGAATATAAAAATGTTATTAGGTATATAAATTAATAATATTTCAACATAATAAGCATTAAAGACGCCAATTTCACTTTTTATTAGGCAAAATAAACTCTTTGAAATGTCAGTTCAAGAAAATGTTTGTAACTGATTTGTTTGGTCGTTTTTCAAAAGTTTTTATACAAAAAAAAAATAAACTAATTATTAAGAATTCCTGAAAGGAACTCTATTTATATGTAGACTTTTAGAAATTGCTTATTTAACGGGCTTTAACTAAATAATACTTTACAAGTTTACTTTAACCAACTTTGTAGCTTATAAACATAATTGTTATTCAAATATTTTATTATCATTATCAATTGTTATTTGGTATATAATGTTTTAAATATTTTTATATTTTAAAAAATAACAAATATAATAGTGCGGCTAGCTCTGCCCGCGGCTCTGCCTGTGCCTACCTTTCTAAGTTCTAAAGGTTCATTCTGAAGGTATAAAAAACCAAACGTAGGGTACGTTTGGTTATAATTATATAAAATTATTTTATTAGTATTCATAACAAAATAACTTATAAAGGAAATCCATAAATCCACATTAAGACGATAGCAGCTTTTACAAAATTAAAATGCTATTAATATATTAACTTTTTATAGGATCGAATTAAGAAAATTTCTCGCAAAGCGGACTCCCTCAGTACGATATTAATTAAATATAAAATTTGCTGATTTCTAATAGATAATTGAGGCCCGTCGTGGCACAAAGTGTGACTGTAAGTGCGACAAGTAGTGGGTTCGATTCTCACTCGAGAAAATAAAATATTTAATATTTTAATATTAATATATTTTAATATTAATTAATGGGAAACGGAGTGTCTTAACAATAGTTTCCCTCTGCCTACCCGGCTGTGTGCGGGTTATAGCGTGAAGCTGATTTATTGTTTAATCAATAAACGAAAAAAAAAGTAATTCCAACAAAACTGGAATGAAGATATTCGCCGATGAGCAATTAACGAGCGCTAATGACTGCCCATAAATTATAAAAGGAATGCCGAAATTGTGATTTATTGAGTACTAACTCGATAATTATTTAGGAGAATTTCGTTCTATGAAATTTATTTGATATTATGTTTTAGGAGATAAATTTTTAGGTTCGGACGTAGGTACTCTGCAAGTAATAGATATTTACTAATACGAGGTAAATGAATCAATTAACACAAAATGTATAACAAAATAGTTTTTTTTTTCATTTGTATTGTATGGCGTAATGAATGCGTTGAATAGCGGAACACAACACCGCGTTATGCCTTGTTATCAGACAGAGCGAAGAAATGTAAATAACTCACTTCTGAGAATAGAATCGACAACCGTCACGTTTACAGTTAGCCGCTGCGCTACGACGCTATCCAAAAAAAAGTAGGTATGGAAAGAAATCATTACAATTTTATATCTGTAGTTAATTTCAAAATGAGTGCGTATGCCTGCAAAATTAAGTTTGTCATTTTTCAGAAGTTGTTCTTTCCGCTGACCTATANCATTATCTTAAATTAAGAAACCTCTTTGGCGTAGCTATTTTGAATATGACAGTGCTGTTATACGCGTTCCTATTTACCTTAAATGAAATTCCTCAAAAAAAAACCACGACAAAACCTTTTGAATTTGGAACACGTCAGTTTTTATTGTTTCAACATACCACGTTCACCTGAAAAACATTCCACGGCATAATTACTTTCTTATACGTCGCTGGGTTTATGGAGGTCTCCATAACCTGAGCTGGTGCTGCACGACGTAATTTAGTCCATTCATGGGATTCTTGTGATAAAATGTTATTAAAACTTCACGTTCCCAACTTTTCTTATTTGGACGACGTTGATTTACGAAGTTTGTATAAGGAAATTGTGAATGAAAGTCGAGTATTTCTTTTTAAATGTACGCCATTTTTTTGGACCTCGCCAAATTTCTTTTTTTTACGCTACGAAAAATACAATACAATACAATACNTTGCTAAGTTCAGTAATGATTCAATTTATGTACAGTACAAGAATCCGAACTAAGCGCTTATCATAAGTTAACTGTGCTTCAAACAATGTTATTTGACAGATATTTACGTATATAATACAACTCAGTCACAAAAGCAACAATTTTAGAAAAAGCACAAAAGTAAAATATTTTTAAAGATTTCCATTTCCAAAAGTTATTACTTTTTTAATAATTAGAAACTTAAATGGGCAATGATGTCCTATAATATATGAAACAAAATAATTCTAAGCACAAAATGAGTTAACCTAAAGCTTGAAATTCTTGATTAATCATATGAAAGGCTCATAAGGGCTATACTTAGTGGTTCTTTTATTATAATTTTATACTATCTACATAAAGTATACACAGACCATCAATACACTATTATCAATGATATACTTAATCTCAAAATTTTCAAGTTAAAATAATCATGTTATTTTAACTTGAAAATTTTATATATATAAATTATGTTTCGAAAGCTAATAGTATATTTTGAATTTCAAATCTACCGCATACTACCCTTCTAATTAGAAACATTGTTGTCTACGTCAGATCTTTTATGTTTAATATTGAATTACAAAATTAAACTCAGAAGTAACTTAGCACATTATTCCATTGATAGACATATAAGGCAAGATTTTTTTATATTTACGCTATTTTGATGATATCTTTATTGTTATCTTTTTCTTTTCTTTACAAGAAAAAATATACATATTTTGATTTATGTAAATTTATTCTACCTTCACATTTTGTTATAGCTTACGCTGTGACCCGCTCATAGCAGAGTAAACAGAGGGAACCTTGGAACCTGGTATTAACACCCTCTACTCCTAGAAGATATTTCTTTTCCCCACTTTCCGCTGAACTCTTGAGACATTGCGTATTGGATGGCAGAACTCTACGCCAGAGCGAAGAAATGAAAATATTAATAATCAATAATTCATTCCCTCTAGTGAGAATCGAACTCACAACCGTCACGTTACAGTCACACCTGCGCTACAACGGCTTCAATACGGCCTAACAAAATATAAATTTAATTTATCATCGCTTAAGCTAGAAGAGTTCATTTAGCAAATAGCTCTACAGACTGAATTTACATTTCTAATGTTAGACATTATTTGTCACAACCTTTCAAATTTCACCTTCCAAATAGCAATTGCAAAAATCTAATTTCTGAATGTAGTTTTAATCTTTTAAATGTCAACTACTGAAATGAAGTTATTATTTCAGCAATATCACTGCAGTATTCGCACGACAGGTCGTTTTGACTTTAAATAGGGAACCTACGAGTATGCGCGTACCCTAACTCAAAATTAAAGGTTTTAGTGGTTAACCTAATTGAATACTAATTAAATTTGAAAAGAATTTATATGTAAATAAAGTATGTATATATTGATTGTTGTAGACTCAAGAAATATGATAAAAAATCGGCCAAGTGCGAGTCGGACTTGCCCGCCGAGGGTTTCGTATTAATTTCAAGATTGTATGTCAACACTACACCTTTGGTTTGGTTAACACGACGAATATAGTAGACAAAGTTATATACAGGGTGGAAGAGGCAGCGCTTCTTTTACTGAAACTGCATATAGGGTAAAATATTTCAAACCCAGAATTAAAAAAAATAATCAAGGTACCTCAACGGTTTGGACGTAGGATTTTTTTTTCATTTCACGATTTTTATCCATACCTGTATTTCGTGTCACGCACACATACGTATGCGACGTTGCCGCTTTGACAGGTAAGTGTGTGCGTGCCTATGTTATACTTTACAAATGGCGTTTTATTTTAAAACGATAATTTTATTATTTATTTTGTTTGAAAAAAAAACTTTTTCATTTTTGAGAATTATTTTTTTTCCGAATTATATTAGGCTTTTATAGAGTAGTTAAAACTGTGGTTTCATTTACAGTGGCGCTGACAATTCCACCCTGTATACAGGCGTATGTTGTCATTTTGTATAAAATTAACTACAAATATAAGTTTATATTTTTTTTTCCTACCACTTCTTATACCTTTATTTGTATTGTAAGTTCTCATTTCGTGCCAGATTTCGTAGACCTACAGTTATTCATAAGATATATTATTTCTAATTATTATTAAATTTATTAATTCTATTATTAGCATTATATTTTATGAAGAAAAGCAAGGGAAATATGCATATCTTAAGATGTATCCACAACTCAATGATCATGCACAGCTAATTAAGCACACCTGCTGCGTGAGAGCTTTGAGATATGTCTACTCGTAAGAGTATAAATGTATATTTACTTATAATTATATAATCATAATCATAATATAATAACTAATAAATTATTGGTCGGCGTTGCGTAGTAGCACAAGCGTGTGACGCGACGGGGTTACGAGTTCGATTCCCACTCGAGGAAGTGAAATATTTATTTAGGTACGTTTATATTTCCACTTCAACGCAAAATTCATTTATAGACGATTAAATGAAAAATAAATGATCAAAATCCACATGAATGAAAACATAAAATAATAAATACTAAAAAAAACACGTTCTACTTTCACATTACTTCTTTCACCAAAATTTAAAAAAATGAAATCAATCGTTAAAACTTTTAAGCAGCACCCTGTGCCAGCTAAGTGGATGATATTCGATAAGATATTTCTTAAAGTAATGAATCCATTAAGTTTAATAGGCGCAATCAGCTCTCGTCGACGCATTTTTATCATTTTTCGCTGAACTTAAATATTAATTAATAACTTATTAGCTATAAATATATACTTAACTGCTATTAAAAAATAAAGATAGCTTATCTAAGATAGCGTTAGATATAGTTAGCTAAGAAATGTGATTTTACAGCAAGGCTAGAAATAACTAAGGTTATTTTCTATAAGAAGTTTTGTTGGGACTGATATTGTACCAATATGTATGTTTTTTAGCTTCATGCTATGTCCTGCATTAGCAGGGTACACAGGGGGGACCTGGGAACCTAGTGTTCAAACATCCGTTCCCTATTTTGCGCCGAAGTCCGGAGACATTGCGTGCCGAGTGGCAGAATTCAACGCCGCGCTTTTGTGTCGTTACCAGAGCGAAGAAATGGAAATATAAATATAAATAAATATTAATAATCACTTCGTCAAGTGGGGATCGAACCCACAATCGTCGCGTTACAGTGACACCCCCTAGTGACACGACGGCCTCTCNTTTTTTTCCATACAAACTTTCAACCCCTATTTCTCCCCTTTAGGGTTAAAATTTTCCAAAATCCCTTCTTAGTGGATGTCCAGATTACGAAAGTAAACATCTGTCCAAATTTCACGTTTCTATCATCAGCGGTTACGGCTGTGCGTGTTACCTCAGTCAGTGAGGACAAGTCCTTTTATATATATAGATACTACCCGACTAAGCTACGAACGCTACGGCGTAACTATAATAAAAACTGATGCACTAAAAAATTACAAGTAGATTTGTTTTAAAAGCTTCCCCGACCAGTCGGGAGTACACAAATAAGAGGCTGATCTTATTTGGCAGGATTACATTGCTCTGAGATTGCACCTAACTGCATTTAGACTGAAATGAGAGACGTCTTGCCGGTTTTAGTTTTTTTTCTTATTTTTATTTCAAATGCAAGTCACGATATTATTATTCTTTTCATATTTTTAAGTATATTTTAAATTAAAATTAAATGGAAACTATTTTATAAATAGACAGTTAATTAATTAAATCTGATAAGTATTGTTTTTTTTAACTGTATGCTGTATTCCGCACGTAGCGAGGTAGGCATGGGGATAGAACATTCTGATCCACCAAATTCTAGAGTCATTATCTATTGAGTGGCAGAACTCAACGCCGCGCCTCGACACTAGAGCGCAGAAATTAAAATATTAAATATTCCATATCCTCGAGTGGTAATCGAACTACTGTAGCGTTCACATTCACACGCTACCTCTGGGCCACAACTGGCCTCAATCTAATGGGTCTGTTTTTTCTTTATTTTTACGTTTTCAGCATTTTTACAAAGGTTAAGTACGTACAGTTTCTTAATAAACCTTAATACCGAACGTACTTTATATATGTAAGTAATATACTTCATACATTTATTAAGGTTCAGTGGTCAAAGGAACTGAAGGTCAGTCTTAGAATGCTTCTACGTATATAAATTGGCCGTATTTTATAGGTACATGTTAAAAAAACATCTAAAAAATAACCCAATAGGCTTTTTAATGATTTTTATTTAACATGATTTAATTGCTTTTTATCTCGATAATCCGTTTCTTTTGTCTCTAATCCTTAGATTAAGGAGTTTATGGTGGCAACCCGTAACATTAATATTTATTTTCTCGATAATATATAAAAAATGTAAAAAAATGATTAAACTCTCTGTAAATTCTACATTAAATAAAGAATAAATATTTTTCAATAATATTTTTATAATATATTATTATTATTTTTTATATATATTTTATATTATATAAATACTAGTGGACACGGACGCGGCTACGCCTGCTTGAACTATAAGAATATTTTCGCGTCGGTCATACTCATATTATGCCGCCCGAAGGCTAGGTCATTTCGAATCAGTAACATCTCCTTAATTATTTATTAAAATGTTATAGAGTAAATTATAATTTCAATCTAGATAAAATGTTAAAAGTGACTATTATATTTATTTTCATAAGGATGAATAATAAAATGTCGCGGTAACGGTTGCGTAGCGACGCGACGGTTGTTATTAACATGGCGGAATAAATTGCATGTCAAATTAGAAAGTACTTTAAAATATATTAGTATATATGTGTAATGTAACGTTATATATAGCATAGCACTTCTGAAGAATGCAGCTTTCATACAAAACAAAAACAAAGTAAATCGGACCAGTAGATCCAGAGATCTTAGCGTTCAAACAAACAAACTCTTTCGCTTTATTATATTAGTATAGATATAGATTATATATAAATATTATTGAAAAATTATATTATAATATTTTTTCCAGTAATAATTATAATTCAACCCTCCTTATACATGCTAGTCTGCCCTCCTTGCAATACTTTTGTTATACCTCCACAAAAGAATCCAAGCAATCAATATAAAGAGTCAATGTTAAATATTGAAAAAGAACTAAATGAGTTTAAGAGGGTATAACATCTGCATTTATCTGATACGTACGTCTTCACAAAAGTGCGGTATATTTTCTGAATAGGCCTCCACCGGTGGTATCTCCGAACCTCCTCAGATATTGCTGGAGGGTCGGCTCGAGTGTCGATTTGGGCCCGATAAGCAATCTATCCGCTCATATCATAATATCGGTAGCTATACTTGCATATTACTGTCAAAAGATTTACTTTGAAGTTCAATTTTAAAGATATTGTGGTAGCCGAAGCCTTATTTGAGTATCTTGAGACTCTTATCCTATCGTTATTATTATTTATTATATAGAGTA
>JAKRZM010001001.1:128761-229834 GCA_036379175.1 Heliconius cydno galanthus | reverse complement strand
CGCTTCCTCGTGTAACATAGGTGTGTATTTTAGTTAGTCGGGAATGTTAGTGTTTCAATCACTATGAAAAGGTAAACGCTTAAAGCACGAATTCAATTTATATTTTTAAGGAAAGAAGAGAAAAGAAGAAAGAAAAAATATACTTTGGGAATATTTCTTTTTATCTTTGATGTCATTTTTGATAATAATAAAATTCTAATTGATAAAAGTTGACGATGATGACGACATAATTTAAAATAAAAACAGTATCATATAGTGAAATTAGTTCTTTCATTATAAAACAATTATGATAATTGGATAAGGTATTGGCTTGGAAACATAAGGAAACGACTTGTAGTTGCTTTATATCTGTAAAAATATGTAGATATTAATTTTGTTTATATCATAATAGTTTTAGCCCGTTTTGACTCGTTATGTTTAGACATTTTAACCGACTTCTTTAAGAAAAGGAGGTTATCAATTTGACTGTTTTTTTTAGCTTCACTTTGTATCATGCATATAGAAAAGAAGGCTGAGGGAACCTAGTGTTAAGAAATCCCGCTCTCCGCCCGGATTCGAGGCAATGGGTTGTTGAGTGGCGAAATTCAACACCGCCTTTCGTGTACCGGGAGAGAGAAGGTAAAAATAAAATATTCTACATAATACTGACAGTCTAATACATAACATTATTCAGTTAATTTCGCGAGAAGAAAGACTAATTACAAATTTTGAAAGCGTCTCCTACAATTTTTCAAAAAGTGCTAATACGTCATTGTTGCACCAAACGAATGATATCTCTATTCTCTAGTATATTATAGCAATATTAATTTTATTCAAACGCCGTTACAGCTTAACGGTGCCGTTAAAACAGTAAAGACATTTTAAATGAGAAACATTATTAGACTTTATATGGTCGAGTTTCCATAAAATTGGAATATAACAGAGGGAAATTGCAGCTTTTAGGACCCAAGGCGGTACGTACTGTTCACGAATAACTATATAAGCCCACGCGTGTATAGCCTAGTTGTGGTCCGTGGCTTTGCCTGGCGATATTGGTTATAAGTATAATTGTGTTTTGTAATATTTTTTTGTGATATTAAGTGATTTTACTATATTTAACTAATCGTCCCTAATCTTGTTTGTGTGGACGTTAAATTCGAGAAATCATGTCTTGTATATGAATGTGGAGGGGACTCCAACACTTAAATTATATAAATGAAGATTCAAGAGAGATTCAGAAAGTTGAAATTTGACAATTTCAACTTCTAGAATTTAGTAGTTTCATCTGTGTTATGTCTGGCTTAGTAACGGAAGAGTTTTATATACTTTTATAGTTATTATAATTTGGTACTTTTTTATATAAAAAAGCAAAAAAATATAATAATTATAAATGTTAATATTCATATAATAGCTAGACTAAATAGCTAGATATCAGAACCATTAAATAAATGGAAAACTTTATAATTCTAAGACCATCGTAGCGCAGTGGAACAGCGTTTAATAGGAAGTAACGCAATGGTTGTGTATGCTATCTCCACTTTTATTTTCATTTTTCCCTTCTAGCAGACAAAGCTCGGTGTTGATTTTCGAAAAGTATTAACACCAGTTTTCCCTGTTTATCCTGCTACTTGCGGGATAGAGCGTGAACCTAAGAAAATTTTAAAATTCTAAATATATAATGTTATAATGATAATTATTATTTAAAAATATATAAACTTTGCACTTTTGCTGGCCCGTGTGTATACTTGATTGTTTAAATTTGATGAACACTATAATATTTAACGAGTGTTGAAATTGCACTACAGTGATTGCAGCTACTGATTATTACTTCCCATATCTGTGTAGTATCACTGGAGGACCGCTCTAAGACCAAATACTTATATATTATAGGTCACCTTATAATAACTATTAAATAATAGTATTCTAGTTAAGTTTCTACGCACACATGACTCATATTTGTAGAGAAAATTGTGTCTAGCTAATATTAGTTAAGCTGTTTTAAACTTTAAAATACATTTTTGATAAGTATGGAAAATTTATGTACCTTCGATATGGACAAGACTTTTATTAAAGAGAGGAACGTCGTATAGATGAAACGTTTCATAGGATATGTAACTAACCTAAGGAAGCTTTAGCTCTACCTTGAAGAACTTTGAAGCTTTCACGGGCACCAGCATAGTTATTTAAACAATATGTGAATTTAAAAGTTGTAGTTTATTAGTACTTACCGCGAGCAAAGTGGAGAGGGCGCTTGCCATGAGCATCGCGCGGGTCGCTCGGGGTAGGCGGGCGGAGGGGCGCGCGCGAGCCCCGTCCGGCCGCCCTCCGGCCCTCTACCACCGTTGCACCTTCATTGCACACCTGGAATACATTACATACGTTTAATTTAATTTAAATTTAATTGATAATTAAAAATCATTGACACAGAATCCTTTGAAAAGTAAACAAATTAGTAGAGATAATCTTGATTTCGTATAATAAAACGGCTAGGAATACTCTCGATTAAGTCAACTTATAAACAAAACAAACCTAATTAAAATTGGTTTGGGAGCTACGATCCCACAGCCAGACATACAGAATATACAGAGACACTAGACACTAGAAAATATTTATAACTTATAACACCCCTCTGCAAGTATTGTCCTGACGGGCGCTACGGACGAGGCCAATCGTGGCGCACTGCCTAAAGCGTGCGTAATAAAAGCGAACTTTAGAATTCGTCGGAAAAGAAATGGAAGGAAATGAATATTTCATTCTCCAATCGAATCCGCGAACGTCGCTATCAATAATAATAATATCTAGACGATGAACATTTCAATTATTTTCTATCGCAACAATAGAAAAAAATTGCTTAAATTACATTCGATAGTAGGTAACTAATAGATAAGTAAAGCATTTGTATTATTATAAAATAGCCAAATAAATTAAATATTTTAATTGATAATGAATATTAGTCATCAGTTAATAATACATATTGAAACGAGAGGTCAATTTAGTCGCTTGGTATATATATATATGTATTCGTAAATAGATGAATGAAAAGAAAACTTGTAAATTAATTTGTAGGGACTTGAAAGTCATTCAAAGTATTTTTCAAGAAAAGGTACCTACAATGTCGGCGCTGTTTTTTTCAGCTTTAAGCTTTTTTCCACATAGAAGAATAGGCCAGGGATACAACGCGACAGGTTGTGGCTTCGATTCCCTTTCGAGGAAATGAAAATATTAAATATTTTTATTCCGCCAAATACTTGAGGTATTGTCTATTAAGAAGCGGAACTCAACACCGCGCTTTGTCTCGACACCAGAGTGAAGAAGTGACAGTATTAAATACATATTTCCATTTCTTGGGGTGGGGATCGAACCCACAAACCATAGCGTTTACAGTCACACTGTGTCCTGTCGGCCACGACTGTCTTGTACATTTTTTTAATACTCTTATTTTATTTTATTTAAAAAATAATTGTTACATATTATAGAGCCTTAGGGATTTCAGGAAAAAATACTATAATTTTCTGCAATTCAGTGACTAATTACATAAACATTCGCAAAATCATCGTGGACTTTGCCCTTTTGTAATCAATCTGATGTCATTTACACACCTCCTTACATTTATTACAAAAAAATGATCATTTCTTTCAAAATAGAAATAGAAATTTCGTATTTAAAGGTTATCTATTAAGTGCTAGAATGGAATATCATATTTTTTCTTCTTTTAATTCAATGTCAATCGATTCGGTTGTTTCTTATCACTAGTGGCGCCGGGACTTATCTTGTACTTTCAAATATTTGTGCTATTATTCACATTTTCAGGAACGCATTGCTTATAAGAGATTTATATAGATTTCTAAGGATTAGTAAGATTAGTCATTTATAGATTTTCAAGAAATTAAAGGATTTTTTTAATATAAGAATCAACATTGTAAAAAAGGATGTTTATTTAGTGCTGACGTTTTTTATTTATTAGTTTTTGTCTAGTCGTATCGTAGTAGCCATAATATCTTAATATTTATTTGTTAGCCTTATAATTTTGAATTACAGTATTTAAGAGAAAAAAAGAGAGGCCGGGGAACACCTCGATAGATTTTCAATAACACAGCATCAATCGTACAGGAAGAAGTTCACTTAAAAAGGATGAGGGCCCTCCGGCGGACATGTGTGAAGAATAACATTATTAGATTTATCAATTAATTGAAAATTTATATCAATGGATAACAAATCAATATAGCAAGGAATGTAGCATTTATATAAAATATTTATTACACGCTTAAAAATTTTGGCTATCTCGACCTATTCAATCGTTTCGTTTATTGTAGTGTGTTCGATAATTGATAATAATAACTAATTAATAAAATTCATTAATAACTTTCTGTTATCATCATATTTTTTTCAGTGTTACTGACCAATGACTCCACACGTATTCACTTTTTTATTCCTTCTCCGTGGCTGTCAATTAATTATAGATCTCACTGGTGTCATAGAAATGGAACGCTATATTTTAAGAGAGTAAATTCTCTCTACACGTATAATAAAAAAAAATAAAAAAATAGAATAAAAAAAATACATAAAACAGTTTAAATGTGATTTACATAATATATTATTACGCGGGTAAACAGTTGGTAAATAGTAAATTGATTTCAGTATTAAATCAATTTTCTCGTACACAGTAACCATTACTTTCATTAATTAGTCAAGTCACTTGTTAGTCTTAGATGAAGAAAAATTAGAAATGGTATGTTTTTAGACTAGAAAAAAATTAAAAGAAATTCATTAGCGTGGGCTTGTCTTGTGCATTAGCCTGTCTTCCAGTGGCCCAATCCTATCAAAGTTAAAATAACGTTTAATATATGAAATCAAATTTTTCTCATTATTTATTTGACCGTGTACCGCAATCCTAATAAAATAGTGTTAACATAGAGAATATTTCAGACATCGGTAAAATTTTTTTCAACTGTAACTTAGTAAAATAAAATCCGAAAGTTTCTCGACTTTACTTTTAAGCAATCTTTTATCTACAGGTTTCTTAATTTTGCAGCATAATGTTTTATTAGTTTAAAATTTTTGGCAAACTACCGCCTGCCCTTGTTTTAACGATCAATTATTAACGTTATCATCAGTTTTTTCCTTTAATTTGAAAATAGATTCTTACAGAAAGATATTCACCCACCATACATTTTCTGGAGAAGTAGATCTACTCTATGATTTATCTATCATTCATCAGCTTGTACAAATAATTAGGTTTCCGTCTAACATTATAGATTACGTGCTAAACAACCCAGCGCCAAACAAATGTTAAAATTTCAATAATCATTATAATTTATCATTGCATGGTTTAATTATATTCCACTTTATCAATACAAAATGATCGACAGCCGTTTATCATTGGCAAGCCACGGAGCAGTAAATGTTATATATTTAAGAATTTATTTATTACGGCGTAGTGTCGGACTGTAAACTCGACGGTTGTGGCTTCGATTCCCACTTGTGGACAATTTTCATTTCCTATTAAAGCTCTGCAAATAAGGCAAAGTCAAGCGTTGATTTTCGCCAATGGAGTATTTTAACACCAAGCGCTGCCCAAGGAAGCGCTGGTTGGATGTCGTGATGCAGGACATGAGAGCCAATGGTGTAACCACCGAGGACGCAAAAGACCGTGCAAAGTGAGTTTGAGTAGGAAGGCAGACCCTGGCAACAGCCGGGATTAATACCAGGAGGAAGGAGTATTTTAACACCAGGGTCCCTATTGCCCCTATTGGCTACCCTGCTATGAACATAGTGAAACTACTTAAATAAATGGACACAAGTATTTATTTTTAGTTATCCTGACAGATATAAATATATCCTAATTCAAATTTAAAAAATATACATTATTAATAAAATTGTCCTTTCTTTATTTATATAAATATGATAACTTTACGTTCATGTACATATAGCGGAATTCAACGCCGTCACTAATACTTTCTCACTATATTAATCATTCACGAGAACACCCCTAAGAAGCATTTCTTATTCAAACCTGGTATGAACCTACGACGATTTGAACTTATCTACAGATGTGATCTACATAAAGATGTTAGAAATATATTATATGGCCGTATGCTAATATTATAGAGTATTCATGTCCAGGACGAAGCTTACGAACACGGAAAGCTAACTAAAAGCAATGCTTATTTTGATATATTATTGCTTTAGTTAGAAACAATACCTCTCTTTTCTTTTATTTTAGGTTGGAAAAGGTTCCATTAGGTTCCATTAGGTTCCAAAGGTTTTTGGAGGTCTCCCTCAACAAGTCCGAGGCGTTATACTTNAAAAAAGGTTCCAAAGGTTCATTTGTCATGTAAATGTGATATTATTTTGCTTACTTGCTGTATTGGTTCGGAAGCTTTTGAAAGTATTTCAAAATGTAAAAGAAGGTTTCTTTATTGTTTTTTCTTTACAGTTGTGGATTCGATATCAACTCGGTAGAATTAATTATTTTCATTTCCTCGTTCTTGTAAACAGACAAAACGGTAAACCGCTGTTTAGCATGAAGGGAAAGTGGAGAAGGGAGTGTTTTAAGACAAGGTTCTTTCCGCCTACTCTGCTATATGCAGGAAACAGCGTAAAAAAACAACACTTCATGAGCTCAGCGAGTGTCATTCAAAAACATGTAAATAAATATAAGATAATAAGCCCTTAGAGTTGTGATTGACACATTATGCTATTTCAACGAGATCACCTAATATAAATCAAAGTCAGATTTATCTAGATCTTTTAGCTGTGTACTCTAATGGTCTAAATATTTACATATTTACCTGTGGACAAAGGGGTCACGAGATTTTCGTAAACAATCGTGGATACTGTAAGATTGATGTTTAAAAGAAAAAAATCAGCTTCACGCCGTATTCCGCACATAGCAACGTAAGCAGGGGAAATCTAGTGTTAAGACACTCCTTCACTCTCCGCTGAATTCTGGGTGCATTGCTTGTTCATTGGCGGAACTCAACGCTGCGCGCGCTCGCTTTCTTATACATATTTACTCCAAATACTTTAATAATGAGGATCCCCGGAGGGCATGTATGAAGAGGTTGATGACAGTGGACGAGGCGAAAGAGGTATGTAGAGACCGTAGTGTTTGGTGCTCCGTTTTCTCTGACTACCCTGTTAGGGATAAAGCGTGAAGCTATGTATGTATGTACTTCAAAAATTCCTATAAAACATATCTCATAAACTATTTAAATCAATCAGCTATTTAAATCATAATAAGTTCATATCTGTATAATATATAATAGTTATTTAAGCGTCACAAATACGTTATTCAGAACAAATAGCCGTCTGTACATAATGATATAATTAATTTTATTCCATACAATTGCTATATTATAATAAATAATCGCGCGGACATTAATAAGATGTGTCAAGAGCACGGCGCCATTTTATTGTTGATTTTGTTTGTTGATAGCTGTTTTGAGTGGAGTGTACATAGACGAGGTTTTGTTTTTGCTGAAAAGCTTTCAAAGTCATGTATTTTTCTTACTTTCTTGTAAATAGCAGGGTAGGCAGAAGGAGCCTAGTGTTAAAACACTCCGTTCCCCACACACTGTTCAATTTTCAAAATATTATGTATTGAATGGCGAAAGTGGGAATCAAACCCAAGACCCTCGCATTTGCTGTTAGACGTTGTGTTGCGATACCATGATGCCAGGTGAGCCTCAATCACATCTTATGTTAAATAAAGCCTTAGCAGCCAATGTTACTAAAATACGGACTACTTAACAAGTACTGCGTAAGCATTGAAATGAATCGTCAATAGCCACTTTATATGTATTTTTTATTATATATGGGTCTAATCTGTCAGCAGATGCCCGATGATCATTCAATGAAACACAAAATCCCATCAAATCAATCAAGTTATAATAAATACATTGATTCAATATTTTAACTCAGAAACCGGCGGAGAGTAGGGAACGTAAGCGTCTTAACACTTCTTCTTTCTCTCCACCCTGCTATATAACCCACAAAAAATTATAATAATCATCTTTTTCCACAAAAAAAAATGCTTGCCATAAAATGTCTGTGAAGTGATCGTATAGAAGTGATCGTTCAATTCAATTCGTCGTAACTACACATAAAATGGCAAATAGAATTAACAAATCAAATATACGATGTTTTGCAGTTAAGTTTATTAAGCAGTAAATAGTATCTAGACCTTGCCCAATACTAACATAAATAACGTATAGCTATATCTGTACCTGTAGGTAATCGTATATTACGAAATTGGCACTTTGTGGATTTCTAATTAAAAACAATTAACGATTTACTTGGACTTGTTTCGACGTGGACATGATTAATTATTGAATATAGGAATTATATTAATTATTTATATATTATAATAATGTTGTTTTTTTTACGTTAATTTGAAGACGGTCGTAGTGAAGAGACTGACTGGTTGTCGGTTCGATTTTGTTCAAACCCAATTAAGTATAATTGGGTTGAGGTTTACCACTCTACACGTAATGTTTCTTATTTAGGTGGAAGGTGGTGGTGGTGGTGGAAGGTCTAATAACTAATTCTGAAAGAATTAAATAATAGAATTTTGATGGAAAACGGATATTTATTAAAATGTCAAAAATTAAAAGAAAATAAGGTGACAGAATAATTTCATAGAATACAATTTATTTATTGTACTAGTATATCCATCCCTTTTCATAAATCAATTTATATTTTTGTTATAAAGTATTAAAAGTAATAAAATTTAAAATAAATACTTCTTTATTAAATGTCGCTTTATTAATTATTAAGTTTATTAATGGATTGTTATTATTTTCTAGGCACAAAAGAGCAAGGAAAGTTTATAATATAAACTTTTATTACCCTCTCTCCACTAGAGTGGGGAAAACTATAAATTAATTATTTTAATTTTCTCGTTCGAAACGAATTTCTTCGAATACGAAGCAGGTGAAGTATGCGTAGCAATATGCGTAGGGTAGAGAGTCTCTAGTGTTATATACATATACGAGTACACCAACTTTAAGCACAACGAATCACAAAACGTAAAAGCTTTCACTCCAACAGGAGAGACGGAAGTCGTAACTTTCATACGTCCATACAAATAATAATAAGAGCTCTATAATATTCATATAATATTATAATATAATATAATATAATATAAAATAGGCACGTCCTCGATCCATTATAGTTAATCGATAGTGCGAAATCGCCAGCGCGTTTGTTGGCGTTATGTCTATTGATCAGGCCACTGGCGCCTCACATACCGACGTGTAGCACCCACTCAGTGTGGAGACTTGGATAAATTGATTGCTTTTAAAATTAAAAATTATTTAAATTTTAATATGTAGTAAAAAAATCTAAAAAACATGCTTTTTTACACTCAGTGCTATAGAATATGCTTGAAGATATAAATTATATAAACTCGAGTGGTTTACTAGTAACTTTTGCATTGTTTCACTAGTTAAGCTATTGGTTCCATCATTAGATCTGCTCGGTAATACTGTATTATTATTATATATATATTGTATTGTTATCTACATATAACTGCCAAAGGTTTAATGATATAATTATTTTAAGTGTTAATCGACTTAGTAATGCACCTTTTGAAATGCATAAGCAGTATTCTGTATAAATTATATCATTTACACGATATTCATATAAAATGATCAAGAGCTCTATTATAAGTACGAGAAGCTCAATGTACCTTGACTCTGTCAAAGAAAATCCCGTACACAGTAGGTCAGCCAGAATGAACATGGGAATTTAATGTTAAGAAACTCCGTTCCCATTAAAACACTTCCGTTCTCCACGTTCTGCCAAATTCATTTATTTTACTAATAAGTACGAGTCATTATGCTTATACTTTATTTTTTTCTTTTATTCCAAATAATACACAGTGTGTAGGTTTATTTTTTGCCTATACAACCTTATAGTTTGAATAAAAAAATATATTTATTAGAATAAGCTTAAGTCCTCAATGTCAGTGGTCGTTTATTTTATATGCACGATTAAATACTTGCGATAAGATTACGATTTAATCTCTTGATTGCATAAAATATTAAATTATATACATATATGTATATGTGCATATATATGCATGTATTTACTATTAAATAACACGAATAGTATGTATAAGTAAGAGTAGGGTGAAGTTGTCCAGTTGTATATTTATGTTTGATTTATTTGTTTAAAATGGCTAATAAGTTTTTGGGCAGTTTTAGCATATATTTGTTTTTATTGGAAACAAATTAAATTGAGCTACTATTGAAAATTGTAATAAAATTCTTAAGAGCAGTTGATGTTGTTAGTGCCTATATAGGGAGGTTACCACAAAGGTTACCGCTAAGGAAGATTTGGCAAACGAAAATAAGTGAGTCACTCCAGGCACTTTAAAAGTGTTACAAATATTTAGAATTTATACTTTTTTTATTAAGATATATTTTTTAGTTTCACACTGAATCACGCATTTAGCACTGTAGGCAAAGGGACCTTAGTGTAAACACACTCCATTACCATTATGCCACTTCCATTACCCACTCTCCGCCAAATTTCGGAAGCATTGAGTGTCGAGTAGTAGAGTTCAACGCCCGCTTTTCCTGGTCATTAATTGATACCCTACGAGACGATGATGTATTTCTAAATTGTGAATATTTAATTCAGCGCTTACACTACAAGCAAATCCATGAGACACGTCTAGTATAGCATTGACCTAAGAACAAAGAATGTACTTCGGCTAGACAGTATTAGCAAAAAAGTTAAATAGTAACTAATTTATATACAAAAGTTTTTATTATCACGTGCAAATATTTCCTTAATAATAATTAATATAAGTAATTTCTGAAAGCTATTAACGGCACGTACTAATATAATTGTTATTGCAGCATTTATGTGGAGTTTTTGCATTTTTATTGATCATACATACATACATGTTGTAAATAAATGAGATATCACTTGATAATGCGTAACTATGTTACATTTTTTATAAGTATTATTTACAAGGTAATAGGCACTTTGATTAATTAAATTTTACTTTGCTTGGAATTGAAATTTATTGGTAGTTTAGACCTCACTTTTTATTTTCTTTTATTTTATTAACATTGACCATTTTTAGGGTTCCGTACTTCGCTTTGTTGTACGTATGTCAAAATTATTTATCTCGAGATTGCGTAGAGGTATCAAGGCTGAAGTAATTGTCAAATGTTTAAGTCCCCCTGTAGCACAAAATAAATCAAGTTTCTAAATCAACGCAATCAAAAGATTTTATGTTTCGTTTTTGTAAATATTTTGTATGAAATTAGCTGCATAGTTTACGCTTATAGACAGTACTTGTCGAGGACCTACACCTATGAAATTTGGCAGGAAGTGAGAACTTAAAAGAAAAGTAAAAAAAATCGATATTTTACATGAAAAACTTATATTTGCAGTTCATTTCATACGAAATGATTACATACATACATCCGGAAACTTAATTTTAACAATATTCACCGCGTAATCCAAACCTGTAAGGTATTGGTAAGTGAGAACTTACAGTAGTAGTTAACAAACTTAGTTAAAATAACTATTTTTATGGCTTAACGTCGTATCTCGACATAGGCGAGTAGACAGAGGGAATCTAGGAACTTAGTGCTTAGACACTCCGTTCCCACTAAGACACTTTATTTCCACATTCGCCGAATTCAGCTGGCATTGAGTGTTGAGTGGTCTAACTAAACACCACGCTTAACCTCGTTACCAAAAGGAAGTAAATACTTAATACTTAAAAATAAGTAATATTCCAACAAAAAAACATTCGTGTCACTTACGCAGAATCGATTGCCATAATAACAATTTATTAAATACAAAAGTATTCATAGCGCGGCTCGTTAAAATACTCGACATAGCCCAACGCAATTAAGCAGTGATAGCTGCTAACATATAAATATATAATATGTTTAGTAGTTATTTTGTTGTTTCGTTTGTTTGTGGTATTTAGACTGATTTAGAAAGTCCACGTTATTATAAAATTAAATTATTATATTAACTGTGATGGCACTGTTTTTTATGTATGAGTTTCTTGCCGGCTCTTCTCAGCAGAACTGCCTTCCGAAGCGGTGGTAGCTTTTTGTTCATATGTTCATTCGACGATTCAAAAGTGCTTGTAATAAATTTATTTGAATAAAGAATATTTTGAATTTGAATTTGAATTTGTATATGTTGTAATATTGTCTATGAGCAGTTGAGGTCAGCCATGGCGCAAGGATACAAGCGCGTGACTGTAAATGCGTTAGGTTGTGGGTTCGATTGCCTCTCAAGGATATTTCATATTTTCATTTCGTCGCTTTGGTAATGAGGCAAAAAGCGTTGCATTCAGCCACTCAACACGCATTGTCTCCAGAATTTGATGGAAAGTGGGGAATGGAAATGTCTTAATAGGAACGGAGTGTCTTGGTTCCCAGGTTCCCTTTACCTACCCGGTAGCTGAGGATAGCGTAAATCTAAAATAAAAAAATATAGAACATATTTTAAAATAGTTTGGTCGTATGATACAATGTGAGAGGAGATTAAATTACAAGATATATTATATAGATATATATCTATGTTATATTTTCATGAAAAATACATATATACAAATAGATATAGAACACTACGTTACCCCTGCTACTTTATTTTCGTAATATTTTTTTTGTTAGAATGGATAACTCACCCAAGTACAATTACAACTGCACGATTGTTATTATACTCGTATGTCTAAGCACTAATCTCTCAGAAACTAAGAATCATATCGATATTAACCTTTTTGATTCATATGTAATAGAATCTAAATAGGGAACGATCCAAGTTTCATCAAGATTCGTCTAGCATTTGATATCCATGAAATACGAGTATATTTAAAGTCGGTAAAGTTTTAGCAAATTACTTATATTAATAATATCACAATTACATCCAATTGACAGCCTAATCAAATTCAAAATAGACTTTATAACATTAAACAACCGTATCATTCACAAGGTGACAAACGCCAGCACATTACTTCGAAATGGTCGGTAAGGGAGCCGGCATTTGCATTCTGGTAGCTGAACTATAAATAATAAGAGACAGGTATCTGTCTGTCTTTAGAAGTACAGACTTACGATACAACACTTTGTTTATGGATACAAGTAAACATGGCAGTGATTAAAGTAATTTCGTTTGTGTTTAATTAAATATGAACTTACTTTATATTTGATTTCACCAATTGTTTTCGTAAGTTTTTTATTGTTAAGTTTTTTTAGTTTCCCGCATATAGCACGGTAGGCAGAGGATACCTTGGAACCCAGTGTTAAGAGAGACCGTTCCCCACTTTGCGTCGAATTCTGAGCTTTGCTTGCTCAGTGGTGGAACTGGTCGCCGCGCTTCGCCTCGTTATCAGAGCAAGAAAATTAAAATTTCATATCCTCGAATGAGAATCGAATTCACAGCCTGTCGCGTTTACGATCACGCGCTTCTGCCCCTGTGCCACGACTGGCCTAATTATTATAGGTAAGTACCCTACCTTCAAAAACATGAGGTGAGACAAAGTGTGGTGATAGATTCCGCCATACACCTATAACATTAACGATTTAGATCAAAATAAAAGCTTCCTATATCATAATTGAACCTATAATCTAGGTATTAACAAAATTTCATTCCTATCCTTTAATATTTTTTAAAGATTATAATGTTCCTGACGTTTTCTTAATTAAAGTGGATAGATATAAGAAATTCGTTGCACTTTAGAATTTATGCTGTCAATAAAATTATGAGTATTTTTATCAATTCAGCCAGCACAACTACCGGCTGTACTGTAACAGATATAATGTATTCAGTTTTAAAGTGACGGACGCAGGTAGTTGTTTTAACTCGTTACACTATTTGCATTGCAGATTTATGAATGGCGCTACATTTATTGAAATTGACGTTCTGCTGTCCTGACACCTTAACACTGGTTTAGATTAAGTAAATATATTTTTATTATCAGCTTCACGCCGTATCCCGCATATAGCGGGATAGGCAGAGGGAACCTAGGCCGCTTCCCGCTAACGCTGAATTATGAAGATATGTGTTCAGTGGCGCAACTTAACGCCGCGGTTTTTTTAACTATAACTAAAGGTGTTTTTTTTATTATTTCGACCCACAATGCCTCCTGAATTCGGAGGAAAGTGGAGAACACTTGGAGGAAGGTGGACACTTCCTAGCTTCGTTCCTATTAAAACACTTCTTAATAGGAACGAAGTTTCTCAACACTAGATTCCCGTAATGGGATATTGCGTGCGATAATTATTTATATAATTCTTATTATTTACATAAAGTTTCTATTTAATTAGGCAGAAAGTGGAGAGCGGAGTGTCTTAACACTAGTTTCCCTCTGCCTACCCTGCTGTGTGCGGGATACAGCGTGAAGCTGAAGTTTCTATTTACTTTCTGATATAGCACACATAACTTTAGTGTTAACAATTCAATCAATAACCGACGACAGCGTGATTATTATCGAAAATAATAAGACTGGAACAAAGTCCTCTAGAGGCCGAATACCGAGGTGGCAGAATTATGACACAAATAATTACCATTACGGGGATATTTATGTGTAAGCGAGCTTTGTTAGGCCATAGCCTAAAAATGTTGCAGTATTATCACTATTTGGTAGCTGTAGTATTTTAATCATATTTGGCAGATATAGAAGATAGACTTTCTTTAAAAATGTCATGCCATTTATTGTAGACAGAGGGTTTTGACACCAAGTTCTCTCTGTCTATATTTGCGTAGCGTAAAGATAAGTGCATGCACAATAATCTGGTGCAACTCAAATATGACAGAATATATATGATAGCTTAATTTTTCTGTCAGATTCTTATTTTTTTAAATCTGCACACCTTAAATATAACTGTGAGAATTTACAATTCTTATTAATATTTAGAGTTATGCTATCCTTATTCTTTGAGGGAGTGTTCTCAATTGGCACTTTCAAGTAACAGACTTTTGCTCTGTACGCTCCTGTATAACTCTAAGAAATCCTGAGTTCCCTATTGTTCGCGACAACGCAACGACGCGAAAGCGCATCATCGGCCGTGGACTCGTCACGACATGTTTGAGACTGTTTCGTTCGGCAAAAGTGACGTCATACCACTCTTATAGTTTTAAATGTTATTATTAGTGTTTTTTCTAAATTAATAATGTTTTTTCCTATATAAATAAGTAATTACATTGAATAATGATTATAAATAGATTTGGGTTCTGTTTTAGATAATAATTTTCGACTTTATATCGTATTTGTATAGTTGTACTATGATTTGCCGCAATAATCGCCTTTTNCTAGTTACATCGGTTAGTTTTATTTCTATAACGATTTGTGCTAAACATAATAAAAAAAGGTAATATTATACTAATTTCATAGTAATTACTATGTTCTGCGAAAATATCTAAAGTAACTGTCATATAAATTACTTTAAAGTACTTTAAAACGAATTCTAATTAGGTAATTATGTGACATAATGAGGTATAGTGATGGCCGAATTTGCATAAAAGCTATTCTGTGTTCCGTAGGAATTTAAGATTTTAATCGTTAATAAAATAATTTTGAAAGTGTTAAGTATTAACTAAGTTTGGACAAACAAGTTAAATGTCAAATTATTTAGGTAACCACTTCTATATTTTCCGATATCGGCCACAACGCCGTCAATAAAATTATAGATTATAATAAAAAGAAAATTATCTCTTATGAAGACCAATATATCGTTTTCAAAGAAATATTTTAAAATCTTAGTTAAAGATATTAGGCAAAGTATCACTTTTGATATACTGAGTTCGATATTCCATTTCTCCGGTCAAGGTCGGCCTAAGTAGTCTCATGACCCAGTCATGTTCCTGAATGGTGGCTGCGTGACACCTTCAACTAGCCACTTCCGTGTTTGTTTGATCCTTGTAGACTGTACAATGTATAGACCTACCATATTTTTATTATATCAACTATGCTATAAAAAGTAAGCCAATAAGTCTAGTAAGCTAGTGAGTTGAGGGTGACTCTTGCTGTAAAAAAGCATTTTTAACCTATCTATTTTTTAACTACATTAAGAACAAGAAAAGGATTTGGTTTTGGTTCTTAACGCACCTGTTTGTAGGTTTAAAAGTCAACTTGAAGAAGTTCTTTTCTAATAACAGACTAACATTTAGTATAAGTTTTATAAAAGATAACAAATCGTTAAAACAACTTCATGTTTCCCACAAGAAAACAAACGGAACCTAGTTTTGCAACGCTACATTTCCCCTCTAAGTTCAAGACATTAAGTGCTTAGTAGTGCAACTCAATAACGTGCTTTAAAATAAAAACAATTTTGATATAATCATTTTTCAGAGTGGGGCTCTAAAATCATTGCACTTTTACTATTTATAAAAACATATATTTTATAAAACATTTAAAATTCCAAATATTGTGATATTTTCTTTGGTCTATGGCAAATTGTCATAAGACAGGGTTGATTACTCTAGCGGGCGCCGGATCGATCAAGTTCCTACTCGATTCATATCGAGTTAGAATGTTTTTTTTTCTTTTATTGACGTCACTGAGAATATTGTTTCATAATATTTAAATATTTTAAGTAAGATACGAGTATAAATAAAAAGAGGCGATCTTTATTGAATACTTAAAACCTGAGGAATACAATTTTTTTTTATCGAATTATTTATTAACATTTTTTTAGTTATTAATTTGTATAATAAAAAAAAATAAAAAAAATATTTTGAAAATGAAATAATATTTTATAAAATTTCCGCCGTTTGCTATTGCTATGACTATTCAGATTGTAAACGAGATGGTTGTGGGTTTCAATTTCCACCCGGAGGAATAATTTATTTTCATTTTCTTCTGGGATAACAAGACTAAGCGCAGCGTTTAGTTTCAGCACTCAACACGCAATGTCGCGATAATTGGGCTTCCCGCATAGTCTCCGGAGGGAACAATTACAGGGAGAAACGAAGTTTTTTTAGCGTGATACAAATTAAAAAAGAAGTAAATTATTCTACTTGTAAAAACTAGTGAAAAAAAAATAACGAAACCAGCACTTATAATTCTTATGAAGAAGTGCAAATTGAATCTTCGCCTCTATCATTACCGGTAGCTGTTAATAAATGTTCCAGAAAACACATGAGCCTATAAAAGGTATGAAAGCGATTACGTGTGATAGGGTGACAATTTATTTATGACATTTAACCGTCAAGCACAGTGGTCATTATCACCTACTGAGAACGAGGTAGCGGATTTGACATATATGATAAAATTATAATACTTAATTGGATTTTTTTAAGTATTATCCTGTAGTCAAACTTGGTGTGAAGATATGGTATTTCTTATTTTTCCGCATAATTTTCAAGATATTACAAGTTTCAGTGGTGGACGTCAATGCCGCGCGACGAATTCATAATTCACACTTTTCATGTTAGATAGTCCCTATATCGAGGAAGGCGGTCAGAGTTACTTCAGGCACTTAGAATATATCGCAAGTAAGGCCCTTGTTATGTTTATTCCAAGAGTTAAGTCCTCCAGACTCCTACTGGGAACTGACTTACTACTGAGAACGTCAAATATCGCATACATGGACGGCATAATGCTAAACAAATGAAGAAGATGATAACAAGAACATTTGTACTAACCGGTAATGGTATCTACGGCCCTTATCTTAGCTACAGGCATAGTTTCAAAGTCAAGCAGGTGCAAATTTAATTCGAGCTCCGTGTTGGAGAAAAAGTAATTGTATTTTATGACGTTATCGCCGCAATAATTTCTTGTTTCCAAGTAAGCTGGAGGGTCTCGTCGGCACAGAACATGGCTCTGTAGAAGAGGCTTTATTTAAGTGGTATGAGCAGAGAAGCTCGGTTTGTAACTTTTAATTATTATTTTTTTAACTGACTTCTGTAAAAGGAGGAGATAATCAATTTGATTGTATTTCTTTTTGTATTTGTTACCTTAGAACTTCTGACCGGGTGAACCGATTTTGATGACTCTTTTTTTATTTGAAAACGGGTGCTTCCAGTGTAGTTAATTTGCTACTATTTAATTTGGTCCACTTCTGGCAATATTGAAAATATAGAAAATCACATAAGTCTTAAATTTACACCGCATCGCCCAATTTTATCTTTTTATCAAAGGAAATAAGTGAAGTAATTCAATTCCCGAAATGAGAATCAAACTCACAACTAATAAAACTTTAAGCATTGTAAGAATGTTAAGAAATATATTTTTTCTAGTTGTAAAACTATTATTGTTAGGTAAATAATGTGTATTTTGTTGTTTAAAACCAAAACATAATTTTATTTGTAGGTATATTCATAGATTAAATGTTTTACGAGTATAACAACCGTATATAAGAATTATGTAAATGTCAAACATGAAGTTTATTACATTGTGCGATCGTTAATAATTGTTATTTTCTTATAGTTAATTAATTTACATAATAATAGCAGTCTACGTATAAGGAAAAATCAAATTACGTCATGCCATTTCTGATTACTCGCTATTCTATGCTCCTAACTAAATAAGGCTTGTAGAGAAGTGATGGATGGCTCGAGCTAAGTAATATTTCATTTAACTTGTATTAAGCTTCCTGTAAGCTTAGTTAATGATTTTTTAACACGTAGAACGTCGTAGCAGTGTAGTTTGTAATTATTTGGTAATGTATGATGGTCTTGGGTTCGATTTTTTTGCCAGGGAGTGGTTAGAATATTTTTGTTCTTTGATTTGGTATGCCAAGTGGCGACGAGGGAATGACATTGAAAATTACTTAATTGCTTTCTATTTATTCGCTGCTTCTTAATTTTCCATTTTTGAATTATTTGTTTATTGGCGGAACTTAACGTCGCTTTTTATTTAACAGAGCAGGGAAATGAAAATGAGAGACATTTAAACATAATCATGCCTCCGAATGGGGAGCGAACCCACAATGATTACATTACACTGATATGCTGTCCCATAGCTTCACAACAGAATTAATTGAAAAATTGGCATATATTATCTCTATGGACTTTTTTCTTCTTTTTGGATGAATAAGGCAGACATTAATTAATAATAACATTTCATGCTTCACTTTCCGCCCATTATAGACGTGTTGGGTGATAAACCTAAAGGCTTGCTACGATCTATTTCATTGCCTACACCTACGCCCAAACAATAAAGAAAATAAAAATTCAGTTTTTTATATAGTATATCTAATTAAATCTAAGATTAAACGCTAATAATTACTGTAACGATTCCCGTATAACATCTTTATTCATCAAGTGCAACAAGGAAGCCTTGTGAATAATGTTTTTGCGTGTAACTTTGAAACCATTTAATATGAATAATATAAGTAATTATGTATACAGCATTTATTGTATTAATTTATTTTTCCTCTGTACTTAATTGCCTTAATAAATTAATTGGTTTTTGTAGCCTTTTCATTTTTCTAGCGACTGCTGGTTATAATTAGGTTAATTATTAATTTATGGAATAGGAAACAGTCGTTAGAGCTTAAGAAATATATTAATAGCTAGCGATCCGCTTGTGGCTTCGTTCGCTTGAATGTGATATAATTTTTTATTACACTATACAAGAAAACTTTTTTAAATTGATTTTGAGCCATTTTGAGATTAGAGTGCACAAATTTCTTGTCTAGAATACATTTAACTAGCACCGTTACACCTGAAAATAATATCAAACAAAAAAAATAAAACACTATACACTACTCAAATAAAACTATGGGGACATTAAAACATAAATATAAAAAAAAAAAAAAACACCCATATCTTTGAACCTCGTTTATAGCGTGAAATAAGTGAAGACGCGTGAAATGGTTATGGTTATAGTAAGTATCGACAGCGTTGTTCTATTAGCTGTGGAGCTCGAATGGACCGTTTGACCTTAGCGGAGCGTGGAATAGTACTTTGCGAATGATTCTACTATGGTATTGGGTTCATACTCTAGATTTCTTGATTGTGTTGTTGTTTTTTTAATGGTTAACGATGTATCCCGCATTTAGCAGGATAGGCAGTATTACGCCTTCAGTTCTGCATTTACATTTTTATTAATGTTCACGTTTTTTTCTTTTTTTGAGTTTATTAGTCCCATTTTTATTGCGTTGAATACTTTTACAGCATAGTTATAGAGAAACTACGTGCTAAAATTGGATTGAGAAAATGAAAAAAAGATAAAAAAAATGCATAATAAAGGAAACGTAATTGGTATCTTTTAAAATTAGTTTTTTAAAATTACATGCTATGTAGTGGATATCAACGCCGCAATTTCAAACAATGCAAATTTATCCAAATAGCTGATCTATCTCATATATATAAGTATTGTATACTAAATAAAAAAGCTTTTAGTAAAAGTCGACAATGTGGCGACACACTACAAAGTTGGCACATAGCACCGCGTCGTTTGTGTGTGGTCTTTATACGATGCTCCAGATGGATCGCGGACATTTATTTTACGAACTTGAAAAATATATAATTTATAGTCTATAGCCTCCATACTAGTACATGGTCCAGTAAAATCATGTAATATAAGCAGACAGAACTGAAGTATCGCAGTAATCTATAATGTAATTGTTTGTAGGCGGACCTTATCAAAGTAGCAATTATAAAATAGATTCAGTTATGTTAGAATAAACAAGTTATTTATAAAATTAAATAATCATATTGTTTTCGATATTTTTTTATTTTCACGCAGGTATATGACTTAGGCGCTTTTTTTTGGCGCTCCCGACATTACATAGCAGAAACTGGTAACAATTCAGTGGAAAGTGGCGAAAAGAAATGGAATTTGTTCTACTACGTCAGGCTTAGGCTTAAAATTAAAGCTTGCAACTAACAATACTGATGTATTTCTTATTCTTATTAGTTGTATTATGACGTATTAATAATATATAGAAACATAAAAATATAACCATATAATATTCCAATAAAAAAGTACAATTAAATAGTTAGCGCGCAAATTGGCCAATAAGCCTTAATTGAGATATTGAGTTGAATGCGTTAAGATCAGAATCTCACTTACATCGTTACGCCCGAGTACATTCGAGTGTAAATCAAATTAAATTATTTTCTTTAGCTTTATGCAAATTCTGCACGTAGCAGGGTACGCAGAGGGAACCTGGGAATCTAGTGTTAAGATTTTCATTTCCTCGAGTGGGAATGGAAACCACACCATACGTTTTACAAGTCGCACGTTTGTTGTCACAACTGCCCTCCAGGATTTTGGAATTGGCAATTTTTTTGGCATTGGCAAGCAGCATTGTTTCGCCATTCAAACACAATGTCATAGAATTATTTTAACAATTTCATAGAAACAACATAATTTTTTTAAAAAAACCATAAATATATAAAAACTATTTACTAAAACTTTTCTCCTTGTCGGTACAGCGTACGGGCGGCACTCCCCGATGCGTATCTCAGATACGAATCGATACAAAGAAGCAAATTAGCTGTTCACGATTTATGCATTTGACAGAGTACCTGCCTGCAGTATAAAATGGACCATATGTTGCAAATGTATGGAAATATAAATGTAATGTAACGACAATTTAGTTGCAACGGATTTTTCGGAGTTCTTGTATAAGATATTTAGTATATTTATAGTTTTGTGAGGTATTTTTGTTTGTGTGGATACATAAAGCTTAGTTTGTGGCTGAGGTGCATCTTAAAGTGAGCTGGATATAGAAAATGAAACAACTTAAAAAACTAGTAAGTCATCTAATTTCTCTCTGCCTACAGAAACTAATTCTCTTTTTTTTAATCGTTATACTCTTTCGTAATACTCTCTTTTTTTTTTAATTTTATTTTTTAATTCTTTCTAAATTTAATTTTTAGCTGATAAATAAATCTAATAACCATATAAAAATCGTTATATAATAATTTCACCCCAAATGTCTCGTAGTGTAATACTATCACTATTCGGAATCGAACTCGCAACTGTCGCGTTCACAATCAGTCGTTGCGCCAAGACGGTCTCTACTAGTATTACGTTATTACCTAAATGGCATAAGTAAGAACGAGGCATAAATTTATAATTCCCATTTAATTTGCAGTAACTCGATATCAACCAGCTATCAAGGCAACTTATTACGTTCGTGTTGAAATATTGTCTAGTTCGTGTAATGGTGGGTCACGCTCCAATTCGTCTCATTAGTAGCAGATCTACGGTAGGTAGGTAGAGAGCTAGAGGGTAGGCAGGTAGGTAGGTAGGTAGAGAGGTAGGTAGGTAGAAAGGTAGGTAGGTAGTAAGTACTAATGGTTATATTATGCAACTAGTGGCTAATTTAACATACAAATTGTACTGTATAATTATATTGCATGGTCGTTTGAAGATGTGTTTGTTGTAAATCAAGTTAATGTTTAATTTTATCTTGCGGGAAGATCTTACGAGGAGTTAGTTTTGATTGTAAACGTTGGTTGTGGGTTCTATTCTGATTCGGGAGCATGATTGCGTTTAAATTAATTAATTTCTACTAAAGGTAGAGAAAGTGCGGGTCTACGCCTAGCGAGGAATTTTCGTGCATAGCGTGTTGAATGACGGAGCACCAGACTTTTACCACCAGAAAGAGTAAATGAAAATATTTTATATAAAATCATTCTCTGAATTCATTCATTTCTCTTCCTTTCCTCCTGGCATTAATCCCGGCTATTGCCAGGGTCTGCCTTCCTACTCAACCACACTCCACTTTGCACGGTCATTTCTCTTCCGTCAGAAGCTTTCCCACGACGGTTCCATAAAGAGCTGAAGTATCTCTCTCTGAAGAAAAATGCCCAAATCATCGCAAGGTTTTTAAAACACAGATATAGATATCTTTATCTAAAGTTTATCTAATCTGTACAAGTACTCGCCGGTCGTGAGTACTGAGTAGAGTCGTCTAAAAGTCGACGTGCATTTAATATGACAGCCATTTAACAAGTCAAGCCGTTAGATAGTAGCGCCTTATTAACTTTACACTAATAGGGATTGGTTAAGACGTGGTGTTAAGGTTCTGGGTTCGATTCTTACTCAAAGGATTAATATGTTTATTCTTGTGGAGGAGGAGTGTCTTAACACTAGGTTCCTTTTGCCTATCCTGCTGTAGGCGCGGTACAGCGTGAAGCTGAAAAAATATTCGTTAATTTAATTAGTTAACGCTATTGTGACATAATTCAGATGAGTCTTATTGTTAAGTACCGTAGGCAAAGGTTGATGGATGGATGGCTACATGGATCCAGCTTTTATAAAATTTCCTTTCTCTTTATTTGTTCTATAACTTTTTTCCTTTCTCTTTATTTGTTCTATAACTTTATTTGTTATAGATTTTTGTTCTTAATATTCTTCATACGTTTTTAGAATTACTAAGGGAATAAAAATAACACTAATCAGCGTATCTAAATTATGAGATCAGAAACACTTAATTATTAAATACCTAAATGGTCTTAATTAGTCAAAAATTTCCCGAAATTACCCTTTAAAGTTAATGTTTTAGTACTTGAAGATATTAATCACAGGCTTATTCGGAGGTAAAGGTTTTAAATGTTTCCTGGCTATGCTAGTCGTCACCCACAACTTTGCTTGCATGGACTGTAAAACGTAAAACGAATTATATAATTTTACCAGTTCTCGTAGATATTTTTAAAAATTCTCTTTTAAAGATCCCCTACACTCCCTCACCTACCCACATGCCAAATTTTAATTTTCTAAGTCCTGTCTTCCAGTCCAGTTCATTCGTCTGTGCATTGTCTGTCAACCATTCGGTAACGGAAGAGTTTTATATATTGGCTATATAGATTACATATAATGCAATTTTAAAGTTACACAGTAAAACTTTCTTTTTTAATACCAAATTTTTATTTTCTACAGAAATAAAAATTATATCTATTGTAATTATAATATATTTTTCATCACTGTAGAGTCATAATAGTTGTTCTCTGTCATCATGCCTATTCAAATCGAACCCACTACCTTCGCCACACGAAACAATACTATAAACAGATTTTACAAAGACAACTTCTTAGAATAACAGTACAAATCGATCGCATCAAAGGGCGAAGTAATGACAAGCGTTGACAGATAGACATTTAAAATTCTTCGATGATGTACGGAGCTTTCGACAGTGTCAATGTTCTTAATATAGGTTGTATTTTTATGTACAATGAATTCCCACCGCGCAGGGTAGGCGGAGGAAACATGGGAACCTAGCCTTAAAACACTCCATCCCTTATGGCTGATTTTGGGGTCCCACTCAAAAGGATTTTTTTTTTGTTTTGGTGACAAGAGGAAGCGCAGTAGGCGATGTCTCGAAAATTCTGCAGTAAAGAATGAACGGAGTGTCTTAACATTCCCACTGCCTACCCGACATCATAAAGAAAAAGAATAAAAACAAAGAAATAAAACCATAAAACGAAAAAATGGAAGCCATAGTAAATAAAATAGAAGGTAACATGACAGTGTAGGTACGCGCGTTGCGCACGCGCCGACCACCGGGGGCGATTGATACAAAAACAAATTCGCCGGCGACCACACAACTCACTTTAAAAATGGCTTAAGCCGTTTATATATGAAACCGTGTTATAGAATTTTGCAGAGTATTTTAAGATTATAATAACTCTTAAGAATATAAATAATTATTATTAAAGATTATAGGTGAAAGTTAAATATTGAATAACATTAATATTGGTATGAAGATGTCGTGTTACAGCTCAGTTTGCCTGTGAACGCGAAGGTTATAGGTTCGATCCTCTCTCGCTCAGGCTACTTAAGGCGCAGGGTTGAGTTTCACCACTCAATTCGATATCGTAGTGTTTTAACACTAAATGGAGAAATCGAATCCAAATCCCATCCCAGTATCAAACGTTACGACTGTGCCATGATAGCCTCGGTTGATAATTTAGATTACATTCATACTCCAAACAAGACTGAACCCGCAATACATCGAAGTTTATTAGCATTGTTGATAATATACACTTAGATTTTATAGTCTCATTCTATGAAGATTTAACGACCATTTTCATACAGTTAATAATTTTAATGACAGCTATCGTAAAACAAGACAGTAAATAATAAAGAAATTATAACCGTTTACAAAGAAAGTCAAAATAGATATTGACAATGAAACAATGTCAAGCGCCGACTCTATTAAGTTGTTTTGAACGTCGAGAGAAATGGGTCTCTACAAAAATGTATGTAGACCTCGATCACAATAAACTGATTGAACTAACTTTTATTATAAGGGAATAAAGTTGAAAATTGAATTTGTTTTATTGTTAAATGGCAAAGCAATGTTAGCTTTAAGACAGCCTGCGTGAAACTGAACAAAAGTATTAAGCGCAATTTACTCCAATCAAAAGGCGTTTGGCGGTCTTGACCTTAGATCTATATAGAAAACGGTGTTTATTAAAATAGCAAGTGTTATATTATGGCATTTCTAATGGAAATATATTTTAAGTATGTAATGTTTAAATATAATGTCTATTAATGTGAAATAACTGTCGTTGCTCGCAAATTGCTATCTCTATGATTAGGTTATAATTTAAAAGATGTCTTCAAGTAAAATTCAAACAGCCATGTCTGAGCCATGGCCTACAATCACATACACGCCACCATGTCACAATGGTGTCAACAACTTGTAAGTTTCAATGTAAACTAACTTGACTAACTATCGTATAAATATACAATTAATATTATTCTTCGAAAAGGTCAGCAATAGGTACCTCTAGGTACCAAACAGATGGCTATCTTACTAAAGAATCAAATACCAATCCTGCGATGTAAAATATAATTCTACATAGAAATTATGCTTCGCATTAATTCTTGGATCACGTCGGCCTCTTTGATGGACAAGTGCGGACAATTTATTTACAATACACTATAAGTGATTTTGACTACTATATGAGAATCTACGCAGTCTTTAAGCTTTTGTTCAACCAAACATTCTCTTCTGCTTTATAATATTAATATTACATAGAAATATAGATATTAACAATACAGATTCAAAGAAACCCAAAATCAGGTCAAACAATCATTGCATTTAAAAATGATTTATTTCAATACAATGTTTTATGCTAAATTGTTCTTAAAATCCCTCATGACATTTACAACTCGCGTAATTAAGAGAAGAGCGGCGTCACTACAAAGAGAGTAAATTGATGATACACCATTTCATCTGTCAAAGCGAAGTGTGCACGACGATTAGTGAAACAGTAGGTTGAATAATTGGAGAGTGACAGGAGTGACACATCTCTTTTTTATTAGTACTTTTTTGTTTTATGTAATATATATATTTTTTTAATATTTTCCAAAATTGTGGGATTTTCGTCAGTTTTCTGTTGAGTGTAAATGTTTTTGGTAGCTAGCTTAAAATATTTTTAAATATGAAACAAATAAAATGGTTTGTATTATATTTTCTACCCTTTTAAAAAAATTATAAGCAAATAACTATTTATAAAATATTTATTTTTAAATTCCCATCGCCTTCACCTTAAGAAAAAAACATTCGAATCACCATAAATGACTGTAAACAAAAAAAATGTAGTTACATCCTATTCCATAAAAAGTGAACATCCTTAACGTCACTTAAGTGATAATATAAATTAAATTAACAATTTATTATTTACTTTACTTTTGTAAGTAATAAACGAGTATTGTGTTAAGAATAACATACAGCACTTGATGCTAAATCGAGATTTATGATCATTGATGTATTGAGTGCCGTCAATGACAGAAACGATGGCTCGTAAAATCGTTATAAACATGTCATTGGCGCCACGTGCAAGTACCTTGCTAATTCCACGCCTTTTGACTGCTCAGGGTGACTGTGGGAGGTATCTGGAACAAATGTAATGAATAATTAAATTATTTTTCAGTTAAAATGTCTGATTATATTAAAAAAAGTTCATTAATAGATATAGTGGGTATAGGTTTTGTGGCAAATCAATTTCAAATACGTACTGTTTATATCGTATACTTTGCAGTTGCAAAATAATTGATAATATAAATCGGGTTCATTATCTTGATCAATTTAGTAAAATTATAGCATTGAATTACCTTTATAATGAACTATAATAAATATAGTATATCTCTAAATAAAAATATTCTGGAAGAACTAGAATTTATGGCCTATATTAAAAAAATATGTACCCTCGTAAAAACTAGTACGTGACCGACAAAGTAAATCATGATAACTAACACTTTGTTAATTGTCAAAACGTTGTGTTACAATTTCATAGGATCACATTTCAACTGAACTTATGCAGTTAATTGGATAAACTGACGTGTGAAACGTTTTGTTAAATTTATTATAGCATTGTTACGGACATAATCTGTTAACTCGCGACGTGACCGAATCTTAGATGGAGCTTGGTACAAAGAGAACCGCTGTTGCTGTCGGACTGTCACTTATTAGCACTGTTTCTGTAAATTAAATGTAATACAGTCAATGATACTGTGGGCTGTAAAATAATATATATTTTCTCACTCTATCAATTTTTTAATTGTTTCTTAGTAAAAGGAACGCTACTATATTATTTAATATTTATTATTGATATATAAAACAAATTAACCTTAATTACTAGTATAATTTGCAATGCAAATAAAAAAATGTACTGCCACCTTTTACGCATAATCTAAGTCTAATCCCACCTTATGGAGTCACACCTACTACACATCAACCAATCCTAGAAGCTACAATCTATATTATAACTTATTAATAATTGATATGTATAAATAAACTAGACTCATAATTTTAATTACTTCCTCTTAGCAAGTATCATACTTACATTAACTTACAATATAATACCACGGCGGTCCATATATCGTTTTAAATGATAAATTAAACTTACATAACTGACAACTGCTACAAACAACATTATTGTAATGTAAAAATTGACGATTTTACTTATTTCCATTGCCACCGACAATGGAAATTCTTCTCTATTATATATGAATTAGAGCTCAAATCTTGTTATATAAAGAAATGGTTTAATGTTTGAAATAATTTTGCAGTGTATCAGGTACCATCCAGACGTGAAAAGTGCATTATAAATACTTAAAGTAATTGCATTTAAGCGAATGTTAAGAGCAATACATGCGTAAATCCTTTGAAGAGCTAAAGCTAAATCATTATTTCTTGTTTCATATATTTATTGGGAACGGTAGCATTATTTAGAATGGAGATAGCGGGTTTGATGTCTAAGAAATGCAAATTATTTTTTATAAACTAGTCACAGCGCTATCAACGTATTTACATTTGTACCTATAGTTTTTTATGATGTTAAAATAAATCTGTATCCATCCAAATTATAGACTAATTCTATATCTAATTTTATTTTGTTAAATCCATATAAAACATATTTTTTAAGTAATGTAATAACAAACATTGAAAACGTCAAATAAAAATAAATTTGGACATTTAATTTTGTCACGAAGTGTAATAACATAAAAACTTTAAAATATTAGTAATTTATATATAAATAACTTCTATGAATTAACAATTCTAGTACTAAAATAACCATTATCAATAATATATTTGATTAAAATAATTTCCTCAGTTCATATTTATTATGTGCAAGGGACCAGTGAAACGATAATGAGCTTGACACGTGAACCCTCGAAACCGCATATTCTACATTAAATTTATCGTTTGTATCTCGCTACTGGAGGTATTTCATTGAATTTATTATACATTTGGCATTACAGTGTTGGGAAATTATAAGAGAAATTCCATGTTGAGATTGGTGGAAGTATCTTACAATATGAGCGATGGTTTAGGTTCGATACTAGATCGGGGAAGGCTTTTTAAAACAGGTATTTTAGTATTCTCGATCTAGTTAGATAAAACTGAACACCAATGCTTCGGGAAATCGGTTGAAAGTGGTCCATGGGGAGTCAAAGCTTTTACATTTAATAAATGTGACATTCTGCGGAGCACCACACATATTTTTTATTCTGTCAGTTATAAGTTTCACGAAATTTGTAATGAATTACGATGTCTCAGTCCTGGCGGAGGCTACCATGGCGCAGTGGCGCAAGCGTGTGGCTGTAGTCGTGTCGGTTGTGAGTTCCATTTGCGCTCGGGGAAATCGATTATTATTTATGAATATTTTAATTCCTTCACTCTGGTAACAAGGAGAAGCGCCACGATAAAATCCGGCACTCAACACGCAATGTCTTGAAAATTTAGTGAAAAGTGGGGATTATCTTAGCATTGCAGCATATAACGTGAAGCTGAAAAAAATGATGTCTAGAAATGAAAGATATAGAAATCGAGCCCATGATCGCGTTCTATTAGATTCCAATTTAATAACAAACGTGTCATTGGATGTAACACCTTACAATTTAATTTTTAACACCCAAAAAATATTTATTTAGAACCGAATATCACGAGAGTACCATCAGATAGCTCTCATTATTATCTACTTTACATATAAAAAGCCCCAGCTACACCCAGTCCCACCCAATCGAAAGTTCAAACTAGGACATTAGGCAATCTAATTAGCATACCTTTATGCTTTAAAAGCCGCTATCGCCTTCAAATGATCACATATTTGTGCCTCAATTTGTTTGGTCTACTGATTGAAGGCATCCAAGTTTTATATATGAGAAAAATGTAAGGACCCCGTGGGAACGTTGCTACGGTCAATATTGGTATATCTATTCATTCTTACCGACTGTGGCAGCTTTTTCTATAGCGTCAAACAATTCCCCTGCCTTTTACACCTACGTCGAGTTTGTATTTAGGTTTCTGATTAGCCTGTCGCTTCGCCGATATATAATAGTAAATAATGCATTTTTGTGGGTCACTTTTATAGCTGGCTCGTCGTCATGGGTGGTTCGGGTGCCTTTCTCATTTTTATGACAATTCTCCCTTTTGGTTGCCGCGTTTACGTTACAAATGATAGTTTTCGTATATTCATTGTTGCCTTAAACTGTTTGGATATACGTAGTAGCGGTCTGCGTTTGAGGTTTTAAAATATGTCCCCGAATATATTTTTTGGGATTTGACAGTTCACGCTGTATTCTGCATTTAGCACGGTAGGCACGTACCACTCAATTTTGGTAATATTCAGCGTTCAGTGACTGATCTCTCTCGCTTGGAATTTAAAATAACCCATTTCTTCGAGTAGGTAGGTATCGAACTCACCACCTGTAACTGACCTCAATTACATTCAATTCCAGTTCAAATACCTTTACTTTATTTTTCATTTTCTTTCTTAATAGTTCAAATCGGAGACTCGAGCGCCATCACTTAACGCGAGTGTCTCAAAATACGACGGAAAACAAAAAACAGAGTGATTTAACACTAGATTCTCTTCACCTATAAACAAAAACCTTCCCATGCCTTATATTTACAAAAAATGCAACGTTTCATATATTCTTGTTAATAGAAATCAACAATCGATACAATATATAATAGAATAGATTTAGAATCGCCTCGATAATCAAATTAAACCCCTAAATATGATGCGGACGTCGTAAACTGTTCGCGGCTAATTACCGACTTCACGCTATGGAAATAATTATGTGAGTTCTCAGAGCTATGGGGTTAGTGGGATTGGATAAATGTTATATTGATAACAATGATATAGAGGCTGTCTGATGGTAGAGGCAGCGGTTTTAAGTTCGATTCCGAATTGGGGGCATGGGTTATTTTCATTTTCTTGCTCTGGTGCTGGCTGGCTTGAGATTGCTGCTGAACATAAAATATCTCGGAAACGCACTGCATTACCATTAGGTACCCCCTACTAAAAATAGACTTATAGTATATATACGAGTACTCGTATATATATATACTATAAGTCTATATATATATATATATNTTTACCACCGATCCTATTAGATAATAATGCGCTTATAAAACAACGTCGAAACATTATGGCTAGAGCTAAGAATATCCCTACAGACATACTAACCCTAAATAAATTGTAACAAACTATTAAGAAATTCGACTTAGATTGATAAGACCGTATGGCATAGTGGTCAGTGTGTTTGGACAGTTTTCGGAAAGCACAGATTCGAGTCCTAGTTTTAAAAAAAAAATTTAACAGTCAATAACGGAACTCTACCGATTTAACACCAAAAGGCAATTATTTGTAGATCTAACACAAAAAATTTACAGATTGTAAAAGAAAAATAAAATTAAATAATGATCTAATCTATTTACTTTTATAACTATAAATTACACTAAAAAACTATGTAAATCGCTTTAGTGGGCTATTAGGTTATTTTTTGTGGCGGACAAGGCGGCGCTTGTAGCCGACCGATTACGTTTTTATTGGCAATTGACAGGAGAGGAGGATGTTTTAATACCTTCTTAGAAATATGGTGGTATATTGGTAACGTTTACAGTTAAGTTAGAAATAAAAATCTATAGAAATTAAAAGATATTGTGGCGCAGTTGGAAAAATCATTTGATTAGGATTTTGGATTGAGGTTCGAGGTCAGCCACTTTATTGAACAAATACATTTTTATGTTTTTTTCTACAGAACAGGTTAACAAAAAGAAATATAGTGTTAAAACACTAGTTTCAGTCAAATTTTCAATACATTGCGTGTTGAGTGGCGGAACTGAACGCCGCGCTTTGACATATTACCTAATATTGAAAATGATGAAAATTGTAGACCACTCCTAAAAACAGTTAATTATTTGAGTTGCTAGCATTTATTAATGAATTATAGGTAAGCTATCGTGTAATTACAACAGCGCCATACGTTTCTAATACTGCGTTTTGCGTTTGAATATTAATTTAGATCTTGATTTCGTACTAATTATACAAGATATTTGACAGGAGTTTAGATTTTCGTCGTAACTTGTTAGCCGTTTGTAACAGGTTCATTGAATTTAGGTCATTGTCAATAATATAATTTTAATCAATTCAACCACATCTAATGGTACTTCATTTTTGTGGAAAACGTCTGTCCGTGATGTGCTTTTCATGAAAACATAAAAATTTGAACGTAGTAGGATTTGAACCTGCGCTTCTTGTAAGCCATTCAAGTGTTCCCTATGTGTGGAATTATATAAAATATGCTTTTGGTGATTTCATTTATTGTAAAGCGGAGGGAGATCCCTGGATCCCTCTGCCTATTCCAGGATACGAAATAAATATAAATAGCTTCAAATACAAAAAAAAAAGTTTAGTATAGAGTATTTCTACTCGTTTAAGGATTATGTAGCTATCAAGTTTGTCGTGTTTGAGACTTAATAGATAAACTGCCAATTTAGAAGAGTATAAAGTAATTTTAATTTAATTTTAAATTGACTTTTAGATAAGAATCCGGTTATATTAATATGAAAAGGAGTTGCATTTTAGTTCTAATAAATGTGGCCGTAGTGATGTAAGGTCTGGCCGTATATAAAACGGTTGTAGCTTCGATTTCCAGACGCGGGAATTAATTATTTTAATTTTCTCGCTCTAATAGAAAGACAAAACGTGCCGTAACTTTCCTCTATATATTCTGCTAAATGCGGGATACAGGTGACGTGAAAAAAAATTAAAGAAACTCTCATTGTGTCCATAATGCTAAGCTCGTAAAACTTTTAATTACTCACACCTGCCATTTTGTAGGTTTCTTCATTACACTGGTACAATCAGCTATCTTTATATAGAATATCACTTTGTTATATGTATAAGTAAACATAATTTAGAATAAAACTATGTATAAATCGCCTTAATGTTTATTAAGGCGATTTATTTAGACAAATATAGATTTAATTTAGTTTTATTTTCTTTTTTCCTATATTACAAAACAAGGAGAACTTATTAAATGGTGGAACTTTATACAGCATTTTTCTCAACAGAGACAAAAATGTAGGAACGGGAACGGGGGAATGGAAATGTCTTGATGGCAACAGTGTGCTAAGAGGACTAGGTTCCCTTGCCTTTCCTGATATATGTTGGATACAGCGTGAAGCTAGGTAGATGTATAGGTAGATACAGAAAAAGTAATTAATTCCCCCCTTTTTAACTTCCCCTTATTGAAGATTAAATCAGCCATACAATGATAGCTTTAAAACAAGATTATTTTATTATTTCCAAATCGATAACATCAAAGAAAACTGTACGACAGTAATTATAGCAGTAATTTATCGCTTATCCAAGACGTATCACGACTAACAATTAACATACAATCAGTGTTTAGCATTAGAATTAGCTTTACAGGTATATTTGTATGAAGTTTGAGCTAACAAAGATTTATTGCTTGTAAATTATATTGAAATTAATATTAGTTGCTGTTATTTGTGGAGATAGGTCGCGTGTTCGGTTCCTGTTTGTGTTGTTTTTGTTAGAGGTTGTTGGCTTGGACTGCACTTAATTAATCTATTTCGTGTATATCAATATTGTAAAGACGAATAGTTTGTTTGTTGGTTTGAGTAGGTACGTTAATCTCAAGAACTACTGGTTGAAATTGATAAATTATTTTAGAGGCATATATCTTAAAAAAACTTGGATTTACTAGCACTATCAATATTAGCCAACCATTAAAGTCGCTATTTTTTTATTGTATACTTTCATGAATTAAAAAGAATTTGGACTAAAACATACATTGTGAGTGTACTCTTAATCTAAAAATAATTTTATAAGCCGCAAGAGTCAGGTACCGACTCTAGTATAGATAATACAATCTGTGTGGGGTCTAAACGATTGTGTATACTAGTTCAATCTAGTTCCAATCCGATCTTCTTGCTACACGTGTTCTGCGCGCGCGCAGGCATACGGCTAACTCAATAATTGGTTTATTTCATCAAGCGAAATTAATAGGCAGATATTTAGTATATTTATTTAGTATGCAAATTTAAATTGATTTACTGTATAATGGATTTTTGTCTAAAGAAGTGGGAAGAGAAAGTACTTTCAATAGTCATTCGTTTTGGTCTATATATAGAGGGATATTGTGTGAGTGGTGGAATTTAACGCTGTAATAAACCTTAATACAACAACTAGGAAACAGAAGTAAAAGTTTGTTTTATTTTTTCTTTGCCAATCTGTTTGTTTGTTTTAACAACTATAACGTTAAAACTATTAAACAAATTTAATTATGAAAACGATGGTTGGAATATAATTCGATATATGATGTATATTGTACGTAGAGACATAAAACTTGGAGTAAAAAATCGAGAATATCATATAATTGTAAAAGGAAACACTGTAGGACTAGTCAGTGCTATGAAAAGTTACATTGTATTGCAAAGGGTTTTAATTTTTTATCATTATAGGGGCAAACTCACAGGTTTTATGTAAGACATTGCTTTGTTTCTAATTAGATTAAATCATCATCAGATTTAATGGCGTCTTTACATTCAACTGACCTTAAAATAAGACAAAATGCGGCGTTGAGAGGAACATGTAATATCTCAAAAGAGTTTCCTTGTTCTACCCTGCTATGGAGAAAACAACCAGAAGCAGCTTTTATACTAGCATCAAAATAAATACAAAAATATAAACTAGTATTACTATTCTTTATAGAGTTAGTTCCCATGACTCACTCTGGGTATTATGTTCAGGACCTAGCTTACAATATGTACTTAGGGCTCTGTAGCTTTACGAGAGAAAGCATTTCGTGAAATATGCATCATAAAACTGATTAATGTGACTTGCAGTGGAAATTATTTGGTCACAAAACTTTATTTCTATGTATTGTTTTAGAAATTTATATGTTACAATGTTGGAATAGGGATTTGTGTCATATATTTTTATGGAGAACTCGAACGAAGTCAAAGGTATACTTCAATAGGGAATTTCAGTATACTTATTAAAGTTGATCTTATAAAATATTTATATGTACGTTGAAACAATTTTATTTACAAAATAAAATATATTATTTTTTAATGAAACCCCCAATTTTCAGAAATAAAAATAAAGTATAGACCGACTATCCGTCTCTAAGATTACCTATAAATAATTCAATCAGCGAAATTCCCGTTGAAATTGAATCAGCCGTCTCTAATATTAGAGTTGTCTAGACAAAGAGATAGACAGCCAGACAAAAATGTTAAAAATATACAAATAATAGCATGTATTCAAGAAAAAAACTAATATTTACGTTTATTATTGCTACTTTTTAGCTTTACGTTTTTTATACTTCCAATAGTATGGAGGCTGAAGGAACCTAATGTCAAGGCAGTTTGTTTTAAAATTTTCACGAGACTTCGAAAGATTTTGTGTTGAGTGGCGGTACTCAACGCTGCATTTTGTAGACCGGAAAAATAAAAAAAAATAAACGCTACACTATTATATTCTCAAAAAACTATACTAAAATACATTTAAAGTTAAAATATCATCTACTTTTGTGAATTATTTATATGAAAATGTATTTCCAAACCACAGTTTCTCCATTTAATGGGTTATTGTTATTGTCTTAGTTATTAAGCTTTCTACGTCTTGTCGACTTCAGTAGTAGAATAAATACATGTCACTTTTGTCCTGCACCACTGGTATTAAGGGCCGACAAACAGTTACCTCGGTATGTTATTTGACTCCAAATTGGTTTAGATTAGTTTTGAAATTTGTATGAACGTAGGAAAAGTAGGTTGTGGATTCTAATGTGAAATATGTTAGGTAATGACGTGTCAGTGTGAACATTCAAATTTAAAATATTCTTTATTCAAATTATTCTTTATTCAAAGGCAGTTCTGCTGAGAAGAGCCGGCAAGAAACTCAACAGTTGCTCTTTTCTAAGTCAATGGTATATTTTATTACATTAGCTGGCAGCTATCCTGCATTACATTCAATAGACATTCCATACATGTTTATCCTCTAAATATTTTTGAACAGAATTATTAATTCTAAAATCACACAGTACAACTGGGTGCTGAGTAAAATTAATATTTGCCTTATAATCTACGTTTAGTTAGCGAAAACTGTCCTGTAAGCCTTACATATACCAATAGAACTCTATTAATAGAAAATGACTCTTAAGTCAAATGAATAGAGTTTAAAATAGTGTAGTAATTTGTTTATGTTCCTAGCTTATTACCGATATGACAAACAGGTTGATGCGTGACCGCGTCTCTGTTCTAACTCGCAAGTAAACAGACGTATTGTCTAAATTGTCGTGGGAAAGTAATTCTAAGTTGACATTTAATTAGAATAATTATTACGTGCTTTTTTCATCGATTTTCGTTGACGCCATGCTGTGTAAGGTTACGACGATTGTGGTTTCGGTTCCGACTCGAGTCCAGTCAGTGAGTTATTTTTATAATGACGAAAGAATGGAAAAATATTTATGATGGAAGATTTATGAGACCTCGGTTGCATGAGGATATGCCCCGGAGGGCATATATGACGAGGTTGATGACAATGGATGAGGCGAAAGAGGTATGTAGAGACTGTAGCTAGTTGCTAGTTGGCGCTCCCTTCCACCCCGCTAGGGATAAAGCATGAAGCTAAGTTAAGTTACATAAAGAACGAAATATTTTGACACTACCCTCCATAACAAACAGATATGCGCGGCGTGAAGCTACAAAACAGTAATCAGGATTTGTACTATAACATTTAACTGTTGATAAATATCCACAAATTAGAACCCATAATCATCGCGAGTAATAACTAATAAGCCTAGTTTACACTGAAACCCGACGTTAACTAATAACATCTATTTTACCTAAGTGTTTACACCGTATCTAGTCATTATAGCACATTTACTACAGCACTTTAGGCACAAATATAAGTTAGGTCTAGAGCTAGATATTCTCTGGTCGTTTAACTTATAACAGATTACCAGAATTATTAGGCAAGCGGACAGGTCACTTAGCTAAGATCAACTTTTCCATAATGCATATAATTTGGACGGAGTACGCAGTGACAGTAGTATCAATACTGCCATAGAATGATAAATTGTGTAGAAATTACTAAGAATATACTGTTAACATGACCGGTTATGGGTTCGATGTCCATCCGAGGAAAAGAATATTTATTTAAATTTATATTCTATTTGTTTGTTTTGGTGTCATTGCAAAGCGCGATGAGTTCCTCCACTCAACATGTAAAGCCCCCAGAATTCGGCAGAAAGTGAGGAATGGAAGTAGTTTAATTTAAAACTAATGTACACTAGGTTTCCATGTTCCCTCTGCCTAATTTTCTATGTGCGGGATGCAGGAAAGTAAAAAAAAAGAACTTCATTCTCATTCTTTGTGCTACAGCCTACATTTAAGAATTCTTAGCATTAAGAGAGCTTAATACTATTCTCTGAATATTTTTCATCATCAAGCTACATTTTTGCGGCTTTGCTCTGCCTGTCGGTCTCTCAGTAACAGAAGAATCCTGATAGAACTTTAGATCTCGTATATCCAAATGGACGGAGAATAAAGAAACATGTAATAATTAGGTTAAGTCAATTATTCTATAAGAAATTAGAATAGACTATAAAGTGACAGTACTATTAATACCACTCCATTATATGTAGAATATTAAATTGAAAACAAATTACTGATATTGTATGTTAAATTCAATGTTTCAGCGTCCAGAGTCTGTCGTATCGAGGCCGATTATAAATAAGGCATAGAAAGCAACTTGTGTAATAGCGTATACGGTAGAGTCAAATACAAATATTTTATTAGTAATTATGGATAGTTAAAAGTTTATGTTTTTGTGATGGTTGTGAGTTCGATCTTCAGTTGGGAGAATGGTTATTAAATTGGTATTAAAGCACTTTCGATCTCCACTTTTCGCGTAACTTAATTAACCTAGTTTCTTTAGTTTACCGTGAAAAAGCGTGAAGATGTTATTTTTTAAATTTATGTTCTTTTAGTGGATCAGTCAGTTTAGTTGTCAAGGACTATAATTTCTGGCTCAAAGCCGTAGGTTTAAGGTTAGACATTAAATATTTTTAAAGCGGAGTTTAACTCCACATTTTTTATTTAATATATCAACATTACATAATATATATTTAAAATAACTCATTCTATATACCTACATACAGCTTGTTAGAAAATATAACAAATAAAGGCACCTTATTAACATATAATCTAGATATCGGAATTCAACCCAATCGGCCGCCTTCATCTCATAAAATAATGAGCACGAATTTATAAAACACACAAAAATTTACATACATATCGATTGATTTTTCACAATATACATAATTATGATATAATTTAAAACTAAAATTTAGATTTAACTTTAAAGGCTGCCCAGATAAGGTAATTGTAGAGTGTCGTATGTATAATATATGTAAACAGTATCGGCTTCGGTGTTTCTCAGAAGCGACGTTTTGGCTAACGATCGTCTGGTATGCCGGTGTAAGGGACAAGGTCGTATTACAATGAAATGTTTGACCGACTGCAAAGAAGGAGGTTCTATGTTCGATAGTTATATATTTTGTTAGGTTTGGGCACCGATTTCTTGGTCAAATGTTAGGAGCCTATTTCAAAATTATATATATTTTTTATAATGGTCTTGTTTATTATTTTATTTTCTAAAATTATTATATTTTTCGTCTTAAAAATCAATGAACGTCGCCTGCATTACAAAAAATATGCCTCATTGTCACGTTCCGCCTGAGCCGAGTGTGCAAGCGAGAGCGAGGAGAATATGATAGAGAGGCACGTACGGTCTAAACGTTTACGTTGTTACTTGTAACTAAGCTATGTACAATATGAGCAAAAAACTATGGTATTTGAATTAACGAGTGCAAATAAATGTTAATTTATCAAAAAAAAAACAATTAATACAAAGGGTATTATACAAAATAATAATAATTTAATTCATGAAAGTATGCAATGTTTCATCAATGTTTTCTTATGTCGTTATAAATAGATTAAAAATTAAAAAGTTTAAACCACACCATTCCCGGCTGTTACTTCTTATAAAAACGAGCTACAGGTGCAAACCACAGCAAATAAATCGAATTGACTTCCAATATCTAAATCCTGGATGAAAGAAACAGGAAGTATTTGAGTCGATCAGCCTTCTAGGAATATATAAACGATAATTTATTTGCCTACTTTGTAATTAATCCTTTCCGCTCTTACGGAGGCATGCTCTTGTGCTTAAAAATCTGCTTAGTCATTCAAAGTTGTGTTTTGTAGGATATTTGATTTAAAAGATCGATTTATATTATCGAGGTTGCCGTGGCTCAGTGGAACCATAAGAAAGAAAAAACGCGACGGTGGTGGGTCCGATTCTCAGTTAAGGGAAAGAATTATTTAATACTTGCATTTCCTCCTTATTTTCTCCTTCTTCCGTTGATAATTATTTTTTGTACATTTTTTATATAATTTTTTAAAAATGTTTTTGGTTAACAATAACATTTTTTATATTAAAATTAACCAAAAACCAAAAAGTACCATAATTTGCAGCCAGACATACCACTGTGCCACGATCGGCGTCTATCAATCGTTGTCGTATATGATATACCTATAGCGACTCTTTATAATGGTGGTATACCTCACATTTTGAACAATCTATTCCTACACATAATTTTTATTAGTTTTACGATGTATCCCGCACATAGCACAAAAGGCTCAGAAAATCTGAAAACCTAGTGTAAAGACTTTCCGTTCCTGTTAAAAAATTTCGATTCTTCACTTTCTGCCGAAGTCTTGAAGATATTGCGTGTTGAGTGACAGAACTCAACGCTGCGCTTCGTCTCGATACCAGAACAAAGAAAATGAAGATATGAAATATTTAATTACATGAATTGGTAATCGAACCCCTAACCTGTCACGCTTACAATCACACGCCCGTGCTCCTACACCACGACAGCCCTCGAACTCACCAATAATACAGTTTCTAAAAGCTCCCATGCACTCTAGACCTGAGATACGATAAATACAATTAACCTAACCCCGCTACTTCCCTATAGGTACGACTATAAGTTAGAGAACACGTCTAAATTACTGATAAGGTGCTGATAGTGCGGCGGTTGCGAATGGACGGCTATCTTCGGACCGATCGTAACATTGCATGACCCCAGGTGAAAGTAAACTAAACTTATTTATATATTTTGTTCTTTTTTCTTATGATTATGTTTTTTTTTTTAATTTGAGGCCATTGTGATTATAAACGCGACGGTTATGGGTTCGATTCACACTCGGCAATTAATTAGTTTCATTTCTTGGCGAATTCCGCCACCCACAGTGCCTCCAAATTTGGCGGAAATTGGGAAACAGAGTGACTACAGCGTAAAAATCTGATCTTATTAGTTGTAGGATATATCAGTTTTACAAGGTCTCTTGAATCATCAAATGAACATAAAGCTACCATCAACTCGAAAGAAGGCTTGTTGTATTTAATATAGAAGTTACAAAATAATTATAATTTATAGGATAATTTAATCTCAGTTTACTGTTTATATTTTAAGATTGCGATATCTTATATCATAGTTGAAATTAACATAAATTTATATGATTTAAATTAACTGATACAAATTAATTACACTTCAAATGGAGACATATCCTGAAATTGTCAAGAAAATATTAAAATATATCTTCTAAAAGCTTACGCAATAGTGGCGCAACGAGAACTTGTGTGACTGATCCTCATGATATATCTACTCGGGAAACTTTATATCAAATGGGCAGAGGAAACCTGGTTTTGGGCCAGTATTTATAAATCGCTATCAACTCTGAGACCTATCTTGAGTGTGATTTTGAGATGCCGTTTTCATTCACACATTATTAAAACAGAAACTCCGTTCTTCGTTCCGTTCACATTTGTCGTCTGGTGTTTTGTTGATTAGTGGAACTCCATGTCCTATTTTACTATAGCGGAAATATGAAAATAACTTTTTCATCCGAATGGGGATTGATCCCATAACCATGGCCAGTGGTGGTCTTGGAACTTAAGCTTAATAATCAAGTTTGTTTATATAAAATTTCGGGAACAAAATCGCACTCAACACTCAATATCTCGAAAATAGTGGGGTGCTTGGAGAACGGAGAATCTTAACATAAGGTTTTCTCTGCCTACCTCACCACATGCGATGAAATACAGTGTGAAATTATAAAATAGAACAAAAGATCTATAATATTTTTAACTAGCAACCCTATTAACCGATGAAAGTGATTGATCAAACTGATATGAACCCAATACCTACTCAACCAAAGGTCAGATCAACACTCCATAGGAATGCAGCGGTAGTAGGTGGAGGTAGGTACGTGGGCGTGGGTAGTGTACATGGGTAGTTTCATTTGACTTTTCGCGTCATTAAGTGTTTGTATACACTCGATGTATACTTCGTCGAATACACGATAAATGGTCATTCATTCTGGGCTTATGGGAAAAAATTATCGTTTTGTTTGTCGATTGTTACGATATTACTCCGAAATGTTAAACTATTTATGGAATAATCAACCTTATATTAGATATGTTGAAAGCCATTTTCCCATATTAAATTTTTGTTGATAAAACCACGCGGTCGACTGTTTATTTGATACTATTGTACTGCATTCTAAAGACGGATTTCGACTTGAATTGTTCTGTTAAACGCCGTTTTTATGGAAGTGGCGTCGGTGATATTTGTTTTTTTATAAACTGTGAAAGATGTCGAAATTTCATTTTTTTCTATGGTGCTTTCTTGGTGTTGTAATTTTTGTTTAAAGTGAAGTTGCTGCTTATAGAGCAGATATATTTTTGTTTGGAATTATGTTTTGTAGACTATATATTTGTATAGATTGATATATTCTACAATTATTAATGGGAAAAAAAGTGTTTTAGCCCTACGAGTTTTTTAATGCTATTTTTCTTTCGTTCTCGACAGGCTAACACTACTTTCTCTGCTTTTCTTTTTCCTGAACTTTGTTCACTAGAGCGGAGACATGAAACTAAGCCCACAATCTTCGCGTATGTAGTAAAACGCTATACCACTAAAACAACTATTTTTTCCAGGGAACCTAATGTTACGTCATTGCGTTCCTATTAAAACACTTCTTTTTCTCACTAAAACAAATATTTACTATTTTTATCTGTTTTTTTAATCACTTTGATTATTTTAGTGAACCTTCACCACTGGTGATACCACTAGTGAGTAATGATTGCCAACTTATACCAATTGAAGTATTCTTCGAGGCGCCAACAGTCAACAACAATTTGCTTGAACGATTATAAGTATGTAAGTACTTTAAACGATAAAATGTGTATTTCTTTATATCAAGTAGAGGCGAGAAATAGCGTGAAGCCAATAAAAACAATGTCTAAACCCGCTAAAATATAAGTTCACAAGCTGAGAATTAAACAAAGGGAGACCCTACAGTTGTCCAATTACTTCCAGTACCAACCATACCCGATTGTGAGATATTCGAGATTGCGATCTACGGCGGTGAGATTTTATAGGCTTTATAGGCTTGTTCTGATACAGCAGTGATTAGAGATACTATCGAACGATACTTATATTAAAATGTTGGAGTGTAGGATTGTGTCACTGGAATCGGTTGATTATCTTAATTATTGTAAACTTATAAAAGACAGGCTGTTATGGCGCAGCGATACAGTGTGTACTTATAATCGCGATAGTTGTGGCTTTGATCCTGTTTGGGGAACTGAAATATTGTCATTTCTTGACTTAAAAGTCATTTTAGGTCTACGCCATACCCTGAAAATAGGAGGGTAGGTGGAGGTAATCTAGTGTATTCTGTTCCCATTAAGGCATTTCTGTAACCTAATTTCAGCCGATTTCTCGATTTCGCGTTTTAAGTGGTGGAAGTCAACCTCGCGCTTAGCCGACCAAGATCGAGGAAATGAAAATGTCAAATATTTCATTTCGTTAAGTGGGAATAGAACCCATAACCTACCTCTACTAATAGGTACACATTATTTAAAAAAAAATTTACAAAATTGAATATAAAAAGGCTATATATCAGAACAACAATTGAAATTCCATAGTACAAATTAATGTAAATTGTTTATTTGTACGCACATTCATCACTCGCGACGTATTAAGTGTTTTTCTCGACAAAGAATCACAATATTTGCCACTTGAACGCGCACTCGCCGATGTATCGTAAACACGCACAATACATCTTAGTGTGACTCCTTTCACTTTTATTATTTTTTATTTCTTTCGGTAAAGTCCATTGGAGAAAAAAATAAATTTCTAAGTAAACGAAATCAAAAGATATGAGCATTTATACACCGTTTTTACTGAATTTGAACAAAACCTATAGGAAGTTTCCCGAAGACTTCCAATTGTGATATTTGGTAAGGAGTGAGAACTTACAAACGAAGAAAAATGGAAATTTATATTACTGATAAAAATTACTATGAAAAACTTTAAATTGTAATTCGTACAAAATATGTGCTCACTTCCGCAAACTTAAGTTTGTCAACTTTACTAAATTGTTCCTGTCCCTGAAATTAGTACGAACTCGCACTTAAACAAAAATAATAAAAAGTACACCTCCACAAAAATTATAATCTTCTTTTTTTAACCTCGTAACACTGAAAGTATTAGCAATACCAGTTCCCACATAGTACCCATTAATTGAAAACCATTGAGTATCATTGGGTAAAACCGCTGAATTTAAAAAGACGAAATTTATTATAAGGTTAGGGAGTGTAGGGCACTAAAAGAAGATATATTAAAAATTTAAAAGTCCACACAAATAAAATCGGATAGCAACTATGTAGTTTGTAATTAAAACATCAACTGTCATAACTCATATGGCTGTTATATGAGAAATAGCTTCACTTTAAATTAATTGATTTATCTTTGACAGATTGAGAAACCGAATTGAGTGTGAAAAATACCACACTTAATGTCAAATATGGTTAAAAAGGATCCCATTGATGCATTTGGGACAGCGTCTTCGAAACTAAGTGGTGCCCCCCCATATACAGATGTGGACGTCCATTTACTTAATACGAAACAAAATTGCAGATGTTAGAAACATTTTATTGCGAAATTGTTTGTGTTATAACAAGTGGGTACTAATATTTCGTTTTAGCAAATGTGTTTTTATTTTTTTTTAACTTCACACAGTAATCTGCATATAGCGCGATTAGTAGAGGGAACCTAGTGTTCAGACACTCCATTCTCTATTTTCTACCTAATTTGCGAGTCCGTTCCGGAATTCAATGCCGCGAATGATATGAAAATATTATAATTCCAAGAAATCCCCCTAGGTCCTTTGGCAGCAAACGGGAAAAGTTGTAGATTCGATTCTCACTCGAGAAAATAAAATATTTAATATTTCAATTTTGATGACTAGGCAACACGTTGCATTGAGTTTATCCATTCAATGCGTTGATGGGAAGTGCTTCAATCGGGGATTCGATTCCCATTCGCAAAAATAAAGTATTTAATATTTTCATTTCTTCGCTCTGGTGTCTCGACGATTAGAGTTCCACCCCTCAACACGCAATCTCCAGAATCCGGCGGAATGTGGGGATCAGAAGTCTTAATAGGAACGGGGTATCTTCACACTAAATTCCCAGGTCCCCTCTGCCTACCTGCTATGTACGGTATACAGCATTAAGCTAAAAAAGCTAAATTAATAGTGGTAACTTTTTCTCAAGCGAAGGAAGTCACGAGCAGAAGCTTGTAGCCATTATACAAAGTGGCTGACCACCAGTTTTATCTATCATCTAAGTTTATGTTGCTTTTGGTCGCGGCCATTTGGTCAGCATTAGCATATTCCAAACAAGTAACAAGCTGTGGCTGTGACAGACGGACGAGGTCTCGCCGCTGTTATGGTAATACTATGACTAAATTATATGATGAACATATCTTTGTAACAGGTTCGAATCTGTTTAGCGGAAGTTTTTTGTGAAATATTTCATATTATTAAATTTAAATATTTTAATTGTATGAAATATTTCATATTATTAAATTTAAATATTTTAATTGTATGAAATATTTCACACAAAAACCGAACCCACAATTGTCGCAACGACCTCATATGATAAGACAAGAGAGATGAAATAATACAGCTTCAAATACAGAATTGGATAGTAAATGTGTAATTTCAATATAAAGGAGCTGTTAATACGACGTTTATACAAATAATCTGATTAATGACTATTTTAAGACGAATATTGGTGTTTATTTTAAGTATGTAAATTATTATCTTACAAAACGATGATATATTGCTTTTTAAGGAACAATTTGTGTCAGCTAAATGCAAAATGTATAATCAATGATCTCTCGTTTTAACTCTATAGACCTAATAAAAGGGATTACCACATTTATAAAGATTTTAATTTTTTTTTAGCTTTACGCTGTATCCCGCTCATAGTAGGGTAGGCAGATGGAACCTGAGAACCTAGCTAGAAGCTTCCGTTTGTCACTTTCCGCTAAATTCTGGAAGCATTGGGTATGTGTATTGTATTGTTACCAGAGCGAGGGAAAAAAAAAACATTTCCCTGAGTGGAATTCGAATACACGACCGTCGCGATTAGTGAGCCTCAGTGCCATTGCGTCACAACGATCTTATTCTCGTATTAATGATTATTTATATATTATTTGAAAAGAGCAAATATTTTCTCATAATAACCCCTTCGTATAATGAACTTGCCTTAAAAAATCATGTTATTAATATAATTGTCAAAAGAATTTTCAATGGCTAAGTGTTTTTCAAAGTGTTTAAAATTAAAACGAAAGTGACACAGCACAGTGACTGACAAGTCTTGTCATCGTAAATTAGTGACGGTTTTAAAAAAGTGTTTAAATATAACGCAAATTTTCCCCTTGACATCAGAGTGTTGACAAAAGTGCATATTTCATTTTTTTTTACTTTTTTATACAGATTTTTTTATTGTTTACACAGAATTTAAAAGAATCGTGTTACTTTTGAAGGACCTCAAATAATGTCCACGTCTGTCTGTTCTGAAATGACACGAGAAAAAATTGTTGACGCCACCTTTGGGCAGTTGATACGTGGTTAACTGTTTACAATGATTTTAGGTTCGATATCCGTTCAGGGACTTTTTAAAATTTGTTATGTATAATTCTAATCTTGCTATACTTTTATAATATTTCTTTTTTCATTTGCTTCGTACGTTTCTACCTCTCTACATCAAAATTTACAAAAAAATCTGAAAATATTATGTTATATTATTCGGTCTACGCCGAAATATACGAAAGAATTTTTAAAGTAGCTTCGCGTTTTTCCCGCATAGCAAGGCAGAGGTAGGCAGAAGCAGCTTTTTCCATTTTCCGCTCAATTTGCGAGACATCGCGTGTTTAGCGGCGGCACTTAACGCCGCGTTCTGTCTACCAGTGCGGAGAAACTAAGCTAAAACAAATATAATCTTTAAATTCAGGGAATAGGGATCGAACACGCTATCGCCCGTACAATTAAATGAGGTCCCACTACGCCATGAAGGTTCCTATAGAGAATTTTAAAGATATCTTCATAAATTTGCTTGACCATTTCACAAATTTTCTGCCTCATAATGCTCGACCGACCCATAAAAACGTCAGTCGATCATTGAAGATGTCAATTCCAAGTAAAGTGGGTAAAAGAATCATTTGTTTACACTTCAAAGTTATACTTAACAATGGGTGTTGGTGTCTGGGTGGCGCCTGGTGCCTGGTGCCTGGTGCCTGGTGCCTGGTACACAACATTGAGATCGGTTTGTCCCAAGCACAACATAAATGGGCTATTTTTTTAGTTTTGTACATTTTAAATATATTTTAGAGGTCAAGAATTTTAAGCATTGTAATTGTAATTGAAATTTCATTATGTTTTGCATATAACAAAGGGAGCTAGTTTCCGCCCAATTATCGAGATTTTTCTTAATACATAATATAACCTGATAAACACTAAGGTGTCTAATGTTATTTTTAATGTTAAAATATCGTACATTAATTTAATTTTCCTATAGCCCAGATAGATAGGTGGTACTATTTTTTAGTTTTACGCATACAGCAGTATAGACAGAATTAGTGTTTAGACACTTTGTTTTCACACACTTAACGTTGCTTTTTGTTTTTTTACTTTGAGCCGAATCCACAATCGTCGCGTCTGCCGCTGTGCCATGACGGTTTCAGCGGGACTATTCTAGTTAGATTTGAAGAAATAATGCTAATTGTACAACTAAATTATTATCTTTTGTTATTTACCTTCCATACGTAAAGAATAGAATAATATATGACTATATAATTATATCTATATCTATATATTAGTCAAACCTCAAAGGAAACAAAGAAGGTGCAGTTCACGCTTAGACTGATAACGCACATATTTTTACTTTAAACACTATTCATACTAATGATAGAATTAATTATTTTTAGATAAACTAAAAAGTTTCTTATGGATTCAATTTTTTGTTTTATTTTTTTAACTATGTTATGAAATGAAATGAAAATGAAATGAATCATTCGTATCGACAGCGACAGTGAGTTCCGCTACTCAAGACGCAATGCTTAGAGAATTCGCCGGAAAGGGGGATATGGAATGTCTTAACACTATGTTCCTCCAACCTACCTTTCTGCTCTAACTGATTTAATTCAAAACCACTAAACAAAGTCACTAATTAAATATCATTATAATGAATCATCATTCCCGTGGACTTGCCAAATGCATTTATGTCACAGAATGACAACGTCGCGTGTAAATTAGTCAAAACGTCAAATAACTCAATAGCGTCGTGGTGTGGCGCGTGAACTCTGATAGTCCTGAGTGGATTGCACAATTGAACTGACTTGGAGATTGCTTTTGTGCGAAGGAGAGGTATCTTAGGTTCAAGTAAAGAGCGTTGTAAATATATGTAAGCGTTGTTATATACGTAAAAACAAAGCTAGCCCACTACGGGTCAGCCTTGTTTTTTTTACTTATCCTGCAGTCAGATTTCTGACAAATTCTGGACGCATTGTATATTGAGTGGTGGAACTAAACGCCGTGCTTTGCCCCTTCACCAGAGCAAAAGAGCAAGTAAAATTTTAAATAATAAATTTCCCCGAGCGGGAATCGAACCATAACCTGTAAACGCTTACAGTCACACGCTTGTGTCCCTTCGCCACGACGAGCTTCATTTCTCCATAATTATTTTTAAGACTGTTAGCTTAAATATGGTTAGAGGAGACCTGGTGTTAAGTAACCCAACCCCCAATTTTAGAAACATAGCATGTTGGGTGACAAAAGTCATCGTCGCGCTTTGTCTTGCTACCAGAGCGTGGAAATGATAATAAAGTATTGCCTCGTATAGGATTCGAGCTCACAATCGTCAAGCTTTCAGTCAGATGCTATGCTGCTGCACCACGATGACTTCTAGTCATATAAGCAAAAAAAAAACTCTTATAAAATTATGTACAAGAATTCAAACGGCACGCTGCGCTGGTACGCTGTTCTAAACAGTTTTACCATTCCGAATTAATATCCAGTGTCGGAGTATCAAATAACAAATATTAGTTAAAGAGCCATATTTCTATAGAATCTAGGCCACGAGCAATCTTAGCAGCATTAACATGTTATATCTATTTACAGTAAATCAGTCAGTCAGTGTGCAAGCGGAGGTCACCTATAGGCAAAATGGGTTTATGAAATATTTACACAAAAACAATTTACTTATTTTTAGGAAATTATGTCAAATACATAGTNGAATATTGGTGTTTATTTTAAGTATGTAAATTATTATCTTACAAAACGATGATATATTGCTTTTTAAGGAACAATTTGTGTCAGCTAAATGCAAAATGTATAATCAATGATCTCTCGTTTTAACTCTATAGACCTAATAAAAGGGATTACCACATTTATAAAGATTTTAATTTTTTTTTAGCTTTACGCTGTATCCCGCTCATAGTAGGGTAGGCAGATGGAACCTGAGAACCTAGCTAGAAGCTTCCGTTTGTCACTTTCCGCTAAATTCTGGAAGCATTGGGTATGTGTATTGTATTGTTACCAGAGCGAGGGAAAAAAAAAACATTTCCCTGAGTGGAATTCGAATACACGACCGTCGCGATTAGTGAGCCTCAGTGCCATTGCGCCACAACGATCTTATTCTCATATTAATGATTATTTATATATTATTTGAAAAGAGCAAATATTTTCTCATAATAACCCCTTCGTATAATGAAATTGCCTTAAAAAATTATGTTATTAATATAATTTTCAAAAGAATTTTCAATGGCTAAGTGTTTTTCAAAGTGTTTAAAATTAAAACGAAAGTGACACAGACACAGTGACTGACAAGACTTGTCATCGTAAATTAGTGACGGTTTTAAAAAAGTGTTTAAATATAACGCAAATTTTCCCCTTGACAGCAGAGTGTTGACAAAAGTGCATATTTAATTTTTTTTTCACTTTTTTTATACAGATTTTTTTTATTGTTTACACAGAATTTAAAAGAATCGTGTTACTTTTGAAGGACCTCAAATAATGTCCACGTCTGTCTGTTCTGAAATGACATGAGAAAAAATTGTTGACGCCACCTTTGAGCAGTTGATACGTGCTTAACTGTTTACAATGATTTTAGGTTCGATACCCGTTCATGGACTTTTTAAAATTTGTCATGTGTAATTCTGATTTGTACCTTTAAAATATTTCTTTTTTCATTTGCTTCGTAGATATTTACCTCTCTACATCAAAATTTACAAAAAAATCTGAAAATATTATGTTGTAATATTCGATCTACGCCGAAATATACGAAAGATTTTTTAAAGTAGTTTCGCGTTTTTCCCGCATAGCAAGGCAGAGGTAGGCAGAAGCAGCTTTTTCCATTTTCCGCTCAATTTGCGAGACATAGCGTGTTTAGCAGCGGCACTCAACGCCGCGTTCTGTCTACCAGTGCGGAGAAACTAAACTAAAATAAATATAATCTTTAAATTCAGGGAATGTGGATCGAACACGCTATCGTCCTTACAGTTAGATGCTGTCCCACTAAGCCATGAAGGTCCCTATAGAGAATTTTAAAGATATCTTCATAAATTTGCGTGACCATTTCACAAATTTTCTGCCTCATAATGCTGACCGACCCATAAAAACGTCAGTCGATCATTGAAGATGTCAATTCCAAGTAAAGTGGGTAAAAGAATCATTTGTTTACACTTCAAAGTTATACTTAACAATGGGTGTTGGTGTCTGGGTGGCGCCTGGTGCCTGGTGCCTGGTGCCTGGTGCACAATGCTGAGATCGGTTTGTCCCAAGCACAACATAAATAGGCCATTTTTTTAGTTTTGTAATTTTTAAATTTAGTTAGGAGGTCAATAATTTTAAGCATTATAATTGTAATTGTTATTTCAATATGTTTTGTATATAACAGAGGGAGCTAGTTTCTGCCTCGAGATGTCTCTTTAATAATTGGCGATCTATAAACACTAAGATCTCTAATGTTATTGTTAAAGTTAAAATATCGTACATTAATTTAATTTCCCTACAGCTAGATAGCTAGATGGTACTATTTTTATAGTTTTACGCTTTTATATAGCAGTATAGGCAGAGGGAAGTTAGTGCTAAAACACTTCGTTTGTACTCAACGTTGCTCTTTATTTTTTTTCTTTGAGCAGAACCCTCAATCGTCGCGTTTATTGTTAAATCAAATGCTGTGCCGCTGTGCCATGACGGCTTCAACGGTACTATTGTAGTTAGATTTGAAGAAACAATGCAAATTGTACGACTAAATTATTACCTTTTGTTATTTACCTTCCATACGTAATAAATTGAATAATATATGGCTATATAATTATATCTATATCTATATATTAGTCAAACCTCAAAGGAAACAAAGACGGTGCAGTTCACGCTTAGACTGATAACGCACATATTTTTACTTTAAACACTATTCATACTAATGATAGAATTAATTATTTTTAGATAAACTAAAAAGTTTCTTATGGATTTTATTTTGTTTTATTTTTTTAACTATGTTATAAAATGAAATGAAAATGAAATGAATCATTCGTATCGACAGCGACAGTGAGTTCCGCTACTCAAGACGCAATGCTTCGAGAATTCGCCGGAAAGTGGGATATGGAGTGTTTACACTATGTTTCTTCAGCCTACCCTTCTGCTGTAACTGATTTAATTCAAAACCACTAAACGAAGTCACTAATTAAATATCATTATAATGAATCATCACTCCCGTGGACTTGCCAAATGCATTTATGTCACAGTGTGACAACGCCGCGTGTAAATTAGTCAAAACGTCAAATAACTCAATAGCGTCGTGGTGTGGCGCGTGAACCCTGATAGTCCTGAGTGGATTGCACAATTGAACTGACTTGGAGATTGCTTTTGTGCGAAGGAAAGGTATCTTAGGTTCCAGTAAAGAGCGTTGTGAATATATGTAAGCGTTGTTATATACGTAAGAACAAAGCTAACCCACTGCAGGTCCGCTTTCTCATAATTTCTTCATAATTATTTTTAAGACTGTTAACTTAAATATGGTTAGAGGAGACATGGTGTTAATAAGACACCCAACCCTCAATTTTCAAGACATAGCATGATGGGTGACAAAAGTCATCGTCGCCCTTTGTCTTGCTACCAGAGCGTGGAAATGATAATAAAGTATTGCCTCGAATAGGATTCGAGCTCACAACCGTCGAGCTTACAGTCAGATGCTATGCTGCTGCGCCACGATGATTTCTAGTCATAAAGGCAAAAAAAAGCCTCATATAAAATTATGTACAAGAATTCAAACGGCACGCTGCGCTGGTACGCTGTTCTAAACAGTTTTACCAATCCGAATTAATATCCAGTGTCGGAGTATCAAATAACAAATATTAGTTAAAGAGCCATATTTCTATAGGATCTAGGCCACGAGCAATCTTAGCAGCATTAACATGTTATATCTATTTACAGTAAATCAGTCAGTCAGTGTGCAAGCGGAGGTCACCTATAGGCAAAATGGGTTTACGAAATATTTACACAAAAACAATTTACTTATTTTTAGGAAATTATGTCAAATACATTCCCTCGATTTCCATCGGATTCCATCATCTGATACTGATTTAGGGGTATCTTTCCCAATGTGGGACCATTGGGAAGGAATCTTTCAAGCAGCAAAGAGTATCAAGGTAAGGTCCACAAATGACGGCGAAAGAAGAAAAAAAGAACAAACATAAAAAAATTTATATTTAACGAAAATGGAACCTCCTGCTTTTTAGAAAAAGAACTCAGTTAAAAATTCTTACGTACTCTCCATTACACGCTTAAAACAAACAAAACTATGTAAAATCTAGAGCAAATAGTAACTAAGATATATATCACGCCCAATTCCCCCATACAACGGTACTACGTCGTTTTACCGGTAATAGCTAATAAATTCCACGGAACTATCGCTGTAGGCGCAATAATTGATAACTTATTTGATTTATCGACCAATCAGCACGCGGACGTGCTGAAACTTTCAATTAATACATAAATATGAGGTGATAGGAGCTGGGGTTTTGTTGTTGTAAGTGGAACTTTGTATAAATTATCTTTGAGGGGAAAAGCGTGAAGGATATTTATGTTTCACGCTTTTTCTATGATCGCTGGATTTTTTTAGGATTCGTACAGAGAACTTAAGTGTTAAGATATTGCTTGCCCCAAGATCAACTGAGTACGTTCTTCTTCATTCTCACCGTGACATCCTTGCAAGTACCCACCATTCTGTGTATCTCCTCCTTGCGGATTCGATCAGCTAAGCTGACCCTGTATAGAGATTGCATCTCCACAGCATTCATCTTTCTTTCACTCTTCTTCAGTAATACCCTCGCTTCGTTGCCGTTTAACAACGTGGTGACGTCGAACAAATAAATAATGAAAGAATGGCAAAAAAGAAAAGGAAAAAGGAACGGTAGAAAGAGGTAGGGGGAGACCTCGCTTGGCCTTTGAAAACACAGTATCAAAGATACTATAGCAAGGTCACGCAAAAAGCACGAGGACTCCTCAGAGGGCATGTACGAGTATGTAGAGGTTGATAACAGTGGACCTTAGCTTTTGAATACAGCGTGAAGCTAGTTAAGTATTATTGTTTGTCGCTTTTTGTCTTGAAATATATTTTTTTCCTTGCTGTGGTAACTGCCACGACGCCCCCTCATGGATATAACATAGTTAATTAAGGTAATCTGTATAAATAAACGTAAGGAAGGTCTTTTCGTACACAGTAATACGTGACTTGAAAATTAATAGTATGTTAGTTATAAAGTTATATTACTCCTATTCTGTGATATTTGGAATAATTTAGGAATTTGTGTGCGAAAAGTCTTTTTATGTAAATTATATCATAATTATGCTATAAAACTAAACAGATCGAAGACAGAATCGAACCCACAATCGTCGAATATACAGTCGTACATTTATCTACTTGGTTTTCCTTTTCGACCGTACGCGTCCAGCGTACCTACATTTTACGATGCGGTCCTCATTGTTTTCATCCCGCTGCCCCTATTTCTTTAAAACTGTTATCCAAATTGGTCGCAAAGTCACTTTATGTTACATTGTGATTGAAGTTTGTGGCTTCTTACGTCTTACTTATCTCTCTTTCTCTTTTTTGGGTTCCGTTCCTCAAAATTTAAAAACGGAACTCGTCTGTCTGTCTGTCGAGATTGAGAGCTGAGCTGAAGTAATACCAAATATTCAGATCAATGGTTCCTTGAAGGACAGAAAAAATATATCTTCTAAGTAAACGCAATCAAAAGTTACGAGCATTAGAGCTTCCATTTTGTTACATTTTGTCAGGAGAAATTAGATTAATTTTATCACATAGCGCGGTATTATGCTCCGCCACTCAACAAGCAATGTCTTGAAAATTAGACTATCCTTGAGAACAGAGTGTTCACACTAATTTCTCTCTGCCTACCCTCCTATCTAGTGAGAACCTAAAAAAAGGAAAAGTTCTAAGCATTAGTAATAACGATAATAACGTCGTTTATCCTTATCCAAATGGTGCACTTGTTTTACCAAGTTGTCTCCAAATCGGTAACACGTGTCGGTCGCTACTTTAGAACAAGTAAAAATACTCATTGAGATTGTAATATGTAAATGGTATTTACCTATTGTTTTCTTTACTATCTTAAAACAAAATAACTCACGTGTTTGAAGGAAGCCGCCTACGCTTAAAGTAATTTTTTTTTTTTCATGCCGTACAACACAAATTGCAGTGTAGACAGAGAGAACCTGGGAATCCAGTGTTAAGACATTTCTTATCCTTTTGAGACATTTCTGTTCCACACATTCTATTGAGTTCTATTATACTAGGCATTACGTGTTGAGTGGCGGAACTTAACGCGTCGCTTTGCCTAGCTATAAGAGCTAGTTAGGTAGAGTTACGCTACAATAAAAATTGAGAAAGAAGTTAAGTGCGACAAGATTATCTCTACTTATACCGTAAAATATATTGTTCTTTTTGTAAAGAAAAAATATTTTTGAAACTACACGCTGTATCCCACAAGTAGGGTAGACAAAGGGAGCATAAAGCTAAGACAATCCGTTCCTCACTTTCCTAGAATTTTTGAAACATTGTCTGTTAAGTAGCTGATCTCAACACCACTTTGTGCTGCAGGAGCACAAAAATGAAAATAATTTGTCCCGACTAAGAATCGAACCCACGACCAATGTGCTTACAATGGATATAAAATAAGCGACTATTAAGAAGAAATATGAAGCTATATAAACCACGGTTGACATAGCAACAGGAATGCCGCAATGACTTCAAAAGTCCGAACGAACAATAAATATTGTGTTTGTTTCTTTTTCTCATTGTTTGATTTCTAATAGCCTATGGGGTATGATTTACATGACTAGTGTCACAGAGTAAGTAAGATTATCGATATTGCTTGAATAAAATTATGATTTTAAGCAGCTATCCCAATGCTACCGCTTATCTAGGTATTGTGTAACAGGTATATACTTGATAGATATAGCAATAATAGTGCTCCTAATAGAAAACAGCAGTTTTACGTTTTTTCACGCATAGCATACCCTATATAGCAGGGAACATACCCTATATAGCATACCCTATATAGCAGGGAAGGGTATAAAGGGAACCTAATGTTAAGACACTCCTTGCCCGCTTTACACCCAGTTTTTAAGACATTGCATATTGAATGACGGCATTCAACAGAGGGCGACAGCGGGGTAATGCAAATATTCAATATTTTTTCAGTCAAGAATTTTGCGTAAATCGATTCAGGATCAAAATGTTAAGGTGTATATAGTCCAATTCCAAAATTGATGTAAATGTCCACTTTTTTTTTTCCATTAAACTAACCACTTCGTTCCACTCTCTTCCATGTTTTAAAATACCATGCTTCTGGTTACTAATATGTAATTAATTGGTAATATATGTTTTTTTTTCTAAATATTTCGCTCAACTCACGTTGGGTGGCAACACAAAAGAGCTTACCCTAATAACTATCTCATAAATTTGTACCATTTTATTTGAATTCTAAAAACGGACAAATCTGATCGAATATTTCAATTTATTTTATATTTCGCCGACGACCATTGTTTCTGAAGTTGAAGGGAAACGATGCTATCAATACATAAAATAAGTTTAGTTTTGTTTCACGTACAATACTCGTATACTGAAGAATTGGCCGAACAAAGATCGATAAGGCCCGAAATAATTCTACCTGGGAATGTTGCCAGATATATGAAATATTTTGTTATGCAATTTTAAGAACTCCACAAATATGTAAATTGGGCGTATTTTAGGGGTTATTGATAAATTTTTGACATTATTATCTCTATAGCAGTATGCGATTTAGATAAAGTATTTACTTAGTTAAATTTCGTTCTTCGATTTGAATTTTTAAGGGCAATTATAATTAATTGATATAATACTACAATTCATTTAAGTAACATAAGAATGGGACGAAGGATGTAGATTCGATTATCCAAGATATGTATTATTTTTTAGTTCCCTGCTCCACATAGGCAAAGTGCAACGTTGGGTTCGAACAATCAACGCGGAGTGTCTCGTATTCGGTTATTAAGTGGAGAATGGAATATCTTGACTCTATCTGTCCTACTATTTATATTACTCTGTGATACATTGTGAAGCTAAAAACTCAAACCATACTAAGATCAGTTAGAAGTTTAACTATGTCTTAATATTTATGATCTGAGAATCGAATTTGCAATCATCGTTTTCATTTAAAAACATTTATGTTATGTATAATTCTAATATATTATAAATATATATGCCATGTTGATTTAATATAATAGACCACAAATCGCTCAACCTTCTGTTACGATTTAGGATATTTATGAATTGATTAGAATTTACAACTTAGTGGCATTTGAATTGTAATAGCTATAACAAGATAAGCGAATAACTTACTAAAGTGGATAACTGACACCAAATATGGAATGAATACAGGCTACATGCTGTCGTAGTGTTGGAGCACGAGCATTGAATGTAGGTACAATATTGTAAACGTAGGTTCAAAATATATGTAGTAACTCTCTCGATGTAAATTATATTTGGGGCTCAGTTTATAAGAGGCGGAGAGCGGAGAATAAAAAGAGGGAAGTAACGTTTAATTACTTATTTTCTGAACGTTTATTGATTGATACTAATCTCATTTAAATATATTTATTATTTCATAAAATCATATACTTACCGTATACGCATATTTCATTCGAAAAATATTTTAAATATTTATATATATCATTTTTTAAATATATATATTTCCTCCTTACTTAAATGTAGTAAACATTTAATATGATAGGGTAATGTTTTAAAATTAACAATTTTTTATTTTTCTGTAAACGAAACAAAAATAGAAAAGATATCCATCTGTAGAACATAGACAATAGTTAACTTAAATTCGAAGAATTAAATAACAAGATAAGATAACATACAAACTCTATTCAAAGATGGGTAAGTATATTTTGTATACAGACAACTAATAACCAGGAATCGCCTAACTTCAGTCTCAGCTATCACATTCACAGCTTGACGCTTCTCCTCCATTGCAGGGTAGGCTGAGAGATTCCAGAGTTAAGGCACTCCGTTCAAAATATATCAAACCTTAAAAGTAAAATCTATCAAATATTTCTCCGGTGCTGAGTTCCGCCATTCAACACGTAATGCCTACAGAATTCAACGAAAAATGGGGAACAGAAGTGTCCTAATAGGAATGGACTATCATGAAAATAGGTTCCCAACTTAAAAGTATGAACCTAAAAAAATAATATATATATTTTTATGGAGTACTATGGCGTCAAATATGAATTTTGTCAATGCCTAACCAGAAAAATGCAGCAGATAACATATCAGCATGCATATGAAACTATTTTAACGCATCTTCTCATAGACCAACGAATGATGTCGAAATAGTGATGTGATAGTGTTAAAGAAACTAATATTTAGATATATTTAATTAGATAATTAAGTAAGCTGTGAAGAAATAAAAAGTAAAATCACTTCCGCTTGTAATAATATGAGAAATTCATTATGGATGATTAGTATGGAAATTTAAACTGGGATTTTGGTTTCAGATGTTATCGACATGATATTGTAAGTATGGATCCATTATAATTATACACTTTTAGTTTATTTACTAACTAATTTATATTTATGAATTGCTTAGAGGCCCTCGTGGCGCAGGAATATAAGTGTGCGCCTGTAAACGTGACGGTCGAGGGTTCGATTTCTACTCGGGTGAGTGTAATGTTTTATATCTTCTTCGCTCTGGTAACCAGGCAAAACGCGGTGTTGAGTTACGCTACTCAATATCTCAAGAATCCGGCGGAATGTATGGAATGGAACTGTTTGAATGGGTGTCTTAACCCTAGGTTCCCAGGTTCCTAATGCCTACTCTGCTATATGCAGGATAGAGCGTGAAGCTTAAAAACAAATAATAATTACTCAGAAAATTTTGTGGAGTAGCGTTATATGAGGGCGTCGTGGAACAGTGCCAGTAAATGCTATGGTTGTGGTTGCGCTTTAGACTCAGGGTTATTGATTATTCCCATTTCCTCATGCTGAAAGTGCAAAGCGCGGCGTTGAATTCCGCCACCCAAGCCGCAATGTCTCGAGAACTTAGTCTCTTCTTACTAGACCCTGTTATATGTGGGATGAAGCGTCTAGCTTAAGATTCTATTAATAGATTCCACTGCTCATAATACGTAGGTAGTAGGTATAGACGTTAGACACACTGTCCCACTGCACAACTACGATCTCATACAAAACTCTTTTTTTTGCAGAACTATAAAGCTAAGTCAAAGAATTCTAAGCATAGATAAATTAATAAAGTAGCTTCAATTTAATATACCTGAGTTTTTTTTTATTTTTTGTTTTTTTTTAACTTTACGCTATATCCCGCACATAGGCAAATGAAACCTAGTGTTATGACCCTCCGTTGATATTCCCTATGGGTGTTTATTAAATCGTTATATCAAAAGTTTCTCAGAAAGTGAGTATTAGGTGTTTAAATCCGTTTCTTTCTATCGCTTGATTTGAAATTGATCATTTAACTTAAATATTTAAAATCTCGTCCGTCCGGGCCATTACGTGCTCATTAAAATATTTTTGTTTTGATAACTGCTTGTATAAGGAAAGTGAATGTATGAGAGTAGGTAAGATACTCGTATAGATATATATACTACTTATACATTTTGTTATTATAACGTAGATTTGTTTGTTTATACTTAGAAAATAAATTAAATTACGATTTTGACGTAACCGAGTTATTAGGGTCAATGATTAAGTACCGGAAGCTGCAGGTTCAATTTAACGAGTGTTAAAATTTATGTTAACATATTTTTTTAAATGTGTAAATATTCCTCATAAAAAAGCGATAAATTGTTTCTAGCATATTCTATAACACAATTTAAACAAATGTAAAATAAGATTGGTTGGTAATTAAGGATTCGAACTCACACCTTTTGGTGAAATTTTCTAATTCTTATATGTTTTTAAAGTCCTTTAGATTCAATTTTCCAAAATGAATTCAGAATACTCTATATAAAAACGTAACGTAAAAAAAAACTCACACTTGTCAAATTCCCCGAGTGGGAATTGAACCACTACCGTCCAGATAGGTAGTGCCACTGCACTTATACAGCTTCAATTAATATATTTAAATATTTATTACCAACTTTATGATAGCTATATCATAATCGACAACGTTAATAGCAAAATAAATTGAAGAAATCAGCTACCTGTGGAACGTAACGAGACGTTATTCATACAAATGTTATTACTTCAGAGGTCTTATTGCAATTTCAATGGTATTATTAAAATATTTACCTTCGCTCGAGTCTCAAGATTACGGTTTGTCAAAATATTACGTCTATAGGATATCTTGAGACGCTCAAGTTGCAACGTTTAAATTATAGACGGATGTCTTTTTTTTGTTTTATTATCTCACTAGCGGACGCGCGCAGCTTCACNGTTCAATTAAATACTTTTAAGAGTCTGAATTTCAAATTTTATAAGAATCGGTGCCGATTTAAATTTTTTTCCATACTAACTTTCGACCCCTATTTCATCCCTTTAGGGTTAAAATTTTTCAAAATCCCTTCTTAGTGGATGTCCAAATTACGAAAGTAAACATCTGTCCAAATTTGACGTTTCTACGCACAGCGGTTACGGCTGTACGTGCGTCTTACCTCAGTCAGTGGGGACAAGTCCTTTTATATATATAGATGTATCCCATATATGTAGAACAGGATAGGCAGAGGGAGCTTAGTGTTAAGACATTCCGTTACGTGTTAAGCCTCGGAACCTAACGCCGCGTTTTTAATTCCGCCGAGTGGGAATGGAATCCACAAGGGTCGTAAAGGCAGATAAATCTATCTAACAACTCTCTAGTAATGCCACACTAAGGATACAAAAAAAAATTAAAGCAGCGGGACTCGAACCTGTGCCTCTTGAAAATCGTTCAATACTTTAATACCTAATATAGTTATAATAAAGTCATAATATAGTCATAACAAAGTCATAAAATATAACATAACCATAAACGCGTAAGTTTCTCACTTGAGTCATAGTCGAAGTCGGAGTCATCAACATTTCAGCGCAGGGCGGCTGGAGCCCACCGCTGCAGTGATTTATACTTATTTTGCTCTTGAAATTGTCTACTCGTAGCTTATTTAAAATGTTCACACTGATAGATGTATCTCTTAGGTTCCCTCATTTGTTAGGTGATGGCTTAATTTTTGGGTTTGATGTTTGTTTGTTACAAAAAAACTACTTAACTAATGTTTTATAAAGTTATCGTGTTAGACTGTTGTTTAAGATTTACTTCCCCTGACATATTTTTAACGTCATCTAACGCAAAACATGCATAACTTCACGCAGAATCCCTGATATAGCAGGGTAGGCGGAGAGAACCTAGTGCTAAGGCACTCCGTTCAATTCCCGAAACATCGCGTGTGGAGTGGCGGAACTCAACGATACTTTTTATCTTGTTACCAGAGCGAAGACGTGAAAATATTTAGTAACTTATTCTTCAGAGTAGGAATCGACCCCACAAGCGTTTGCAGTCGTTGTGCCGTTGCACCACGACGGAATCCTCGGAGCTAAATCTGCTATGTACCCTATTGGTGCAGTGGCTTAACTGATGTTTTTGACGTATCTACGAGAATATTTGTTTTAGTTAAATAAAACTATTTGCAATATCTCAGCTAGATAACAAACAAAGCTGTTTCCTTTGTGTCTTGTTGTCAACCTTCTAAATAATTTAACAATAACGTATTTTATTAACTCAATAATGACCTAATAAATAAATAAAAACTAAAACAAAAGTTAGTAAGTTATAGGTTAAATATTGCGTGAAAATTATGATTCTTTTAAAAAAATATTTAATGATCGGCATTTAAAAGAGTTATTTAGTTATTGCACGTATTGTTACATACTTGTTTTTCTATGAAATAAATTATTTATTTGTTAGACAATCTGACTTTGTTTTAGAAAAAGTGTAAATCTAATTTACTATGTGCATAGTCAATAATAATTAGCAGTGTAGTAATTAATTTAAATAAATTGAGAATATTGATGATGATATGATATATAATCAAAATGGAGGTTTTTTTTAAAACGGCAATGTTTTAAGAACATATTGATTAACTATTTTAATGTTTAGTAATAGATCCTCCTCTTAAATCAAATATATTTTCATAATTATAAGAAATGTGAAGAATAAATTAAGAATAATCATTCTTAATTTATTGTTTTATTAACAAAGTTTGTATTAAGTATTATTAGCTTGTTTTCAAATATAATACATAAAAAATATTAATAAAAAAATAAACATTATAATTAAAATATTACCTGTCAAACAAAAATCACTTTTCATGTCTGAAATCACAGTGCACATCACTACACAGCACAATCGAAAAAAAAATCACTCATTAAAAAAACTCACAGATAAAAAATATCCTATTAACCACCTACAAAAATAAAAAAATAAAGTTATAATAATTATAATTTTTAAATGATTAATCTTCTTTATAGTTATATAGGATCGCGCGTGGTTGCTGGATGCGCGTGCGCAGGGCACTGCGTGACTACGGCGCGGCCACGCTACCATTGAAGCTGACTGAAGAGCTTTCGCAATTGTTTCATATGTTATATTACGTGGTGTTACCGTTATTCATATGTGCATTATATCTGTACTTTACTATTCTGATAGTTAAATTGTATATATTTTAATTTAACTTCATGAATAGTTTGATTTTCTAAATTTTGAGGTAATTAACAAGTAATGTTGACCAGGAAAGTAAAATTAGTATGAATGAAAGAGATTCAATAGGCCATCATGGTTCATGGGTTTGTACCCACGCTTGTGCGTGATACTGTTAACGCGACGGTTGTAGATTCAATTCCTACTAAAGGAATGCAATTTTTAATATTTTCATTTCCTCGAAAGTGGGGAATGACGTGGAGTGTTTTAACGGAACGGAGTGTCTCAACACTAGGTTACCAGGTATTTTTGATCGTGCTATATGAAGAACACAGCTAAGCAAAAAGATTAAATAATAATTTAAATACTACATAGTGTATCGTAAAACTTAAAACATTATGTTAAACTTAAGTTTCAGCAAGAATATTCTGCCTGTTATAATTTTAATTTTATTTTACAGAAATATTTTTAAGCTATCATATACTGTATGTTATATTAGAAAATTAAAATATAAATATGAACTTAAAGTCTCTAAATAGACATAAAACAGAATATTCTTTTGTAACAAAATTAGCGTTCACGAACTCACGTAAAGCATTCATCCACCTCCATTTAATGCTACAACGCTAACGAGCTTCGCGATAGCTTTCTTGCAAAGCTTATATTAAAGCTGGTTCATTCTGTTACTTTATGCATTGATTTGCAAGTAAAAGGCCACAAATTGTTTCCTTTTAAATACCCATTGTTTGAGAACGGACCGTACCTGCTGGTGTACTTGATCTTATTGTCCTAGGTAGTTATTATTTGGGTGGTATTTGAAATTGAGCTTTATGGGCAGGTATTTAAGTATATTATTAGTTATTACGGAGGGTTGGTTATTTGCACTAAAGTTGTAAGCGTGGTAATTGTTATGAGCCACCGCGCCAATGCTTTATAAGTGATGCAAGTTTAAAGTTTGTATTAACAGTTAAGAATATCAATATTCATGATATTTTTGTTATTATTATTGTACACAAAATACTATTATTATTATAAGGGAATTCCAAAATCATTTTTCTTATTCTCAGAATATGTTGTAATTAATCCAAAGAAGTAAAGTAGTACTCAGTTTCAGGACACCTCGTTCTCCACTCTCCACATAAATTCTAGACATTTGACATTAGGCGTATATTAACGCCTTTACCGCTATTGCCGCGTGTTACGGTATACCTCACTACTCGCCTATATCTAAGCAAATCACGTTTTTAACTTTAACTTTTTTGTGTAATTTCCTAATGTTCACAGCTTATAGAGAATACCAAAATTGAAAGAAATTTAGAATTGTGTCGAGATCAATATAATTTACGTGAGTTACATACGTGAACTATCTATTGGGAATGTAGTTAAACGACGTGTTAATATGAGGATATATAAATTGTATGGAAAAATGTATAAAGCCTTTGTGTTTATAAGTGACTAGCGGACGCGCGCAGCCTCGCTTGCGTTTTTAAGGGTGAATTGTAATAACCCATGATACATGTGTTCAATGAAATATTTTTAAGGGTCTAAATTTCAAATTTTATAAAAATCGGTGGCGATTTAAAGATTTTTCCATACAAACGTTCAACCCCTTATTTGCACTCTTAGGGGCTGAATTCTAGAAAACCATTAAACATATGTTCAATTAAATATTTTTAAGAGTCTAAATATCAAATTTTATAAAAATCGGTGGCGATTTAATAATTTTCCCATACAAACTTTCAATCCCTTATTTGCACCCTTAGGGGGTGAATTCTAGAAAACCATGAAACATGTGTTTAATTATATACGTTTAAAAGTCTGAATTTCAAATTTGATAAAAATTGGTGATGATTTAATAAAAAGCTATACAAACTTTCAACCCCATATTTGCACCCTTAGGGGGACAACTCTAGAAAACGATGAAACACGTGTTCAATTAAATACTTTTAAAAATCTAAATTTCAAATTTTATAAAAATCAGTGTTGATTTAATTTTTTTCCATACAAACTTTGAACCCCTATTTCACCCCTTTAGAGTTAAAATTTTTCAAAATCCCTTCGTAGTGGATTGTCCAGATTACGAAAGTAAACTTTTGTCAAAATTTCACGTTTCTACGCATAGCGGTTACGGCTGTGCGTGCGTCTTACCTCAGTCAGTGAGGACAAGTCCTTTTATATATATAGATAAGTATGTCCATCTGTAAACGTTAAGTTTATAGGTTCTAATCCTATTTGAGGTAACGAATTTAACTGAGTACCGTCACTATACACGTAAAATCTCAAAAATGTTGGTAGAAAGTAGAGAAAGAACTTTTTTAAAACTAGATTTCTGTATTTCAAACCAAGAAAGAAAAATTTAAATAAACATTTCCCCATCTCAAGACGAACCCGTAACCGTCGCGTATATACCACAATACCATACAGATATATTCACAAAATCAAATATTTTCTTAGCAACTTGACGAATTTAACACTCTATAGGTATTGGGAACAGTCGCCGGAGGAAATGAATTATTCATACAAGAATCATCTAATGACTGTTAAGTATGAAATTTTTGAGATACTATCATGAGATTTGTCACGTGCAAGTATGATTTATGGACATCACTATGTAAATGAATGCTAAAAATGAAATATATATTATTTTTATTTTACAAAGCCTATACGTTCAATAGATAGAATAGATAGATTATAGTAACTTGTAACCTTATTAGCGAACTCTACCATTTTTATTTAAATTTATTTCGTCATACATCGGCATCTTCTAACAAGGGCTATGGGTTCAATACTCACTCGCAACAAACTGTGCCGTTGAGATTTGTTACTATTGAGTAAATCTAAAATGGACAATAAAAACCGGAAAGTGAGAATCGGAGTGTCCCGACCCTATGTTTCTACTATAAATTCTGGTGTGAAGCTGTATTTTTAAAATTACATCTTTTACATGTAATTCGAAATATTGTTAATTCATTGTTATAAGGGTTAGTTTTAAATTAAATTAAGGGGGGTCCCTCATTTGTTTGTTTTCCCGTTTCTGATTTCTAAAAATATCATATAAATATATATATGTGATTACATTTCTCTGTTTTACAGTCACTTTTTGTATCAATAAATCAGTAGGCACACGGAGCCTCGCTTCCGTGGTCGCTACCCATGTTCACGTCAGATATCGACGCTAGCCAAACTTTACATGACTTTAAATTTCATTGTACATTTGAAGCTGGAATATTATTTCTCTTTGGATTTTGCTTTCTCCATATTTTATTTTGTGCGAGTGATTTATACATTACTAGCGACCCTCTTGCGGCTTCGCCCGCTTTTACTACTGGATTATTCATATAATGTATGTTTGCAAAGCACTTAAGATAATGTGAAAATTAATTAAACCCTAATGCACGCATTTTCCAATTGCGTCCAAGGATAAGGATTAATACCATTATAGAAAAATATCCCTCACAATAAAAAATATATTGAAATTATTTTTTTTAGACAGAAGAATGATCACTACACGTTATTCTTAAAAGATATGAATATGCCATCGCTTACTTTTTTGTAGATCTTATTAAGAGGAACAATACTCCAATACATTTTTTTCATGTAGTACTTACCATCAAAGCAGCGCATGCGCATACATATTTATCGTATTTATGTTAATGTACATAAGAATGTACAAATAATAAACTATATATAAACCTTCTACGAAAAACACCCGACTTAATTGTGAAGACCGCATCAAAATCCGTTGGGTGGTTTAGAAGAAGAAGAGTTAGAAACAACAGACAGACACGAAAAGCGACTTTGTTTTATAAGATATAGGATAGGATATTAAAAGCCGTCATGATAGAGTGAGTCATCGGCTACCTGTACTTATATACAATAGTACTGAGTTCAATTCCCAATAATTTTAATATTAATATGATTGTATTGAAATAATTTTATTTCTCCGTTTTCACTAGACGAAAATTTAGACACACGAAAATGAGATTACATGATACACAAATTACAATTTCTTAAATTGGGTGGAAAGCAGAATGTCTTGACACTATATTTCCTCTCACTGTCCTGCTATACTTGGTAGATGCATGAAACAAAAAAAAACACTACAAAACGCAAGCAAAACTGTGGAATATAACTGAAGTAAAAGCTTGCTTTATACACAAATTAATTAATGATAAAAACAAACCATACGAGCGAGCGGCGCCTCTAATCAAGTTTGCACAGTACTGTTACCCTTCCAGTACGATAACGAATTACATTTAGAACCTGGCACTCTCCACTTATGTGTGGTCTGTATCAATGTACTGGTATTTTTCAGCTTCACTGTTCACATATAACAATCTAGGCAGGTTCTCTGCTCCGCGCCCCGTCAAATTTTCGAGACATTCCATACTAAATGGTGAAGTACAACGCCATGCGTTGTCTTATTCCACTCAAATGGGGTGGGAATCGTTTGACCGTAACGATTACAGAGGCAGCCGCTGCGCTATAGGCCTCAATGTAAAACAAAAAACTGAAATGAAGAACCATGATATATGTAAATTGACGTAAGGCATGCAAGAACTTCCTCATGGAAATGATTTTTGACATTATGTCTGAGAATCTACAAGATTTCCATTTCGTAACTTAATCTAACTTAATACATCTATCGTACGATCAGATCTGACTTATCGCTGGTTATAGAATAACTCAACACCTATAACGATATAATTTTCACACCTCATATATTTATTTACTTTATGATTATCATAATAAAATAATTAACAGAAACATGAAGAGAGCAATAAGTTTTGAGTTTCAATTTCTTACACCGTATCGGTTACGATGAGGCCGGAGTGGCACAAGCTTGTGACTGAAAACGCGACGGCTATGGGTTCGATTCTGAATCGATATCGGAATTGGGGGAACGAATTATTAATTAATTATTAATATTTTCATTTCCTCGCTCTAGTAACAAGGCGAGCACCGCCTAAATTAACCAGAAAAACCAGTAAAATTTTAACAAAAAAATATATATATATTTGAATGCATAAATTACACACAATAATTAGTTTTCGTACATATATTTAAAAATATTTTATGAGTTATGCCACTTTACTGAACGCACCAAATCTAATCGAATGTTACATAATATATGCATATAAACTTATCGACCAAGTTCATCTAAAACAAGTAGCACTCACGTTATTTTATAATATATTTGTTTTATAAACAATAGTGTTTTCATTTCTATATTAGCTGTAGTAAATACTAAAGGCAGGAGTAAGGAACAGTTTTGCTATACGTGAATGAATTTGGTCTCTATTTATTTTATAACAGTTCCCTAGGAGTACAAGCGTGCCAGTTTAAACGTGACGATTGTGAGTTCGATTCCAACTCGGGGAAATGAGATGCATGGAGCAAAAATGGAAAAAGGGCAATAGACGAGTATCTTCATACTAGGCTTTCTCTGCCTAGCACGCTATATGCGGGATACAGCGGGAAAATAAAAATATATTTATGTATATATTTGGAATATTGACTTATACATCAGCTGTCGTCGCGAATTCGATACTCGTGTGACAGTCTCTGAGGAACTTTTTTTTAATCTGATGGAACTCTATAAAAATACTACGATTTTAAATATCAACTTACTCTATGAGTGGTAAATTATTCATTTACGTTACATATACGTGTGTAAAACGTAACGGGCGTGGGTTCAATTCCCACTTGGGGCATGATATATTTAATATTTTAATTTATCTGCACTGGTAACAAGGCAAAATATGACGTTCCGGAACATAAAACGTAATACTTCAAGAATTCGACGGGCAATGGGAAACGAAAATATATTCATGGGAACGAAGTGCCTTCATATTAGGTTCCCAGGTTCCCTCTGCTTACTACTATGTGCGGGATAGAACGTGAAGCTAAAAAAATAGTATCCAAAGGTTGTAGCCTCCTCCTTCCTTAATAATAAACTTGGAAAAGTCAACGAACGCTTTCAGAGTAATAATACAAATATTTTCAGTTGTTTACACAGCGTTAATGTAAACTAAAGTAGCTTTTGTATTCATAATAATATAATTATGTATTAACTTAAGCTGAGATAATAATTAATAATAATTAATTGCAAGAAATAATTTCATGTCTGATGGCGTTGATATCTTTTTCTTGTAATTAAAATTATATTAATCACTAAACGATTTGTGAAGGAAAAGTGAGTGGTAAGAGACGTAGGAGAAGACTATTGTTGACTTTCGAACATAGTATCAAAGATACTGGAGGACTGTCACGTGAAGAACTTGCCAAGCATGAGGGGTTGATGTAAAAGTAGATGGGCAGGCACAGTGGGTTGCATCAAAAGAACGAACGAAAACAGAATGAACTGACAGCAGGTAAAGATGAATTTGCAATACATTTTGGACCGAGAATAAAAAAGAAGTAACCTTCACACTGACTGTAAGAATAAAATAACATGACAACATATCATTGTCTAAAGTCCACAAAACAAGACAAACAAACAAGAGGCACCCGCGAGGCAAAAATGTATTATAGGCCCCCGAACTATGTATAAAAGGGGCATCTATCACTATTGGGCTATTTGTCACTGAACAGATTTACGTGTGAGAGATCAAAGTTGCCGCGGAAGCCCCCGATATCAAAGCATTTAGTTAGAAATGCCGCACACGTAAAATAGCTAAGGCTGCTTGTAAACTATTAATAATAGAAACCAATACTTTAATTATAAAAAAACTTTATGTTTTTGTGATTTTTATTTATAGCGATGTGCTGGCAATTTTATTCTCCGGCGTAAGTTCCAATAGGCGGAGAAAATTGGGTGAAAAATCTGAAGATCTCAAGAATTGAGATGCGACAGTATAAATGATTTATTAAAGCGGAAACAATTTTTCTAGTACGAAAACTTATCAGCACATCTCTAGAAAAACTAGAAGTAGAGTTAAGTCAAAAATTATATACTAATTGTTTATAATTTCAGTGTGTAGAACACCTGTTCTACGTGACACGTTCGATGTACNCTTCGTTACTAATGACATTTGTCTTTGTCATTCGTTACTAAATGCTAGGAGTCTCAAATTTTGCATAGACGTCACTAGGACGTAGCCATAGAGACAGAAATTAATAATAACATAGTTCACGCGGGTGAAACCGCGAGCGGGCCGCTAGTTGTTTATAATTTCAGTGTGTAGAACACCTGTTCTACGTGACACGTACGATGTACGAGTACGTGATGTGATCGTAACCGTTCTCGTACCCGTTCTTTTATTTATCACTATTTTCTAATATATTCTCCTAATTATAAACCGGGTTGTTCTTTGAAAGGATTAACTTAAATTGTCGTTTTGGTGTGAATGAATACAAATATACCTTAAATATTTTTGTAATGTAAATCAAAAACTGTTCCTTTCAGGCATTTCTCATATCTGTATATAGACAGAGCCTTTAAATAATTGATAAATATAGCTTCGCACTGTAACCCGCATATAGCAGAGTAGGCAGAGGGAACCTAGCACTTCGTTCTCTAGGCACCAACGATTTCTCAAGACAAAGAGAAATTCATATAGTAACATTAAACTGTATTATTTAAAAAAGTTAGCCTATACATTCCAAGCAATATTTATTCATTCCTGCAAAAAGTGAAAGCTATATTTTTAACAGCTATAATTTGCCAGCCGTCATGCAAATCGCCGTGTTTAAGTGCACGCGATCTCCCGACAAAGGATGCGCAAAAACCAGTGACATAATATACAAAAAAAACGGGTCAAGTGCGAGTTGGACTCGCTCGCCGAGGGTTCCGTATTAATTTCAGAATTGTAGGTAAACGAGAAGTGCAACTTATAACATGCACACTTAAGAATGGAAATATAAACTTGTAATTTTTTTCAATTAAATATCTGTAAAAAGTTTTTTATAAGAGATCCGTTTTTTTTTTCAAATATATATTTATATTACAAATAAACACAATTAATAAAAATTGATCCATATAGACGCGAACTTAAGTTTCAGGTAGATGTCAGGTTTCATAAGTTGCACTTCCTGTTGACCTACCGTCTTGAAATTGATCAGGAATCCTCAGTGAACTAGTCCTACTTACATTGACCGATTTTTTTATTTATGTATAAATAAAATTAACAGAACTCATCTATATGCCACAACTTATATTATTTCTAAGACATTATCATAATATTATGTTTATTATTTCTAAAATAGCAAATCCAAATGTAAGTTCCAACATGGCACCCATCCAACCCTAAGCCTGTATGGTTTGTTACTCGATTACTGTGAATAGATCTCATGCTCATTTAAATAATATATTCTTGAAGTATATATGAATAAAGAAAGACTGACCTATTTCTATGACAAAGTCAAATAATATATGTAAGAGTTTAAAATTAAAATGTATTTAAATTATCATCATCATCAACAACCATCTTTTGTCCACTGCTGGACTGCTGCTGGCCTTCCCCAATTCTCGCCACCACACTCGATCCTCAGCTCTTTGGACCCATATGCTTCCCCCATTATAGTATTTAAATACTAACAATAATTGAAAACATTTTAAAATATAGAAAAATTAAATTAAATTTTGACCAAAAAGCTATAAGTTACATTTTTATAAAAATGCCACGATAAAAAAACGTGTGATAAAATAGTCGCGATACTTATAGCCCAAGATCCCAGGGCCGCTAGAAATACGTCATTTTAACAAAGCTGAAATTTTGAGGATTATTAATCTAATATGTAGTTAAAACAACATGCGTACTTACTAAATTAAAAGTGGGGCCCTCTCAAAGGTAGCGTCATCACCGAACAAACTTGCAGGTTTTAACCAGAGGCTTCAACTTGGAACCATTTAACCAACAGAAATCATGCTTATAATTTACAAATGTCTCAATAAGTTGTCGAAATATTCGCNCCGAGGGTTCCGTGTCAATTTCAGGATTGTAATTTTAGTAATTAAATATCTTTAAATAGGTATAATTAATATTTAATATATATATCTTAAGTTTTTTATAAGAGATCCGTTTTTTTTTTCAAATATATATTTATATTACAGATAAACACAATTAATAAAAATTGATCCATATAGACGCGAACTTAAGTTTCAGATAGATGTCAGGTTTCATAAGTTGTATTTCCTGTTGACCTACCGTCTTGAAATTGCTCCGGAACGCTCGGTGGACTAGTCCAACTTACATTGGCCGATTTTTTTATTTATTTACAAATAAAATTAACAGAACTCATCTATATGTCACAACTTATATTATTTCTAAGACATTATCATAATATTATGTTTATTATTTCAAAAATAGCAAATCCATATGTAAGTTCAAACATGGCACCCATCCAACCCTAAGCCTGTGTGGTTTGTTACTCGATTACTGTGAATAGATCTCATGCTCATTTAAATAATATATTCTTGAAGTAATACGAATAAAGAAAGACTGACCTATTTCTATGATAAGGTCAATTAATACGAGTATTTATGTATGAGTTTAAAATTAAAATGTATTCAAATACTAACAATAATTGAAAACATTTTAAAATATAGAAAATTTTATTAAATTATGGCCAAAAAGTTAGAAGGGACGACTGCAACTTACATTTTATCAAAATGTGCCACGTAAGTATGATAAAATAGTCACGATACTTATAGCCCAAGATCCCAGAGCCCCCAGACCTACGTCATTTTAATAAAGCTGAAATTTTGAGGATTATTAATCTTATATGTAGTTAAAACAAATGCGTACTTACTAAATTAAAAGTGGGGCCCTCTCAAAGTTAGCGTCATCACCGAACAAACTTGCAGGTTTTAACCAGAGGCTTCAACTTGGAACCATTTAACCAACAGAAATCATGCTTATAATTTACAAATGTCTCAATAAGTTGTCGAAATATTCACATCAGAGTGGATTTACTATGGTCTGTTTGACCGTAGCAGCCAGCTTACGACCAAGGACGGCCAACGTGTAGTCCGCATTCTTCAGGAAATGTTGGTACTTGTGCAATCAACTTGCTCTATAAATAAAACCTAGCTTTTGGTGCTGGAGTTATCAGTGAATAAAGCTTATTATGGATGATTGGTTGCGTAGATTTTTGTAACAAATTCGGGATTGTACGTTTTTCGTATCACGGGATGTCGCTTTTTGAGGGTGATATCAAAATATTACTGTACTACTTTTATGTATATCACAGTTGTATACTGCACTTTTGCCTCGACACCAGAGCAATTAAATTAAAATATTAATTATTTCATTTGCTCGACTGGGAATCCAACCAATAGCCCGTCGCGCTTGTCTCACACTTGTGCTCCTTCGCCACAACTGTTCTATTATTTTAATCGTATATTAAAAGTTATAGTTAATCTAAATGGAAACCTATTCGTCTTATTTAGTGATCAAAACGAATATACAAAACAAATGGAACTTTTCGTTGCTTTCCTGAAAGTATAAAGCTTTCAATACATATAAATTAACGTCGCCATTTTACATAATAACAGATATATTTATAATAGCAATTTTAAACTAAACTTACAAATCGGTGTTGCTATTTGAGATAAATTCAGAATATTTATCTACTAAATTACGTTAGAGTCAACCTGGGACATTTACTTCAAGACAATATCTAAATATGAGTAGTGATAGCAGAAAACCTATATTATACTAATATTATTATAATTCTAATTATTTTTTACTATGCCGTGCCGTGTGTAAGAGTATGTGAAATCTTGCAAGCTCTATAAGATACACTTCTCAGTAACCTGATGACTTAAAATGTGGATTACATCTTCAGTTCTTATGATAGTGAAGAAGCTCCCGCACATAGCAGATTAGGCAGAGGGAACCTAGTGTGAAGATACTCCATTCTCCATCAAGACACTCCCCTTCCAAATTCTAATAATGTTGCGTGTGGAGTGGTGGAACTCAACGCTGCAAGATAAATATGAATTCAAGACTAGGTTTTTTATTGTTTTCCCTATTTTATATGGGATACAGCTTGAAACTGTAATATATAATAAAATATAAGATATAACTTTATAAATAAATAACAAATATTTAATTCAAATTCCTATACAAATTTACAATTGTAAGATAATAGATAAGAGGTACGAGAGGCCATGAATAAGACTAGCTAATTAATTATTATATCTAATTTCATTAATTCCCAATGGGTCTTTATATCGATATTGTGTTGGAATTTAATCAAAGTTTCCAATTAACGAAATTAATATGCTGTTGTAGTAAATATTTAAGGACACCAAATACTATAGTAATAATATAATTAGGTATTAATGGCTATTAAAATATAATATGTTAGTACAGTTCGAAATATGCCATATTTTTAACACATAATATGCAAGTGAAAAAGTTTTTTTCTTTTTTTTTAGCTTTATCCGGTATCCCGCATGTATCAGGGTAGGCTGTAGGCCTAGTGTTATAACACTCCGCTCTCCACTTGACTCCACGTCGTGTCAACTGCACTTTGTCTGGATATTAGAGTGAATACATGAAAATATTAATTAATTCGAGTGGGAATCGAACCACAAGTTGTCGCATTTACAGTCACACGCTAGTATCCCTGCGCCACTACTAACGCAGTTTTGGTAATTAAAGGTAATTTTAAATTACATTTATCTCCAAGTGTACAGTCGATAAAATTGCAAAATAAGTATAATATTGCATAATGTCCCAGGTTCAATTTAACTGTAAGCAGCTTATTAGACCGTTAGGCTCTGGATGGGTGTGAAAATGACCGCTTGAATTAGCTGAGTAGCTTCATCGACTTGTTCTAAGCGAGAGTTATGATGGTGATACCAAATGAATATATATTATGTACTTTATAAAAAAATATTTTCTTTTTAAAATGAATCTATTTATATTTGAATGGGTGAAACAGGTGTTATTTAGTTCCATCCGTCTCCCGCTCAGGTTAAGTAGAAAGAACTTAGTGCTTAAACACTCCGTTCCCCACTTTCTCCGTAATTTTCAAGATTTTCCCTACTGATACGTTAATGGATCTCAACGCCGCGCATTGTTTATCAGAGCGGGAAAACAAAAAACCATTTAAATACACTATTTCTCAAATATATTCGTTCGTCTATCTGGCTAGTGTATATGAGATAGGCATGTATACATTAATAGGCTTGTAGCGCCACTTAATTAGCCACAAGCACCGAGTACTTCCTTCATACATTATACATTACGTAGATTTGTATCTACACTATTTAGAGCAGGTTTTCTTACTGATGCACTTGAGTAACAGCGACAAATAATTCATTTCTTCCAATATTACATATTACTACTACGAATACTTATAAATTACCGTAAGGACAGTAAACGACGGTTGCGAGTTCGCTTCCCATTTGGGGACCTGAAGGCGACAAAACAAATACCTACACATAATACAAACTAAATACAGATAATACAAAAACCATAAATATATATTGTTTTTTTTTAGATTAAATATTGACTTCCTATTGCAAAAGACAAGTTCTTTAATTCGAAACTAAAGTATATATATGTATAATAATAGATATATAGACTAAACAAGAGTTGTCTTTAGACGAGCTCTAACAATGGCAGCTCCGTTGACGTTCATCTGTCATCGTCTCTCTGAAGTCTGACCTCTTCCTTGAACTACTTGAGAGCTCAATCATCGGCGACCATCATAAAATTTACTGCGAATAATCGATATTAATTCTTACAATCGATATCTGAGTGAATTTAAAATCGATTTGTTTGTATTTGTCAATTTGCTCAATTGAGAATATGAAGGTATTTGTAAATCTGTTGAAAACGTAAACAGAAGAAAGAGAAAACTAAAAAAAATATTAATTAAAAAAAAATACAAAAATGTAAAATTTATTTTACGTAATTTTTATTGTTATTATTGATGTTAAAGTTATATAAAATGAAAATTATTTAAACATGTTATTTTATTTATTTGTCAATATAGCTCTTCTGTGAAAGCTCTTGACTGAACGCACAGGAAAGTTAAATTTGAAATGTAGCTTACCTACTTAAGAAATAGGTAAGCATTAAGAAAAAAAAATCTTGAAATTCCTATGAGAAACGTCTCAAAGTCCACCGTAAACCAAGTTGCGGGTGATGACTAGTCTTACATAAACTTTAACATGACATAACTCCAGCATACAAACAATAATATTATCTTTGACACTAAGAAACAATAGTAAAACATTGCTTGTTGTATAACACAAGAGAGCGGTTATATAAAATTTTCAATTTATATGTAAATTGTAAACCATTATTTTCTATATAAGTCGTTAGCAATATCTATATATGAAGGATATTCTTCATTTTAAGTAACTTTTAACAATTATTATTATTTTCTTACGCAATTCTTATGTATTGCATGGTGGTAAGCTGGAAGCCCTCGTGAGGCATCTCTCAGAAGCTCTCGGCACAAGTCTTGGCGAGTGGAGGTTACAAGAGTGTAAGCGACATGGGCTTACTTTCGAGACATTGCATCTTGAGTGATGGACGTTACCAGAGAGAGAGAAAATGAGAATAATAATGTTTACTCCGAGTGAAAATTGAACGCACAACCGTCACGACGTTACAATCAGTTTGACGCTAAATAAATGTACTAACAAATGGATTCTTATGTGATATAATTTCAACAAGACGTGAACGATACGATTTGCAAAACTATTGTATTGTATAATTCAAGTGGAATCAAAATATTTTAATTTAGACTGACTTCTACAAGCACTTTCGAATCGTTATTTAGCAAAGAAATGTCAGTGATGTCAGTGTTGTCAGTTCAAAAAGGTACAGCGAGCTATGTAATTGTACAGCTATAACGTACGTCATTGTCATTTTTTTTAAGTTTCACTCTGTATCCCATATAATATAAATCAGAATAAGCAAAAAGTCCGAGTCCTCCGAGTGGGAATCGAACTAGCAACGTCGCGCCTACAAGCAGATACGATAATAAATATAACTTAATATAAATATAATAAATATCTTTTTAATAGTATATTATAAACGTTAAAGCGTACCCACTCTCACACGCGTACACACGGCTCGTTGGTTCAGAAATAATGTTCCACAAATAGACCGTTAGCGCCTTGCACTTGCACGCCGAATTGACTTCGATTGTCGTAACCCGTCTCTGTACTTCACTAATAATATCGATTATATAATTAAGATATCGATTTTATTGAAAGCGAAATATGTAGCTGTTTATAAAATAATATGTATATTATGGGTTCGATTCCCACTTGAGGTAAATGATAATTTAATTTATTTGCAATGGTAGCAAGAAAAATAACGGTCTTGAGTTTCTTTACTCAGTAAGCAATGTCTCCGAAATTAGAGAACGGAGTGTCTTAACACTAGGTTCTCCCAACCTGCTCAGCTATAGCTGAAGCAATTTTTTACTATGATGATGAAATGAAATCTTGTAATAAAAGTAGACTATTAAGAATATTTTTTGCACCCAATACGTCAGACACTATTATAATATAATTCAGCAAATTGAATGTAACTAATTCGATATAGACAGACGTCACAGTGTCTTACTGTCATCGTACTAATTCAATTAGTTAGTAATTAGAAGCGTGAGAGAAGTTTACACTTCCGCATTTTACAATTGGGTGTTATTGTTATATAATTATTATATTAATTATTATTTTTAGTTTTTATCTTTCACAATACAAATGTAAAAAGTTTTCAAGGTTAAAATTTTAAAAATTGCTCTTTGAATTTTTTTTTTAAATTTATTGGTACTTATTAATACAGCACAGCGTTGGGCACCGCAACATATATCTAAAATTCTATAAAAAAACGATTGGCCTTAACAGAGATATAACGTGATGCAAATAATAAACACTTTTTATATAAACGAAAAACATTATAAAATACATACTGTAATTCTAACTTCTCGAAAACGTCAAAACGTCAACCCTTTGTTCAACTTAAATAGAAAATCGGTCTACACCTACTTACATTGAAAATGTTTCCTATCTTCAAAATGACTCATCCTCCATTACGGACCGATCCTCATCAGATCAGATCTATAAAAGAACAAAATGGCTTTCCAACATGATGCAACCATTGTATTGACAAAATTAGCCAACCAAAGCTTCTCAAAGTTGGCTCGTGGGTGTCGCTATAAAATAACATTGTTAAGTATTGTTAAGTATTGTTAAGTATTGTTAAGTATAATGAGACAAATCTGTAATTAAACTGATTAATAAGGGCTAACTAATGAACGAACAATAAATATAGCGTAGAGCTTTAACGACCTCGAAAAGATATATTACTTTGAATAAAAGCTCATTTTGTATTGGAAGTAATATATTATTTTAATTGGTAGCACTATGTCTTGCCATTGGTTTTGTCTTTTAGATATGTTTAAATAGATTCTGAGATTAATCAATCTTAAAGAAGTTGTAGGTTGAGACTCTAGTGATAAACGCTGGGATTAATGTCAGGAGGAATGAGAAGGGAATGCTAAAATTCGGGAAAATAACGTTAGATAGTTTAGGTATTGGGGCCAGTCGTGGCAAGGAGCACAAGCGTGTGACTATAAGTGCAACAGGGTATGGGTTCGATTGCCATTTGATGAAAGAAAATATTTACGATTTCTTCTTTCTCGATCTGGTAACGAAGCAAAGCGCGGTTTTCAGTTCTATTACCCAACACTTAATGTCTCCAGGATTTAGTGAAAAGTGGGGAACGAAAGTGTCGTAATGTGATAACCGAGTGTTTTAGCACTAGGTTCCCAGCCTACAAAAAAATACTATACAAATATTTAAAGGTGCATAATTTTTTAACTGTTTGTATGCATAATGTAATGAAAATCTACAATTTCAATTTATCAACTTTCTAAGCATATTGTACGTATAATTTAGTAAAGCTACCTAATAACTTCATGTAAAGCGTAACGGAGGGACAGGCGTGTCATGCCGTCATACAATTAAGTTAAGCTTGCTTGTCGTGTTCATTTTACAAATTTACTTCCTTTATCCAATTTAGTGGTGTTATGCTGTAGAGGCTGATCGTGGTGCAGTAGTACAAGCGAGCGAGTGGGTTTGCTCGAGGAAATGAAAAATTTAATTCATTTGTTCGCTCTGGTGTCGAGGCAAAATGCGGCGTTGAGTTCTGTCACTCTCCAAAACTTTTGTTGAAAAATGAATTAAAATACGGTGGAAAGTGAGGTGTGTTTGAGTGACAGGTGGGTTTTAAAGGGGACGGAGTATCTAATAAGATACTCCGTTCTCTTTAAGAACCTCGGAATCTAATGAGACTCCTAGGTTCCCTCTGGTTCCCTAACCAGCTATTCGGGATACAGCGTGAAGCTACAAACAAATACTTTGAAGAAGCAGTTAAATAATACAAGTTAAACGCTAAGCAAATCTGACCGGTTTCTTCCACAGGTTATACATGAACCATGTCATACCAGTACTTGTCCTAGGTATTGTCTAGACAAGTTAAAGCAATGATCTATTATAAACGATATTGTTCTAGATATTTTTAAATATATGTAAAACAACTTGAAAGTAAATACTGAATTATTATTATAATTGAGAAATTATACGATTTTCTATATTGAGTTCCATTACCCTAAAGCTCGATGAGCCTTTTTTGTTTCTGTTAAGTTATTGTTTTGAGAAAAGTAGAGTTTATATAGAGATGATTGTTTAATTTTTTTGGTAAAAAATTAAAAGCAGCTAGAATGAAATAAAAGTTATAAATAATTACACCAAATATCAAACAAGAAAATTATAATATAAGACGAAAATTCAAAATATGGTACAAAAATGGAAGAAGCTCTACAAAAAAAATACAAAATACATAGTAGATTTATATATGTAGATTTGAAGCAAGACCACACTTAGTAACCGATATCGTCGCGCACAACATATTAAAAGACAGCTTATCGAATTTACGATTAAGTGCCTCAGTACTTGCCAAGAGATAGAGGAAAAGCTTTGTGCCTCGCACCCACAAGTTACGAGAGACACTTGCGTTTGACACTCACTCTATAAAATTATAATTTACGAGTCTTATATTATGCTTACTATGATTAGGCTTTCAAAATGTATATTTCGAAATCGATTGTTTCGTATTTTCTTTTTTTTTGTTAATAAATTTGTAATTTAAATTTTCTTTGAAAATAAATTGTAGATTAATATTTTTGGCAGTAATTATTGATAGGATTACTTTGATGTTTGTAGTATTGAATAGATTCTATTGATAAGTGCTTAACTATAAAAAAATATTTAACTTCAATATAGTTTTGTTTATGTAGAGCCTATCATTAGTTAAGATAAACCCTAGTTCCAATTAAAGACCCGAAATTCTAAATAACAACAACCTAACGTTGTATTTTGTACATTATATGAATATCTATACTTCTATACTAAAATGGGTGGGGCATATTTGTCGTAGAGCCGACGGCCGCTGGAGCAGACATGTAGAGTGGACCTCGCACGAAACGTCCGGTGGGACGAACCCCAGCTAGATGGACCGACGACCTAAAGAAATTGGCGGGAAGTGGATGGGTTCGAAGAGCTGGAATTGGAAGGCCTATGTCTAACAGTGGACAATCGATGGCTGTGGATTATGACGATAATACTAAAATTATATTGTTCCAATCCAGCACACTAATCTCAGAACTTAATAATTCAGTTAGAAAAATTCTTTCCTCTTCTATTCTAGAGCTAACAGAACCTTAATAGCTAAACTTCTCAAATTTACCTACAATTTTCAATTTACATATTCCAAGCAACTCAAGGCAAAATTAACCCTAATACCAATTACAAATCAAATTAATCTTTCAAAACAAACTTATCCAATTATACGACGTGTCAAATCGTAGATAGCTTAATGTTTCAATTCTCTGCGGCGTGAGACCACACAGGGCTCCTCCCTCGCGTCTTGCTCTACGTGGGCCAGCGCCTGGAGGTGGCGGCGTGCTTTGTGACTCACCAACGTACAACATATAATGAACTCTTTTAGCCAATTTACTTGGTATTGATTGGTGTTGCTACTAGCGGTAGATCATCATTAAATGATGGATTGAGATATTGAATCATAGAAACGATGATGAACGATATATTAAAGCTTTCTCTTATTTTTTTAATATCACTTCACGCTAAGCGATTTTAAAAATAATTAATAAAATACAACGATTTATTGAAATATTTTCGATCTATTACTTTTGGGTGACATTTGGATGTAGAGGGGTTATAAAAAGTTTTGAAAAATATAATATAATCAATAATATTTCTTATGTAATAACNTTTTCAAAATCCCTTCTTAGTGGATGTCCAGATTACGAAAGTAAACTTTTGTCCAAATTTAACGTTTCTACGCACAGCGGTTACGGCTGTGCGTGCGTCTTACCTCAGTCAGTGAGGACAAGTCCTTTTATATATATAGATAAGGTACTGTCACAACACCGGCACCGTTGGAGATAATTTAAAAATCATATAAATCTATTTTATCTATATGGCAACAAATCGCTTATAAAATGTTCGTAAAAATACTATAAAAGTGACGTCATAACCTTGTATAAACAGTTTTAGAGCTTAACAAATGACTATTATTTATATTATAGTTATAGAATAGTTATTTTATTGTAAATTCACGACCAGTAGACTAGATATTATGGTCACAAGCATCGTATTTGATATATATAAGACTCTACATACATAGTTGGTTTGTCCGGATGGCCGTAAAATTAACAAATACTTTTCAAACAAACCCGAATAGTCTTCAATAGTTAAGTTTAGTACACTTCGTGGGTTACTTAAATGATGTCTGCTAAAAGCAGGAATAAATTAATGAGAGGACAGACGATGGTGCTATAAAATAGATAACTTATGATATATACGTAAATAGATCTTTGTGGCACTGTCACTTGTTTTGGTTTTCAAATATTGTAACGTTTTTTTGGTTTTTTATTAGTTTAATTATATATTTCTAATATTATAAGTGTGAAAATGTGTGGGGTGGTGGGTGTCTGTCCCACACCGGCCTCGAAATAAGATGTATTTCTTGTTACATACAATATGTACTCGTATTTTTATTTCTCCGTCCTGTTACGCCATTCAACACGAACGGACAGAACGGAGTCTAGTGTAGTGTAGTGTACACTAGGTTCCCTGTAATGCTCTAAGACGAATATAGCTATAATATGTCGACCACACTAAGAATGATAAAATTATTTTGCCTCATCTCATTCCTAATTACAATCCTTGAATAAACAACATAAACAAAACACACGTGACAGAAACGATGATGTTTTCACTTCGTCATGCCACTTGTTAGATGTAAATTAGCTCAAAATATATTAGTTATTCCTTAGAAGGAGGAACTGCGAACGTTCGGTATTATTAGATGGAATCTAGTAATGTCTCGATGCCATGTACATTTACAGATATTTTAGTTTCATATTAATAACACGGGAATGCTAATCAATTATATTTCAAGATCTTGTTATAATGAAAAGCTGTCGTTATTTTCAGCTTCACGTAATAATATCGTAGGCTAAGTAGTGAGGATGTAGAGTTTAAACACTCTTCACTCTCCACGCATCACCATATAGGTATATGTCACTAAGTTAACTATGCCAGAAAAGTAAATAATAACAAACTATAGTCTATTCACTAAGAATTTAACCAGATCCTCAAATTCTTGTCAAATAGAGGCAAATAATATACGATAATTCGACATTTACTTAGAAATACAACGTTTGTTTGTTTCTCGAAACACTTTGATCCAATAATGACTAATTTATATTCTGAATTGCAGCCATTTCATTTTCCATGTACATTTACAGTCGATTGTAAAAGATTGATACTAAAGTAAATTGGTTTATTGTGAATTTGTACAGAAGTGCCCCAGTGGGCAGGTTTAATGCCTTGTAACGTCTTTATATGGTCGATTCGCTCTATTAATTATAACAATAAATTATATGATTCAGTAATTGGAGGGTTGCTAAGAGGTACGGGTTCATATCTTGTTACGTTGAAATTTTCATATTATTAGTGTTATTACCCATTTAGGGAGGAAGAAGAAAAGAAGAGAGAAGAGAATATTTAAACAGTTTTAATCAACTAGGGCACGGAATTTAGTGTTGTTTGCCAATTTTCAACTAATTTTCCAGCCATTGAGTTTTGTGTGACGGATATCTACGCCGCACCGTACCCACGTTGCACGCTGGCCTAAGGACTATGATGCAAGGAAGTGCCTTGCTAAATCTGTCCATGGACCCCCCGGACGCCCTAGGAAGCGATGGCTGAATGTTGTGATGCAGGACATCAGAGCCAACGGTCCATTGGATATACACCGATGATGCTGAAGACCGTAGCAGGGTATTAAATATTTCATTTCCTCGAGTAGGAATCGAACCAATAACCTCTCGCGTTTGCAGTTACAAGCTTGTATGAGTATGTCAGACTATATTCTGTGACAACGACGAAACGGACAGGCGACATGAGGCAGGAGACGCTGTCGTAACCGTCTAGTCGGCCAGACGGAACATCGTAATATTCATATATTAAATTATTGGTGATTCACAAATATATTTGTACTTTATTAGTAATTTACTGTAAAACCATTTCGATATTTTTTTTTCATCTTCAAGCCTACTACACTCCTACCCACATATAGCAGGTAGCCAGAAGCAACCGATTTTCGAGACATAGAGTGTCTGAGTCTGAGTGAGAAACCAAAATGGTTTCTATTAATACAATTTTTACAATAGGTGTTTCAATATTTTGGCACAACCGGCCTCTAAAAGCATACAAATATTTCACAAATCTACAAATGTAATGAAGATACATTTTGCCAATATCACAAATATTTAGCTAACCACAATTACAAAATAACGTCTAAAACAAACAAACAAAAACCTAAAAAACTCAGGAAGTGGAATCTGCTTCCAGTTGTAAAATACGATCATTTTGATAAATAAAGTAAAATAAAAATAAAAAGGGATTTTACGATATAAATAAATGTGGTGTAAACATCTCCATGAATTAAGTCATAAAACAACAGCTTTACTACTAGCTTGGTTTGAGTGACTTTTAATGTTGTTTTTAACTCACAACTTGATTAGTACTGACATGTTGTTTTTAATATAGAAATTTTGTTGGCATTTCTTCGGAATATTGCTGGATTGACAGAGAAAGTTTATTTAATTATGCTCTTTTGGCTTGACGCTTTATCCCGCACGTTGCAGTAGGCAAAAAGAACCTAGTGTTAAGACACTCCCCCCCTTCAACAGTAGGTTGCCAGGTTCCTTCTGGTTATCCTGGTATATGCGAAAATACAGTGTGCGAGTATAGCGTGATGCTGAATAATTATTAAAGTAAGCACTTATACCTATCATTATTTCTATAGCTTCACGCACTATTCTCTTTAACAGTGTAGGCTAAGATAACCTGCTTTCAAAATTAATCGTTCTCCATCCTGTGCCCATTTTTATCTGAGTCGTGGAGCAGTGGCTCTCGAAAATTGGGCAATGAGTGAACCACGGAGTGTCTTAACTCTAAGTTCCATCTATCCATCCTGATATATGCAGGATAAATAAAGAAAAAATACATAAGTATTATACAATTTCACATAATTTACGAGTACATTTCGTTCTAGTAACACATTCATTACGCAACAACGCATATGTATAACATAAAGATTTCGACACACAAACGCCTAATTAACTAACAAAACGATAATTTTTCATTGCTCCCAAAAAACTAATTATCTTCATTACACCATTTTTAATATTAAAACGATGTTTCGACGGATTTATGGTGCAACTAGACGCTATTAAAGTTTTAACTATTTTTAGATACATAAGTAATTTTTGTTCTTAGAAACTGTGAAATGGGTGTGTAACGAGTTGATACAAAAAACTATTTATTGTATCTTGCAAGTACTGAATTCTCTCTTTTAAAATGATTGTTTTATTTTAGCTTCACGCTGTATCAGTGTTCCTTAAGCAGAGGGAACCTGGGCACTTAGTGTTAAAACACTCTGTTCCTATTAAGAACCTTCTGGTACCCACTTTTCTACTTACTGGAAGAAATGGCTGATTGGAAAATTCATTTTATCTAGAAGGCCCACCAGACATGTTATAAATCTTTATATAGATAGTCTTTATATCGAGGACTACTTAAGTACAATTAATTGTTACGATGTAACCCACTCATCACCGTACCTGCGACTAAGCTATCTCGGACTCTTAAATATATCATGAGTCATAACTCTTAGTCATTTCTCTGCACAGGCGAAACCGGATAAAAGCTAGAATATTAATAAAGTAGATTGTTCATATATACCCTGTGTAAAATGAAAACCCACCAACAATGCTCGTCCAACCGGAAAGATCGACCACAGAGAGAAAGAGAAAGAGGACTTAGAATTAGAACCTGTAACCACCGCAGGCTCTCTCTATTCCTCAAATAAGACACTACGTTATCAACATATAAATTATGTAACTATTTATTAATGAAGCTGCACGCCTATCGTCACTGATACAATAATGAAGGCCATAAAATGTGAAGTGCATATCGTAATAGCAATTTAAAAGTAATAAAATAAGAATCAATAAAGGCATAAAGAAATGATACATATAAAATACTTCATTCGTTTTATTTACTTTTTTAACTTCAACGGGTGTTCTGCCTACTACAGGGGGAACCTAGTAAGACACTCTGTTCCGCACATTTTCCTAGCTTTCCAGATATTACGTGTTGATGGGCGCAACTTAACGCCATTCATTGAATTTAAATATTTGAAATTTTTTTGGCGTCTTCATATTTGCAAAATTTTCTTATAACTTTTAGTATGGCGTTGGAATATTACTGGTTAGGAAGTGAGAGAAGGAGAGTGGAAGTGTGAGTTAATACGCATTTCAGAGGGTCACCCTCAAACCTACCCTTGGGATACAAGTTTCAAGCATTGCACAGTGAATCTTTGGAAAACTACGTTTTTCATTAGTCTAATCTTCACTTCAAATATCTATAAGTGCTGAAGATTGAATTTTCTTAGAGATTTTTAATGTTTAAGCTTAACAAATTAAATTAATTATTTAAATTATTTAAAAATATTTTTCTTTAAATTCTTTACAGTTATCATTGATGTCGATAGTGATGGACTATAAAACAGTATACAACATTTTGAGCATAGTAATGCCCGGTATGACTTTAACCCTATTCTATACCCAACCAGGCATACCCCAGCTGCGGCGCGTTGTCAACACAATATCTTGCTATAATTAAAATATAGGCGAATATCTCGTAGTGTCGTATTTTACGAGTTTTTTACGATTGTGATAAAATGACTTAATCATGCATTACAAATTAGGTCGATATTGAAATGTCAATGAACTAACGTGGATTTTCATATTCAAAAAATGAGAGGCGGTCCGCAGCACAGCGGTACAGCGTCTGACAATAACCGTAACGGTTATGGATTTGATTCCCACTCGGTACAATTAATTATTTTCAATACCGCGTTCGCTAGAGCTTATTACTAAATAAGACAAGGACGGCGTTAAGTTCCGCTATCCTTATTAACATATAATAAAAATGTCTATATATTGGTAAAAAGTAATAAATCAAGTGTTTCTTTATATCGTTTCTTACATCGTTTTCATCTCTTTATTTACGAAAAGATAGCCGACGTCGCGGCGCAGGGGTTCAGTGACTGATTGTAGATTTGATTCTCACTCAGTGAAATAAGTAATTTTATTTCTTTGGCCTGGTAATGAATACGTTTTCTATTATATGTATATTCTTATAAATCACGGAGCTAACAAATTTAAATTTAAATTATTAAAAATGACATTCAAAAAAATAACTCAATTTACGAAACCATATTTAAAATAAATCATTCAAATTAAACATACACACCAAAAGAAAGTAAGCGAAATAAAAGGAAGTGGCCAAAGAACAAAAAGAATGCAAACTCAGTTCATTCACTCACCTGCAGGGTACCAACTGAGTATTGGGCACGAATTTATGTGAGCACGACGCATCCCGCCTTCAGATATATCGAGTCATTTTGAGAATTGAGTGTTAAATGCACTCTTTTTTTCTCTTACTCTCATATTCTCATATCAATCTGTTGAATGAATGAAGAGTAGGTCTATTATCAAAAAAAAAACTTTTTTCTGATATATGAGATACAGGTGATAGAAGATGTCATTTCCAACCAGTTTTAATTTTTTTTTCCCATTTCTAAAAACCATATTTACGTAATTTCTCCTATAATATACAACTCTAAGACCTATATATGGAGAAAAAAATGTTTGAAAAAACACGGGAAAGCTCGAGAGCTTCAATGCGTAAACTGTTAAAGCTACCATGGCAGAACCGTATGACTTATAAAAAACTTAACAAAACTAAAAACAGCAGAGTCAACGCTTTTTTTCGTGCAGTTTCTATAAGAAGCGGAACTTAACGCCCCGAAAACTGTATAAAATGTAGGAGGTACGCTACTTCATATCTCACTTTTCGACACTTTCTTTGTCTGGTAGGTATTTTGAAAATGAATTTGAACTTATAAACAATGCTTTAAATCGCCTAACATATACACATATTTGTGCATACATGTACGCAATTATTTATAATATGAAAAGATGAACAGAAGTGACTAATGGATTATGTAATGCCACCCACGATGCTACACCATAATATATCGCATTATAGTATTCAAAGAAAAAAAAAAAGGAGAGGACTTTCATTAATAATTTTATAGTAAAAAAATGTATGAAACGCATATAACAAGCTATGCAGAGAGAACGTAGTGTTAAGACACTCCTTTTTCCTTTTTCCCCCCATCGTGCCATTGTGTGTTAAATAGCAGAACCCAGCTCTGAGAATTTCCTTGTTACCACAGCAAAGAAAAGTAGGAATCGAACACCCAACCGTCACACGCTGTGCCGCTACGCCACAACGCGCCTCTCAACATTTATTTTTACATTAACCCCATAAATATAAAAATTAACATTCAATACTAAATTACACAATAAATTCCAAAACAATACACAAAATTAAATTTTACCAAAACACTGATATCTCAATCGGTATGGATTATTAAATAAAATTTATGGGGGCGTTAAGTTCTTTGTTTGTTAGTCTTCTTATTTTGTTTTGCCTCGTAAGTGCGTCTTCGGGCGATACAATCGATTGGGGTCGATAATTCAGCAAATTTGCCGTAATTTTTAACTTTGAAGATAAATATGAAACCTTGGATTCTTAAATTGATAAAGCTTATATCTACTATAATTATCATAAAAAAGCAGCTTCATGCTTTTCCCGCACTGCAGGACAAGTAAAGGGAGCTTGATTTTAAGACACTTCGTTTCCCACTACCTTGTATTGAAACATTACTTGATGATTTCAGTGGCGGAACTGAACGCCGCGCTTCGTCTACCAGAGCGGATATTTCTTCCGAATGCGGATCGAAGCCAAAACTAACTCCCCCTATTCCAAGACAGCCTTAATGGACGGAGTATATTGTATTTGAGTTTTAATATTATATTATAGGCAGAAGGAACCTCCACTTTCCACCGAATTCTCGAGGTATTGCGGGTTAAGTGGTTAATTTCAACGCCGCCTTTGGCTCGTTACCAGAGCATGAAATGAAAATATTTTAATCCCCTGAAATGGAATTGAAATCACAGCATGCAGGCTCGCGTCACCCGCTTGTATCCCTGGACTATGACCATTATAATGAAGTAGTTTAATTTAGTATGTAGCTTTTTTATCATAATTGTATGCTTATATAAAAATACCCTAGTATTGTATCAAGATATTTTAATCAGAGCTTAATAACAAAGAAAAACTTTATAAGCACTTTTATTTAATATATTCAATAAATCTTGCTTTTAAATGTTTACGGGTGAAACTTGTCATGTAAGAATTAGATCTAAATATAATAGATTCCGTATAAAAATATTTTTGTACTAAAATTTAATATAAACTAATTCTTTGAGATTGAGGCCGCCACTCTGTCGGGAATTAATTATTTTCATTTCCTTGCTCTAGTAACGACACAAAGAGTGACGTTAAGTTCCCATTCCCCCACTTAACCCGCAATGTCTCGAAAATTGAGCGGAAAGTAAGAAACGGGGAGTCTTTAGTAAATTCCCTCTGCCTACCTTGATATTTGAATAATACGCCATAATTACTGGATTAGATGTATTATAATACGACCTTGCAATTAATAAACGTAGAAAATTAAATTTCTTTCCTTTATTTCTTAATATATACTTTTAACAACAAGTCATTCTTATACTACGTAACTAGGATAAGTGAAAATATCATAGCGGAACCCTAAAAAACATAATCAAACAAGAATTTCACGGCACCTGTTCACATAAACTTAGTCTTTAAATATCAAATATGATTATTATGTTTCGAAATTATAGGCTATAAACATATTATTAATATAAAAATAAAGTAGCTTATTCACCTATAAGTAATTGCGCTTAACTGTCTTAACAGCTTCAGAGCAGCTAAAAATAACAATATCAATTCCAAATGTTTATAGTTACTAATATAATAAAGGTGCAAGTAATTCTGTTAAGTACACTCTAAGAACCAAAATGCGAAACTATATTAAATAAAACTTTATTACTTGAGGCCACACGAAGGAGTTAATTGTTTTCATATCCTTGCTCTCCTAACAATAAAAAATTAAATATTCATTTATATATTTTCACATTTTCGCTCTGGTGTCAAGTTAAAGATTTGTGTTGATGTCCGATGAGTTTCAATCAGTATGTTTTCGTATTTATGAAAAATGTTAAGAACTTGAAGTCAAAATAAAGACCAAAACTATAATTTATGTAAAAATTGTGCAAAATCAACAACAATCCGTGAACGTGTTTGCAAATGTTGTTCTGCAACTGAAGTTAAAGAAATCACAACATCATGCATATTCCGTGTTATAATGTGATTTATAAATAGTTTCCTGGCGCCGATCGATCGCTGTCAATTTATTATATACATATGCATATGCATACGCAATTGAAAATGACACAGCGTGAAGCTAAGTATGTATTTAATTACTTTATAATATTTCCCCTTAAACGTATAAAAAAACTAGCGGCCCGGCCGCGGCTTCGCCTGCGTAAACTACGTTATTGTTAATTTCTGTCTCCGTGAGTACTTACGTCCTATAAGTGACGTCCATGCAAAATTTGAGACTCAGAGATTTGTAGTAACGAAGTTTCATACAAACTTTCAACCCCAAAAACAACCCCTTAGAAGTCGAATATTGCAAATTTCCATCTTAGCGAGCACTTACGTTCTATAACTAACTCCTATGTAAAATTTGAGATTCCTAGCACATGTACTTTCTATGATTTCGTGATGAGTGAGCGACCTTTCGACTTTATATATATAGATCAATGCTAGAACAACAGATATAATTCATGAACGCCCAACGCCATATATTATCTTCAAGTCTCGCTATTTATATTTGAAACTTCATTAAAACTGTCACAGGAATCCACACAAAGCGNTTATTAAAAAAAAAAAAAAAAAAAACAAACTATTTATTTAAAATCACACTTTTCATATAATTAATAATATATGAATTGCATTTTACGTATTTTTTAATAAACTTTTAAGGAATTTAAAGAATCTAACTAGACAAGCAAGTAAAAAATGCAACGGCTTCTATTGAATCATTTTCAAAGAAAAAAATATACACGAAATTATATTGGTTTTTTACCAAAAACAAAGACAAAAATCCACATATTTTTCCTTAATTCTAATTGCGAAGGAGTTACAATAGGGGATAAAATATTCATTTTACAGTATTTAACAAAAAATCTTTATAAAATATAAACTAAAGTGACCACAAGTAAGCTGTTTTTTATATATTTTTTAATGTTTTAGACCATTATAAATTATATAAAACTTGAACTTTGTTTATCTTTGGCTATTATTTCAAGAATAAATAAAATTATTATCTATATAAACCCTAGTATTTTTTCAATTTATCATCTTAATTACCGTAATGCCATTTCTATCCCACAGATACCTATATTACTGCAATCGTATTTTGACACAATTCTTTGCTAGCAACACAAGTGCTAGTGACAAGTGGTAGAATTTCAGTAATGCATTTACAGACAGGGCTCAAAATTCTCGTATCTGTTTTTAATGCTTGTGGTATAAGTTAGGGTGTCAATGTTTGCTAAAACTAAATTATCTCGATTAAAAATAATTATGGTTTATTTTATGTAGGGAAAATTAAGACGAAGCTGAGCGACACAATTGAAGTCATATAAATGTAGAAATAGCAGTTCTTTTTTTTTAGCTTAACGATGTATCTAGTTTCCCAAGTTCTTTTTGACTACGTTGAGGGGATACAGCTGAAAAAAAAACCTACGAATATAGCCTTGAGACGGCTCTACCATCAAAAAATGTTACTAGCTTAACTTTTAAGTTACCTAAATCTATACCTAAATGTATATAGGTTATATTAGAGGTGGTTTTCCCAATATATCTGGAGTACATTGCACGTGAGCACATCACAAAACTCTTGTCACCCCACACATTTGAAACTGAAGTCTCATAATTCGACGTCGATGAGCCGCGAACCTCTATCCACGCCCCATCTCACTCATTTAACCCACAAACTGTTCAATTTCTAAAAATATAGCGCTAAATATATATTTTATTGAAATTTTAGTAAACAAAGAATTAGAAGGAACATTAAAGCTGCTGTGACGATGGTAATATACACATCTACTTTATTAATTTACTAACTTTACTAAAAAATACATTGAAGTGACATTTGTGATTGGTAAAGCATGACATGGAAAAAATTTTATATTGGTGTAGGGTTCTCATTTTCTCGATCTCATTGATTTTCTCATCTGATGTCTACTTCTTCTAGTCTTACTAGAAGTGAGTTACTTAAGAGAATCAATAAGATAATTACTTTGATTCTAGCATTATTTATCCCATCCAGCATCGGTGAATTCGTAAAAGTGTCTCCAGTGTTTCACAAGTGTGATGCTTCCGTGGATTCTCCGCATCACACCCTGGTCGAATGCATCACATGGGTCCCACAATGTCTTGACTTGATTGGTGTAGTGTGGAGGGACCTCTCGCTATCTATTGCGATGGGTACCATGTTTAATAGTAGGATGATGATAAAAAGAAAAAATACAAAATTTCAAACTGATCTCTTATTTATGTATGAACAACTGACAGGCACTTAATTGTAATAAATAAATTGTCATACAAATAATTGTAACCGTATTTTACTTACTATATTTATTACGTAATTATTACCAAAATTTACGATTATATTTAGTTCTTACATGTCAACATCATCGTCTAATAAACGACAAGTTTTGGGGCTTGGTTCGAGAAAAAAATAGCTTAAAGCTTCATATATTTTCAATAATTTATCGTCAATTTGTATAACGAAACTATGTCATTAGTTAAGTCATACAATTTTCGTCGTAATCTTGTTATATGACTTTCAACCCTATGTTATAAAAAACAAAGTTGATTTTACCCCCCAGTGAAGATCAAAGATAGTCATTTATTATGACTAGTTAAAAATAATATGAATTTTGCGGAGAAAAATGGGACCTATTTGTAGATTATTATTATATTTATGACGTTTCTCAGAAGCTATTCTTGTAATGTTCCTAAATTATGATTTATATTTGAAATACTAAAAAGATAATTATTATTTCATTTACTAATGTACAAGATGCAATACATAAATTCAAGACAATTATTTTGTTTTAAAGTAGGGATATGTTTTTTCAGCTTCATGATTCATCCCGCGTAGCACGGTGGACAGAGAGCTTCTAGAACCTAGTGTCAAAACACTTCGTTCTCAGCTTTCCGCTTGTATTCGAATCGTTGCGCTTCTTATCTATATTGGCGGGCTTTGACGCCGTGCTATATCTTGCCTGAGACGGAAAATATTTTCCTCCACTCCACACTCCACTCGAGAGTTTAGGGAATTGCATTCGCAAAAGTTGCCTTTAAAATCAAATTTAAGTTTTGTTTATATTGTGGTAGTAATCTAGTAATGTATTCGAAAGTATGAGTCTGATCTACAGACCACTATATACAGTATAGTTTAGACTTACGTAATATCCTCTCTTTCATTTCACCTCCTGCAGACCTGAAAATATTAAGAAAGTAAGTATTAGCTAAAAATAATGTTTCAATATGAAGAAAAAATGTTAAAGTAAAGTATAATTTGCAAAAGAATTTTTATATTTTCACGTTGTATTACGCATATAGCAGGGTAGAAAGACAATCCGTTCCCTATTTTGCACCTATATTCGAGACATTGAGTCTAGTTACCGGAGCTAGGGAATAGAAATTATTGTTTTCTCCAAATGGGAATCGAGACCACAACCGTCACGTTTGGAGATATAAAGTGATATAAATATAACGTGATTTATATCACGTTATATTATAATATATTTATTAACAGCACAATTACAATATTATGCACAAATTACCTGTAAATTAAAGAAACGACAATTAAAGTTAATTATTCGTATCTCTCTTTTATCTATAGACTGAACACAGTTTTATTAAATTAGTGAATAAATTTTACATTTTTAAATATAAATTATTATAAAAAAATACATTTAAAAATATAAAATTAAAATTAAATATCTATTATTTTTATCGATTTTGCTTTGGTTTATAGCTTTTATCTTCACACGTATTCACTTTTTTATTCCTTCTATGTGGCTGTCAATTAATTATAGACATTCGACGGGTGTCATAAAAAAGGAACGCTATATTTAAAGAGAATAAATTCTCTTTACATAAATATAATCTTTTTTTTAGCGTGATTCCATTTCCTGCACTTAGCAAAATAGGCAAAGGGAACCTAGTATTAAGACATTTCTGTGGAATTTTAGAGGCATTTCGTGTTGATTGGCGGAATTCAACGCCGCGCATTAATAAATCAACTGTCCTATTTCATTTAAAATTCAAGTCACTATTTAATATATAAATCTTGTGGCATTGATATAAAAATCTAATAACAATATATTCGTCAGTCGCCGTGCGTCCGCTATAAGCATAAAGTAAATCGGCGTCGCGAGTCTAGACTCCGGACGGGTGTCGATCGACGCAGTGATTGAACACTGTGTGTGTTTGCATTATTTAAAATGTATGGAAATTCTACTTTATTAGTATAATTTGAATTTTACGCAATGGCACAGTTTGATTGCAAACGCGACGGTTGTCGCTTCGATTCTCATTTGGTGGAATAAATTATTTTTATTTTCTCCTTTCGGTAAGAAGGTGATGCTCGGTGTTTAGTTCCACCACTCAACACGCAGTGTCAGAAATTTTACGGTAAGTGGGAATTAGAGTGTAGGCAAAGGGAACCTAATATTACCGCCTAACTTTCGAGACTTTAAGTGGTGGTTGAATGCTTGTCACTGGGGCGAAGTAGTGAATATAAAAAAATCCTAGGTGTGGAATCGGACCTGCAACTATCGCGTTTTACATTAAGGCCGCCGCGTCAGACCACCCCTTATGCATTATATTTTTGATCTCTATTTACAATATAAAATTTCTCCTTAAAAGCACTAAAAATAAGTTCACATACTGTGCAGGAATCCGGAAATGCCCACTTACAAGTATAATTCGCACGTATGAAGTTACTGCAAATGAAAGGACGAAGCATACGAATTTACACTCTTAACGGAACAAAAATATATTAAGTTTAAAATATATCTTGGCTTTTCATACAGTCTGTACGTATCGTGCAATGTCATATTAGACAGTGGCGCCACCATTAGAGAGCAAACTTTTCTTTGCTGTCTAAAAACTTACAATAATCACTATTCCTATGAAAATAAAATTCAAATTCGTTCAACAAAATATATTTTAAGGCAGATATTTGTTCTGGCATCCGCGTTCAGACTGTCTTTAACCTGTCACAATATTGGCTCATTTCATCGGCGGTATTCATACAAATTACGCTTTAACGCTTTAAATGTTGCCTTTCCTTTTTCCATTTGTCATTCCTACCTGTCCGACAGCGGGATGGAGCGAGTTAAACGTCCCTAGCGAATCGAGTACGTGTTTCGATAAATAAATATCGATTTGTAATCGATATGTAACGAATACGCGTGCGAAATCGATTTGAGAACGTAATGCTTCTATTCAAAGTTAAATGGATGTGTTTATCGATTTACACTTATTTTATGATGATTGTCATTTATGGTGAGTAATTTAAAGTTTAAGTAAAAAATATATTATTATGCAAAGCTTAGTATGGAGTAGATAGTTGTGAGTTTAATCGAGGAAATCCTTCACGCTGTATCCCGCACACAGTAAGGCAGGCAGAGACCTAGTGTTAAGACACTCCTTTCCCCACTTTCTGCCGAATTCTGGAGGCATTGCGTGTTGCGTGGCAGAACTCTACGCTGCATTTTGCCTCGACACCAGAGCGAAGAAATGGAAATATAAACGTAAATAAATATTTCACTTACTCGAGTGGGGATCGAACCCACTTCCCGTTACAGCTACAACGGCCTTCTTTACCATTACTACCATAATAATAACTTCCATACCTACCTATTTTCCACTAACATTCCAATGTTTACTCAATAACATAAATAAAACGATTAGCCAAGTTAGATCTCGTTCCAATTTACAGTTCACAATAATTTATAATTTAATCTACTTGACAAGTATGTAAATGATAAACTTTACTACCGATATGTTAAGGGATTATCCTTTCACCGCGACGTTTAACAAACCTAACAATATTGTATGGAACATATCGTATAATAATATACCACGTTTATGCACTAAGTAACCCGTAGTAGCTCGAATAATTAAGTGGCTCTGGAAAGAAAAGGTATAGAAATAAAAATAATATCCCCTGACAAGATAAAACGCAGCGTTAAATTCCGCCATTTAGGACACAATGTCTTAAATTCGGCGGACATTTAATAAATAACAGCTTCACGCTGTAACCCTCAAATAGCACATAGGCAAAGGGAACCTAGTGTTAGGAAACCCAGTTCCCCTCTTTCGGGTATTTTTACGTTGAGTGACGAAACCGGGCCGTGGTACCTGAGCGAAGCAATACAAATAATAAGATTCAATAATTTATTCCCACTAATGGGGATCAAACCCACAACCGTTGCGTTACAGGCACCCTTGTGCCCCTGGGCCACGACGGTTTCAAATAACATTCAAAACCAACTTTAACAAAAAACCATACATTTTTTGTATTGACTCTAAACTCTTAATCAGTTTCAACTCACTTCTCTCATGTCTTTGTGTTTGTACTGCACTTACGGTAGTGTTGTAACTCTATAATCGCATTATCTCAGTAAATATGTTTTATAGTTTGAAAATCAGTAAAAAGTTTATTTCTTTTATAANAATAACATAAATAAAACGATTAGCCAAGTTAGATCTCGTTCCAATTTACAGTTCACAATAATTTATAATTTAATCTACTTGACAAGTATGTAAATGATAAACTTTACTACCGATATGTTAAGGGATTATCCTTTCACCGCGACGTTTAACAAACCTAACAATATTGTATGGAACATATCGTATAATAATATACCACGTTTATGCACTAAGTAACCCGTAGTAGCTCGAATAATTAAGTGGCTCTGGAAAGAAAAGGTATAGAAATAAAAATAATATCCCCTGACAAGATAAAACGCAGCGTTAAATTCCGCCATTTAAGACACAATGTCAATAATTCATTTCCACTAATGGGGATCAAACCCACGACTGTTGCGTTACAGACACACCCTTGTGCCCCTGAACCACGACGGTTTCAAATAACATTCAAAATCAACTTCAACAAAAAAACCATACATTTTATGTATTGACTCTAAACTCTTAATCAGTTTCAACTCACTTCTCTCATGTCTTTGTGTTTGTACTGCACTTACGGTAGTGTTGTAACTCTATAATCGCATTATCTCAGTAAATATGTTTTTATAGTTTGATAATCAGTAAAAAGTTTATTTCTTTTATTTAGCCTACGCATCTATAAAGGTACATTGTGATAAAATAGTTTTCAAATCATATTTTTGAGTATAATCGAATAATTAAATGCAATTTTATTTTTATTTAACTGAATGATCCAATTATACATCACTTAATTAGTTTTTCCTTTAATGAAATTAAAGGAAATGAAAAAAAAATAGAACTTTTCAAAGGTAAGATAAAAACCATGTCATAAATCCCATTCTCATCATCATCATCTCATTTTTGGGCTTGTTCCTCATCCCATCGCCCGCATCACTCAAATAATTCATTGAATAAAACGAGGTTTACTGCGAAATATAATAAACAAAAACGTCAGAAACACACAAACGAACGGACACTAAAACGTCTTCCCTATATAGAATTCTTTTGATCTGCATCTGACACGACCGTACACGAGGGCCAACAAGTGTTAGAATTTCGCAGAGCTTACGCAACAGTGAAAGTAGAAGTAAATACCGGGATAAGTTTAGATTTAATATGTTTAGTGCATGAGGAAGCGTGGTATTGCAAATATAAATATTATGAACAAACACTCTTTTGGGATTGCTTCTTGTAACTCAATTTTTAGGCCCAATTACTTTTAAATGGTCGTTAAATTGAATTTCTTTACTTTGATCTTTTAAATTGGTTATGCATATTTAAACTGTGTAGCAGAAATAGTATGGTAGAGTAAATTGCTTCACGGAATTGACTGCTACTGTGTAGCCTAAACTGTGTTTACTAAAAAAAAGACAGCAGGGTAAGTAGAGGTAACCTAATTTTAAGACACTCCCTACGACTTCATTTTCGAGACATTTCGTATTGGGTGGCGTGATAACAAGATATCACTTGCACTTGAAGTTGAATGAAATTGAATTACTAGATAATCAGCCAAGAGTAAAGCTTATACTTCTTTTAAACATTAAAATTAAAATAACAAATCGAAATAGCAACGATACAATTATCAGAAAACATGATTAAAGCTTACAACAAATCATTCAAACTAAGTTAAAGCGATATATGATTCCTATTTACATTAACTACAAATAGGCTAGACAATACGGAAAATTTTTATTTTCCACCACACCCACCAGCAATTTCGATCTCTAAGCAAACACTAATAAAGCATATAATACCAATAACAAAATATTAAAACCAGGATTGGCAGAGAGCTGCTAAATCGTATAAAAACAGTGCACGGTGCATTAACCACTGACGCCCAAATACGTACATAGATTTACTTTATCGAAAATAGACTCGGGCTGTTGTAAATAAATGTCGACGGAGAGCTCGTGATTGATATATGGATGGATCCGGCAAGTCGGAGTCTCAGAGATCAAATGGTATAGATATGACGGGACTGGTATTCAAATTCAATGGGGCACTGTTGGTTGCAAATGGTGGTGGGTTATTTAGGACCTTAGCTGTTTAGAGTGTATCTATTGCGATGTGTTTAGAAAGGTTTATAATACATTAGTTGTAATAGTAAATAATTGTTTATTTATGTAAGCATCTTCAAATTGTCATTTCTCAAGAATTCGGCAGGAAGTGGGGAATGGAAGTGTTTTAATGACGAACGGAGTGTTTTACCACTAGGTACCCAGATTCGCTCTGCTAACTTTGCTATGTGGAAAATACAGCGTAAAGCTAAAAAGAAATAAAAAAAATATCAATCACCAGTAAATTATAGCACTGCCTATAGTGCTATAGTAAATATTCCATGTAATGAGAAAGATGGATAGAAGTGAGGTTTTAAAAAGCAAAAAGATTACAAGAAAAGTCAACACAGAATGTCTTTATACAGGATAACGGACACAGAGTGTCTATACACTAGGTTTTTATGCTCTATAGTATGCAGGATAAAGAACGACAATAAATAAAGAATGACACTAAAAACAATATTTTAGTGTCATGTCTGTACAATATTGTGTTCTTCTCTGAAGGTACAGGAGTTCGAAGAAAGCAACAACTCGCTGCCACTGTTCTATCGAATTTGGTTAATATTGACATTATATTTATTGATTTTCTTTGTATTTGTAAAATGTCTGCTTAATAACAATACCGTAATGCTCCATTATAAGTCGGTATTTAAAGTAAAGTATTTCTACTCTCTTGCAGGATAGGAAAGGAAACACTTCTTCACATCTTAATCTAAAACATATTTTTTTAGCTGCATGTTGATCAATGTTATAGATATTGCTGCCAGATCGAGGAAATGTAAATACATATTTTATTATCCCGAGTGGATCTTCAACCGTCGAGCTTACAGCCAGAGACACGACCTCAATATAAAATAGTTAAATATTGTTAAGCCTTTATAGCGTTAGTAAAGTATCTATTCGTCCTAATTACTAGTATTATACTAAATATTTGAAAAAATAATCTTTAAATATTTATTTCTATTGCATCAGAATACTTGCTTTAAGAGTTTTCCACAAATGTCTAAAGTGAGCTTCTTTTTTGTACTGTACTCGCAAAATTGTCTGTTTAGTTTATCTATTGTAACCGTAGCGATATGTTGGTAGAACACATACATAGTTAATTTTTTATTGAAGGGAAATTGGATGCGGAATATATGTCTAGATTTTAATAGCTTACAAAGCACGGGAAACACCTTAAAAAGTCTTTCTAATCAATTTAATTTGTTAAAAATTATTGCTTTTATTTTTTTTATACAACTTGGCAAAAACTGCAAGGCATAAAGGCATCGTTGTGAAGATATTTATAAAGTATTTGAATAACAAGATTTTGCACACACAAAGACACAAACACACAAAACAACAAGCATGCTTTATATGGAATCTATATAATATATGAGTAAATTGACATAAAAATTAAAAGAAATTCCTAAAAACGTAACATTATAGTAGATAAATACTACAAATTACAAAGAAATGCGCATTGTAATGGTAAAAATGGCACTTATGTTGTCATAAAACCTAATTACTTTTACGCCAAGTCGGCAGTGAGAGGGAAAGTTTCACATACGTTCACTTCTAATAAAAATATACATAAATCTAACTAAGAAAATATTATATTTTATAGGTTTACAATAAACCTTCGTAATTATGTCGTCGTCTTGGTGGTAAAGAGAGCTAACCCACATATTGCAGGTCTGGAAAATGAAAGTGAATGATTAAACAAAAGTATATAGCTTCGACTGAGGCTATTGTCTGCGCAAGGATACAAACGTGCGAATGTAGACACGATGCTTGTGAGTTCGATATCAATTCAGAGGAAGAAAATGTTTAATACATTGTTTCATTTCGTCGCTCTGGTAATGAGCCAAAGCGAGGATAGGAGAATTCCACGCTTTTTCTTGTTACTATCAAAGTAATTAAAACTATTCATTGACTCCCCCAGAGGAAATCGAACCCACACCCTAACAACACTACGGTAGCCTCACATACAAAGTGTTGCTTCAACAAAAATCTTGTTAAAATTAATCTTATGGCATAGAAATTTAAAATTATAAAAATAATTTTCTAAATATTAATACTTATTTGAAGATTTAAAAAAAAACAAAAAAAACATTGCACAGTAATAAAATAGGTTATTTATCATCAAAAATTCACCCAGTCTAGACCGCGGTCGCGGAATGAAATACGACTTTCATTCTGAAAGAGTTGTTGACTAAGCTTTAAACATGATATAAACATTTTGGGAGCAAGCCAGCGAGTCTGCTGGGTCCTGGATTTGGCCGGCAATATAGAAAATATATTTTGTTTCGTTTGTTTCTTATACGTAAAAGTTATGTTTGTTTTTATGTTTTTATTTTATATGGTAGTGACTTCTATATCATTATATTTAACATATTAAAAAGTAAGTATAGGTCCCCTTCCAAAGTGCGTCCTACGATAGTATGAAAAATATTATAAATACAATTTACAACATACCCCTTATATCTCAAAAACTACCGAACCAATATTAATATATCTTGGCTATTAGTTTAACTTAACCTTAGTTGAAATACACTACATTTAAAACAAGAAGTATCAGACATTTTGATATAACTTGGTTCCTGAGAAATTTGTCCACAAACAATCTTACGAAATTTACCATACGTGTTTCAATGCCCAAATAGAACGTCATATCAAAATGTTATTCAATTCCAAAAATATCACACATAATATGTATGTATTCATACATGTCATAACCTCCTCCTTTTAATGTTGGTAAAAAATATGCATTGGTCTCAGCAAAAAATCTATTTATCGAGAAGAGAGTAATATACAGATGATTAATTGCCTCTATCAAATATTATGTGACGTGTTGTCACACCTGAAGACACGAAGTCTTCCAGCGCAGTGCGACCGGGACTTGGCAAGTGACTGCCACATTTATCATTTTTATTAGTTTTCCGTATTATTTATTTGAGTTAAATGCGAATGTTTTCGTAATTTAGGGCCAGTAAGACTGACAGGGGGAAAATTAGGAAATAAATCACAAAGTACTATAAACCCGTCATACCCGCATATAGCATGATAAGCAGAGGAAACCAAGTGTGAAGAGACTATCCTCCGCTCTCCTACGCGGAACTTAAGAGCTTTTCCAGAGGCGCGGGTCAAGTCACGTTTAATTATTATACATTTTATAAAAATATGTTGCTATGACTAGTATTTTGAAATTTTATTCATTTCCTAAAAAGGGGGATCTCTTAAATGAGATCCTTAATGGTTAGCTCAGCTCCTGATGGAAACCGGGCTTCAGAATGAATATTTGTATAAAAATAAAACAGTCGTCCAGACTCCAGGTGACACCGCCCGGGTGTGGTCTGACCGAGACAGTTTATTGCATCATTACGTCTGCTGTGTATCGAGTGCTGGCAACCAAATATTTGTGCTAATACATTTTCTAAATCAATGTATTTTTTTTCAGCTTAGAAAGTATTTTAAGCGTATTTTAGGCGTTAAGAACGTATTACGGTAGTATACGGCTGAGTGGTCAAAGCGCTTGTAAAGATAGAGGCGTGAGTTTGAGTTTTGCATCGTTAATTTTAGTAATACATTTTTATTAAAAAAAATTGTTAGTGGAATAATAATTTGAAAATAAAAAAAGGTTTTAATAAAAAGCATATAAATTGTTACCAACAAAAACTGTCAAGCTTAGTTAGTCGCGTAGCGTAGCGTAGTTAATAAGCATATCTTTTAAAATGAAGAACCAGTCATAAAATCTAGACTCCAATACTTTACGATTGTTTTTACTTTCACATAAGTGACTCTTCGCTTGTTTATAGTCAATAAATTATTTTTTTCCATCTGTTTACAAAATGTTTGCCACTCAACTTATGTTGAAATGTAATCAAATGACACTAAAATTGTATTAAAGAGTGTTGTTTCACGTCTTCTTTTTATTATTTCTTACATTTTTATGATGATTAAGTAAATATTATGTGGCTTTAACAATTTTAATTTTTTTTCATCTCTAGCAGAGTAGCATAGCACAGGCCTCTGCATAGCTGTTTGTTCCGTCCACTAAAGTTTATATAAAAAATATCTAATGTGGTTTCGTGGGACACCAGGCAGGAACGAAGTTCCTTCGGCTAATGTAGAATCGACACAAATTGCAAAAAAAGTCGTGCTCAATTTTATGTAGGTTTTCTTGATTTTTCTCTTAAATTTTGCTGATTAGTTTTTATTTAAGTACAAGAAAGTATTTAGGAAATTCAGTATTTTAGGAAATAATAAAT